>JALJCQ010000009.1:3000000-3498423 GCA_023091665.1 Pythium myriotylum
ACAATCGACCAGCACTCCTCCGACATACATGTGAATGGGACAGGTCGAGTCCCCGCCAGCAACTGGGTTCTGGGCCCCTCGTGAAACAGAGCGTCCTCTCCCTCGCGGCCGGATCTCTGTCTTCACGTGGATGGTCTCGTCGGTCAAGGGCTCATTTCGGAACTTCCCATCTCCGACACACACACACGCAAGATGGAGAACTACGAGTACTACGAACAGGCCTCGGCCATCGAGTACCACAGCGCCAAGTCGCTCATGCAGCACGGCTCCGAGGCCCTCCACGAACACGTCTCGTCGCGCATCGAAGCGGCCATGGGCAAGTCGCTCCCGCAGATGGAAGTGCGTTTCAAGAACCTCAGCGTCTCGGCCGATCTGCTCGTCTCGAGCCACAATGAGAGCGGCGAGGAGCTCCCGACGCTGCTCAACGAGCTCAAGATGGGCGTCCGCCGCCTGTCGGCCAAGAAGCATCGCGTCAAGAAACACATCCTCAAGAACGTGAACGGTGTCTTCAAGCCCGGCACCATCACGCTCGTGCTGGGCCAGCCGGGCTCGGGCAAGTCGGCGCTCATGAAGATCCTGAGCGGCCGCTTCCCTGTTTCCAAGAACATCTCGCTCGACGGTGAGGTCACGTACAACGGTGCTTCTCAGACCGAGATCGCCAAGCGCCTCCCGCAGTATGTGAGCTACGTGACCCAGCGTGACTACCACTTCCCGACGCTGACTGTCAAGGAAACGTTGGAGTTTGCCCACGAGTGTTGTGGCGGTGAACTCTCGGAGCGTGCGGAGCGCCACTTCGACAAGGGCTCTGAAGAGGAGAACAAGGCTGCTTTGGAAGCGGCCCGTGCTCTGTACAAGTACTACCCGGAGGTGGTCATCCAGCAGCTCGGTCTCGAGAACTGCCAGAACACCGTCGTTGGTAACGCCATGCTTCGTGGCGTCTCGGGTGGTGAACGCAAACGCGTTACCACCGGTGAGATGCAGTTCGGTAACAAATACGTGACGTTCATGGACGAGATCTCGACGGGTCTCGACAGTGCGGCCACCTTTGACATCATCAAGACCCAGCGCAGTATCGCCAAGAAGCTCCGCAAGACGGTCGTGATTGCTTTGCTGCAACCTTCGCCGGAGGTGTTCGCGTTGTTCGACGACGTGCTCATCCTCAACGATGGTTACGTCATGTACCACGGTCCTCGCGAGCAGATCATGCCGTACTTTGAAGGCCTCGGTTTCCACTGCCCACCGCGTCGCGACGCTGCGGATTTCCTCATGGATCTGGGTACCCGCCAGCAGAGCAAGTACGAAATGGCTCGTGCGGATCGCTCGCCGCATCCTCGTAAGGCTCGCGAGTTCGCTGCGTTATTCGAGAAGTCGACGATCAATGCCGCGATGATGAACGATCTCCATGCTCCACATGATCCGGCTCGTATCAAGGACAAGGAAGACATCTTCGATGCGATCCCCGAGTTCCACCAGTCGTTCCTGGACAGCACTCTTACGCTCATGGCTCGTCAGATGAAGGTCACGCTCCGTAACACGGCCTTCCTCAAGGGCCGTGGCTTCATGGTGTTGCTCATCGGTCTCATCTACTCAACCGTCTTCTGGCAGTTCGACGTGACGAACGCTCAGGTCGTCATGGGTATCATCTTCCAGTCGATTTTGTTCTTGGCACTCGGTCAGGCTTCCCAGATCCCCACGTACATCGCCGCTCGCCAGATCTTTTACAAGCAACGTCGATCCAACTTCTACCGCACGTCGTCGTATGTGCTGGCTTGCTCGGTCGCTCAGCTGCCGCTTGCTGTTGCTGAGACTATCGTGTTTGGTACGATGGTGTACTGGATGTGTGGCTTCGTAAACACGTTCACGGCATACCTGCTGTTCGAGCTTCTGCTGTTCCTGACGAACCTGGCGTTCTCGGCGTGTTTCTTCGCGATGGCAGCGATCGCTCCGGATCTTCACATCGCCAAGCCGATCTCGATGGTTTCGGTCATGTTCTTCGTGCTCTTCGCTGGGTTTGTGATTCCGCGCAGCGAGATCCCGGACTACTTCATCTGGATTTACTGGATCAACCCGATCGCGTGGTGTCTTCGTGCTGTTGGTATCAACGAGTACCGCCACAGCAAGTACGACCAGGACATTTACAACGGTATCAACTACAAGGAGAAGTACGGCAAGCAGTTCGGCGAGTACTCGCTGAACCTCTTCAACGTTCAGGCCGATGAACAGTGGCTCGGCTACGGTTTCATCTTCCTCATCGCGTCGTACGTGCTCTTCATGGTTCTCTCGTACGCCATCCTCGAGCACATTCGCTACGAGAGTCCCGAGCACGTGAGCCTGAGTGACGAAGACCACGGCAAGGAAGAGGTGATTGAAACTTCAGGATCGAGCACGGGCATGGAATACGGTCTCGTCGAGACTCCTCGCAGTGACATGAAGGGCGAGATCGCGCTGCAGGTGGAGCCTACGGGTCGTGAGCGATACTTCACCCCCGTCACGCTTACGTTCAAGGACCTGCACTACTGGGTGCCGAACCCATCCAACCCGAAGGAAGGCCTTGAGTTGCTCAAGGGCATCTCTGGTTTCGCGACGCCTGGCACGATCACTGCTCTGATGGGCAGCTCGGGTGCTGGTAAGACAACGCTCATGGACGTCATCGCTGGCCGTAAGACCGGCGGCACCATCGAAGGCCAGATCCTCCTCAACGGACACCCAGCGACCGACCTCTCGATCCGCCGATCCACTGGTTACTGTGAGCAGATGGACGTCCACTCGGAAGCGTCGACGTTCCGCGAGGCACTCACGTTCAGCGCGTTCCTTCGTCAGAGTGCGGACATCCCGGATGCGCAGAAGTACGATACGGTGGAAGAGTGTCTCGACCTGCTGGACCTGCGTCCGATCGCCGACCAGATCATCCGCGGCAGCTCGGTGGAGCAGATGAAGCGTCTCACGATCGGTGTGGAGCTGGCGGCGCAGCCGAGTGTGTTGTTCCTCGATGAGCCGACGAGTGGTCTCGACGCTCGCTCGGCCAAGGTCATCATGGACGGTATCCGGAAGGTCGCGAACACGGGTCGTACGATTGTGTGCACGATCCACCAGCCGTCGACGGAGGTGTTCTCTGTGTTCGACAGTCTGTTGTTGCTCAAGCGTGGTGGCGAGACCGTGTACTTCGGTAAGCTTGGTGAGAATGCTTCGGAGCTGATTGAGTACTTCGAGTCGATCGAGGGCACTCCTCGTTTGGAGGATGGCTACAACCCTGCGACGTGGATGTTGGAAGTGATCGGTGCTGGTGTCGGTAACTCGGCGTCGCAGGACTTCGTCAAGCTGTTCAACGCGAGTGAGAAGAAGGCTTCGTTGGAGAACATGCTCGAACAGGAAGGCTTCACGCGCCCGGTCCAGGGTGTCACTGCTCTCGAGTTCACGAGCAAGCGTGCGGCTCTCGAATCGGTGCAAGCCAAGTTTCTCATCAAGCGCTACATGGATCTCTACTGGCGCACACCGTCGTACAACCTTACCCGCTTCGTCGTCTACATCTTGCTCGCGCTTGTTTTCGGCCTTGCGTACTTGGATGCCGACTACGACACGTACCAGGGTATCAACGCCGGTGAAGGCATGGTATTCATGACGACGCTGTTCCTCGGTGTCGTGTCGTTCAACAGTGTGCTGCCGTTGTCATCGGAGGAGCGTGCCTCGTACTACCGTGAGCGTGCGGCCCAGACATACAACGCGCTGTGGTACTTCGTGGGCTCGACGTTGGCTGAGATTCCGTACGTGTTCGGCAGCTCGTTCATCTACACGGCGATCTTCTTCCCGATGGTCGGCTTCACGGGCGTCGCTCGTTTCTTCTGGTACTGGTTCAACACTGCTCTTCACATCCTGCTTCAGACCTACATGGGTCAGCTGTTCGCGTACGCGCTGCCGAGTGTGGAAGTGGCCGCGATTGTCGGTACCATGGCCAACTCGATCTTCTTCCTCTTCATGGGCTTCAACCCGCCGGCTAGCGCCATCCCGACCGGCTACAAGTGGCTTTACTACATCACGCCGCAACGCTACTCGCTCGCGATTCTCTCGACGGCTGTGTTTGGTGACTGCTCGGACAGCTCGGACCTGTCGGAGATCTCGTGCAAGCCCGTTCGTGATCTCCCGCCAACGCTGCCATCGGATCTCACGATTAAGGAGTACTTGGAGACTGTGTTCAAGATGAAGCACAGCGAGATGTGGATGAACTTCGGTATCGTGTTGGCCTTCGTGGTGCTTTTCCGCCTGCTGGCTTTGCTTGCGCTGCGCTACGTCAACCACCAGAAGAGATAAACAGCTTTGGATATTCTGCATTCGTATAGAAGCGATTAATACATGCATACAACAATCAAATACAATCAACTGCGCATCAAAATTACTCATGTTTTGGCGTACTGGCAAGTATTGACATCGTAAGTCGAAACTGAGAAACTCGACCAACCCAGCCGTTTGAGTGCCAGTCACAAGCAAACGCTGCCGGCCACGAAAGGTCTCGCGACTTGGAGAAAGATAGTTATTGGTAGCGTTCTTGATTGTAAGGTTGACTGACAATCAGGGCTTGGGTAATGTTTATTGTATGTTGCCGGTGAAAAAAAGGCACAAGACACAATCGCAGTATTGGACTTCAATGGCATGTTGTTCAGAATGATCCCCAGCAAGTCCTGCAGGTGATCACATTCGACTAAACAGAGCTATGCTACATAGCTCATAGAACGCGAGTCGAGGAGCAAAGCTTGAGTCCGTTTTTCCGTTAAGATCTATGGCGCGAGATTCTTCATGCAAAGTCGGCTAGTGCTGTCAGAATCGAACTATCTCAACGGCGGAGTTGAATGCGTTCTCATTCAATGGAGAGCGGTCTTTCGTGAGTATTTTTGTCACCTATTTGACCAAGGGCACCAATACAAATTTGATGACTTTCGTTGCGACGGGGACGATCAAATGTTCCATAAGGGTAAGCCTATTATAGTATGTGTTTCTAAGATATTCTTCGTTGATGTTGATATTGAGCAGTAGTAGCATTTGAATATTGTCATTGCTACAGCAATAAAATTTTTGGACATTGTCAGTGTTGCAGCATCAATACTTTGAGTATATTCCAATATAGTTCGTAGAGTAGCTCACAAGAAGCAGCTCAATATACTTCACATTATCATCATCATCAATATAGTTCGAAGTATTGTCGTTTGCATTCGAATTTGTGAGGAAGGATCGTTTTGGGCAATCATTCTCAAATCGATTCGATCGATATTCAGCCAACCAGAGCTTCGAATTTCAAAACACCTAACCACGTCCTCATTCTCATCATGCTGCGGACAGACAATCATTTATCTGCCTTCTATGGTTGGCCTAAAACCAAGTCTAAATCGATTCGGTTATCTTCCAGTTTCAGTGCCAGTTTCACAAATTTTGGTGAAGAAGACAATACTTCGATATTGTTATCGATTTGTCAATTATGGATTTTTCGGATATTGCCAATATTTCGGATTCTTGACAAATTGAAAAAATGCGTTTTAGGATATTGACAATAATTCAATTCTTGACAAATTGAAAAATTCGTTTTGGATACTGGCAATAATTCAATTTTTGAAATATTCTTTTTTTTGTTTTTCCGAAGAAGTTAGTCACCTGGATGGTCAGGCCAGACCCGCCGAGCGTCAGCTCCCTGGAGATCTATTCTGGTCTACTGCGCTTGCGCGCGCGAACGTGGCCGTGCTCGTATTGCCCAATGGCTCAGTGGATGTTTTCTAGTAAGTCCTCAGCGGGCCGTAGCGGCCGCGTGTCGTGCGTCACATCCGAAATGAGGAGGCGTGCAAGTTCTTCGTCAACGGATGTCCAGTCAGTTGTGGAGGTCACTGCTTCGTTGGTCCATCGCATGGTTGGCGAGGAAATCTGCCATCTTGTTGCCGGCGCGTAGAGTGTGCGTGAATGAGACGGTTGGAAGGTGACTGAGCAAGCTGGTTGTCCGTCCGACATATCGTCTGAGGTGTTTGGATCGACAGTTAGCTAGGCCCGCAGCCTGGCGCAACACGAGTTTGCTGTCCCCAAATAGCGTGATCTTTGGTGACTGGGAGTCGTACCGCCGCAATTTTCGAAATACTGGAAATCGGCACTATTTTATGAATTCTATATGTATCATATTATATGATACATATAGAATTACTTTACTGGAAATCGGCACTATAATTTTGTGCCGATTTCCAGTAAAGTCTTAGAAAAATATGAAACTTTGCCAATATTCAAAAACAAAAATTGCCAAATTTGAGACGGGTTGACTTAGTCGGGACCGAGGGTGGACTTAGGCGAGGCCGAGGTTGACTTAGGAGGGGCGAGTTGACTTGAGCAGTAGATGGTAGAAGACCGAATGAGCTATATTTCCTGGGATGAAAATGGTGGGTGTAGGGAGCTAGCGCTGCAGAGTTCTGTGTCCTACATGGCCTGGATTTATTCACCCATCAATCGTGGTGGCAGCCATCATTTGTGGCGGCGTCCATCATTGCCCGGCGCTCACAATCCTTGGTGACGCGCCGGCAACTGATTCCCAGGAATCACATGTGAACATAGAGTAAACATGGAGGAACGGTCTCACTCCCCCTCAGCGCAGCGATCCTACATCCCTCTCTTTCCTACGTATGTATCCTATGCTGGGAAAAACTCCCCGACATGCGAGCATGTGGTGAGGGTAAAAACCAGCTTCCTACTTAAGCTCCACCATGCCAAGACCGCGGACGATATCCCAATGCTTGGTGCTTCCGAGAGACTTGGTGAAGAGGTCTGCAATGTTCTTGTCCGATGGGATCCTCTTGACCTCGAGTTGCTTGCCTTGGAGCTCGTGCATGAAGAAGAACTTGGGGTCGATATGCTTCGTCCGATCGCTCTTGATATACCCTTGTTGGACTTGGGCGATACATGCATTGTTGTCTTCGTAGATGGCGATGGGTGGCAGCTCATTGGTGATGCCAAGTCCTTTGCGGATAAACTTGACAAAGAGTCTGATCCAGACACATTCGCGGCATGCTTCGTAGAGTGCAATGATCTCAGACTGGTTTGTCGATGTTGCGGCGATTGTTTGCTTCGTCGACTTCCATGAAATGGCGGCCCCGGCAGACACGAACACGTAGCCAGACTGAGAACGAGCCTTGTGTGGATCTGACAGATAACCAGCATCGGCATAACCATAAATGTCGTGAGTAGTCAACAGGGAAACATCACGAGCAAGTTCTCCTCTGCGATACAACAAACCGTAGTCCTTGGTCTTAGCCAGATATCTCATCAGTTGCTTTACGCCAGACCAATGTCTTTTAGTGGGTTCAGATGAATAGCGTGCAAGTACGCTAACGGCGAAAGCGATATCTGGGCGCGAGCAGTTGGCAAGGTACAAGAGCGCGCCGATGGCCTCTCTGTACGGATACTTCTCGCCAAGGACTTCTTCACTGCCGCGTCTTGGGCCGTATACGTCACTCTCTGGCTTCAAGCTGCGCACCACCATGGGAGTCTTAGCGGCTCTCGAGACCTCCCTCATGCTGAAGCGCTCCAGCAGCTTCGCAATGTACGTTGCTTGATGCAACATAATCCCTTTCGGGTTCTGGTGGATCTGCAACCCCAGACAGAATGAGAGTAGGCCAAGGTCCTTCACCTTGAACTCGGCCTTCAATGCTGTCATCACAGCTTCTACTGCCGCGTCAGAGCCCACCATGACGATGTCATCGACATAGATCCCAATAATGGCGATCTCGGCGCCGCTTCGCTTGACGAACAAGCATGGGGAGCACTCGTGCGTCTGAAAACCACACTTCTCTAAGTACTGCGAGAAGTGCAAGTACCAAATTCTGCCAGCTTGCTTCAACCCATAGAGAGACTTGTGTATCCGAACACATGGGAGCCTCAGCGACTCCTCCCCCTCAACACGTAAACCCTCGGGCACTCTCATGTAGAGCTCGACGTCAATGACTCCATACAAGTAGGCAGTCTCAATGTCTGCTTGCTTCACTTTCATGTCGTTCCTGGCAGCGAACGCTTACAACCAACGAAGGGTTGTCATGGTCATGACTGGCGAATACGTGTCTGAGTAATCGATGCCGAACCGTTGCGTGAATCCTTGTGCAACCAGGCGCGCCTTATAGCGAACTACTTTGCCTGTTTGGTCTCGTTTCTGGTTGAAGACCCATCTGCACCCAATCGGCTTATGACTTGGAGGGCATTCTTGCACACTACCAAACACTTTGCGATTCAGCAACGATTGGAGCTCAGCCTTGATTGCAGCCTTCCACTGTGGCCAATCGGGCGATGCTCGACAATCTTCAATTGTCGTTGGGTCGGCATCCTGACCCTTGAGAGTAAGGAACGTGCTAAAGGATTCGACGCACATCCTTCTCCCCCTGACCGGTGTATGGGTCACGGTGGGACTCCTTCGTGCGTGACTGATCGAAGTCGAACTGATTGCGGCTGTCATCATCCTCAGCATAATCGACCATAACGCCTCCAGCATGTATATCCCGGATGACTAGTGGGATAGGCTGAGTCAATTGGGAACCAGGAAAACACAGCGTCCCCTCCCTCTTCGCTGGATCTCTCGGCATCCGTCTCCGCGTCGTCAGGAGCTCATTTCGGAACTTCCCATCTCCAGCCACATAAGATGGAGAACTACGAGAAGGCTCCGACCATAGAGTACCACAGCGCCAAGTCGCTCATGCAGCACGGCTCCGAGGCCCTCCACGAACACGTCTCCACGCGTATGGAGGCGGCCATGGGCAAGTCACTCCCGCAGATGGAAGTGCGTTTCAAGAACCTCAGCGTCTCAGCCGATCTGCTCGTCTCGAGCCACAATGAGAGCGGCGAGGAGCTCCCGACGTTGCTCAACGAGCTCAAGATGGGCGTCCGTCGACTGTCGGCCAAGAAGCATCGCGTCAAGAAACACATCCTCAAGAACGTGAACGGTGTCTTCAAGCCCGGCACCATCACGCTCGTGCTGGGCCAGCCGGGCTCGGGCAAGTCGGCGCTCATGAAGATCCTGAGCGGCCGCTTCCCTGTTTCCAAGAACATCTCGCTCGACGGTGAGGTCACGTACAACGGTGCTTCTCAGACCGAGATCGCCAAGCGCCTCCCGCAGTATGTGAGCTACGTGACCCAGCGTGACTACCACTTCCCGACGCTGACTGTCAAGGAAACGTTGGAGTTTGCCCACGAGTGTTGTGGCGGTGAACTCTCGGAGCGTGCGGAGCGCCACTTCGACAAGGGCTCTGAAGAGGAGAACAAGGCTGCTTTGGAAGCGGCCCGTGCTCTGTACAAGTACTACCCGGAGGTGGTCATCCAGCAGCTCGGTCTCGAGAACTGCCAGAACACGATCGTTGGTAACGCCATGCTTCGTGGCGTCTCGGGTGGTGAACGCAAACGCGTTACCACCGGTGAGATGCAGTTCGGCAACAAGTACGTGACGTTCATGGACGAGATCTCGACGGGTCTCGACAGTGCGGCCACCTTTGACATCATCAAGACCCAGCGCAGTATCGCCAAGAAGCTCCGCAAGACGGTCGTGATTGCTTTGCTGCAACCTTCGCCGGAGGTGTTCGCGTTGTTCGACGACGTGCTCATCCTCAACGATGGTTACGTCATGTACCACGGTCCTCGCGAGCAGATCATGCCGTACTTTGAAGGCCTCGGTTTCCACTGCCCGCCGCGTCGCGACGCTGCGGATTTCCTCATGGATCTGGGTACCCGCCAGCAGAGCAAGTACGAAGTGGCTCGCGCGGATCACTCGTCGCATCCTCGTAAGGCTCGCGAGTTCGCTGCGTTATTCGAGAAGTCGGCGATCAATGCCGCGATGATGAACGATCTCCACGCTCCATATGACCCCGCTCGTATCAAGGACAAGGAAGACATCTTCAATGCGATCCCGGAGTTCCACCAGTCGTTCTTGGACAGTACTCTTACACTCATGGGTCGACAGATGAAGGTCACGCTCCGTAACACGGCCTTCATCAAGGGTCGTGGCTTCATGGTGCTGCTCATCGGTCTGATCTACTCAACCGTCTTCTGGCAATTTGAGGTCACCAACCCTCAGGTCGTCTTAGGTATCATCTACCAGTCGATCTTGTTCTTGGCACTCGGTCAATCTGCACAGGTCCCCACATACGTCGCTGCTCGCCAGATCTTTTACAAGCAACGCCGGTCCAACTTCTACCGCACGTCATCATATGTGCTAGCTTGCTCGGTTGCCCAGCTCCCACTGATTGCTGCGGAAACCGTTGTGTTTGGTACGATGGTGTACTGGATGTGTGGCTTCGTGACCACATTCACAGCGTACCTCTTGTTTGAGCTGCTGCTGTTCCTGACCAATCTCTCGTTTTCGGCATGTTTCTTCGCGATGGCAGCAATCTCCCCGGATCTCCACATAGCTAAACCAGCCTCCTTGATGTCGATCATGTTCTTCGTGCTCTTCGCTGGGTTTGTGATTCCGCACACCAAGATTCCAGACTACTTCATCTGGATTTACTGGATCGACCCGATTTCTTGGTGCCTCCGAGCTATCAGCATCAACGAGTACCGCCGTAAGGGTTATGACCAAGACGTTTACAATGGTATCAACTACAAGGAGAAGTACGGCAAGCAGTTCGGCGAGTACTCGCTGAACCTCTTCAACGTTCAGGCCGATGAACAGTGGCTCGGCTACGGTTTCATCTTCCTCATCGCGTCGTACGTGCTCTTCATGGTTCTCTCGTACGCCATCCTCGAGCACATTCGCTACGAGAGTCCCGAGCACGTGAGCCTGAGTGACGAAGACCACGGCAAGGAAGAGGTGATTGAAACTTCAGGATCGAGCACGGGCATGGAATACGGTCTCGTCGAGACTCCTCGCAGTGACATGAAGGGCGAGATCGCGCTGCAGGTGGAGCCTACGGGTCGTGAGCGATACTTCACCCCCGTCACGCTTACGTTCAAGGACCTGCACTACTGGGTGCCGAACCCATCCAACCCGAAGGAAGGCCTTGAGTTGCTCAAGGGCATCTCTGGTTTCGCGACGCCTGGCACGATCACTGCTCTGATGGGCAGCTCAGGTGCTGGTAAGACAACGCTCATGGACGTCATCGCTGGCCGTAAGACCGGCGGCACCATCGAAGGCCAGATCCTCCTCAACGGACACCCAGCGACCGACCTCTCGATCCGCCGATCCACTGGTTACTGTGAGCAGATGGACGTCCACTCGGAAGCGTCGACGTTCCGCGAGGCCCTCACGTTCAGCGCGTTCCTTCGTCAGAGTGCGGACATCCCGGATGCGCAGAAGTACGATACGGTGGAAGAGTGTCTCGACCTGCTGGACCTGCGTCCGATCGCCGACCAGATCATCCGCGGCAGCTCGGTGGAGCAGATGAAGCGGCTCACGATCGGTGTGGAGCTGGCGGCGCAGCCGAGTGTGTTGTTCCTCGATGAGCCGACGAGTGGTCTCGACGCTCGCTCGGCCAAGGTCATCATGGACGGTATCCGGAAGGTCGCGAACACGGGTCGTACGATTGTGTGCACGATCCACCAGCCGTCGACGGAGGTGTTCTCTGTGTTCGACAGTCTGTTGTTGCTCAAGCGTGGTGGCGAGACCGTGTACTTCGGTAAGCTTGGTGAGAATGCTTCGGAGCTGATTGAGTACTTCGAGTCGATCGAGGGCACTCCTCGTTTGGAGGATGGCTACAACCCTGCGACGTGGATGTTGGAAGTGATCGGTGCTGGTGTCGGTAACTCGGCGTCGCAGGACTTCGTCAAGCTGTTCAACGCGAGTGAGAAGAAGGCTTCGTTGGAGAACATGCTCGAACAGGAAGGCTTCACGCGCCCGGTCCACGGTGTCACTGCTCTGGAGTTCACGAGCAAGCGTGCGGCTCTCGAATCGGTGCAAGCCAAGTTTCTCATCAAGCGCTACATGGATCTCTACTGGCGCACACCGTCGTACAACCTTACCCGCTTCGTCGTCTACATCTTTCTCGCGCTGGTTTTTGGCCTTGCATTCTTCGACGCTGAGTTTGACACGTATCAGGGTATCAACGCGGGTGAGGGTGTGGTGTTCATGACGACACTCTTCGTGGGCGTCGTGTCGTTCAACAGTGTGCTGCCGTTGTCATCAGAGGAGCGTGCCTCGTACTACCGTGAACGTGCAGCTCAGACGTACAACGCGTTGTGGTACTTCGTGGGTTCGTCATTGGCTGAGATCCCGTACGTGTTCGGCAGCTCGTTCATCTACACGGCGATCTTCTTCCCGATGGTCGGCTTCACGGGCGTCGCTCGTTTCTTCTGGTACTGGTTCAACACTGCTCTTCACGTCTTGCTTCAGACTTACACGGGTCAGCTATTCGCGTACGCGCTGCCGAGTGTAGAAGTTGCCGCAATTCTCGGCACGTTGGTCAACTCGATCTTCTTCCTCTTTATGGGCTTCAATCCGCCAGCCAACGCCATCCCGACTGGCTACAAGTGGCTTTACTACATCACTCCGCAACGCTACTCGCTCGCGATTCTCTCAACGACTGTGTTTGGCGACTGCTCGGACAGCTCGGACCTGTCTGAGATTGCGTGCAAATCTGTGCGTGACCTGCCACCTACGCTCCCATCGGATCTGACAGTGAAGGAATACGTGGAGATTGTGTTCAAGATGAAGCACAGCGAGATGTGGATGAATTTCGGCATCGTGCTGGGCTTCATAGTGCTCTTCCGCCTGCTGGCTTTGCTTGCGCTTCGCTACATCAACCATCAGAAAAGATAAACAACCTGGATACTCTGCGTTTCTGTAGGGGTGACTACTGCTCACGTACAACGACCAAATCCAAACAACTGCATAATAGAGTCCATTTTCCGACTATATCGGTATGTTGATTTTGCTGGTGTCGTCCTCCTGGCCCTAGTCGATCGTATTCGTCGAGTCGTTGGCCCACTATTCACTAATAGCTCTGTCTTGGTTCGTACTCCGACTGGGCGGTCCAGTGCAGAACATTTACTTCCATCCAGTCTCTTTTCGTAGACACGGACGGCGCTAATGGGCGTAATCGACTTTTTTCCATCCAATGACGATCGATGATTCCAACGGCCTGCGTAAGCTGACATCAGATAACGTACCCTGGTGATCTGATTCTGGGCGTAAGCGCTTCAACAAGGATGGGGTCCGCTTTTGGCTCCTGGGATCGGAGAGGACCTCCTGGTCCTGTCGAGCGAGGCGGTGGGTCGAGTCACCTCCGTCAATTCGATCGCGCAGCCGCTATAAATGCAACTCGTGACTTCGAATGCACGAGACTCGTGCCCTTGGTCTGCGGTGAGCGGGTCTCCCAAGCACCCGCGACCTCAACCACTGCAACCTCGGAATCAGTGTTTGGGCGTAATCTTCGTGTTTTTAGAACGTAACGATTTACGAAGAACAGCGTTTGTACTTGATAAAACATAGATTCGGCGATATATGTGCATGTCTCATGAAGGCGAGGCGTCAACATCAACCATTGCGACATACACAGACGCCTGTGACAGGAGTACGATCGCGATTCACGAGCATGGAAACCTAGCAACCACTTGTCTATCCCACAGAGGGAAACCAGTCTGTCTCTCTCGTTTTCAACGGGGTCGTGGACCTCCGGAGTCGCCGTCGCTGGAGCTCAGTTCGAAACTTGCACTCCAGGAATCACATCACCAGCATGGAGAGCTACGAGTACTTCGAGCAAGCCACGGCCATCGAGTACTATGAGCCGGCCTCGGGCATCGAGTACCGCGATGCCAAGTCGCTCATGCAGCACGGCTCGGAGGCACTTCACGATCACCTGTCAGCTCGCGTGGAGGCTGCCATGGGCAAGTCGCTGCCGCAGATGGAGGTGCGCTTCAAGAACCTCAACCTCTCGGCGGATCTCTTCGTGTCAAGCCACGGCGGCGGAGACGAGCTACCAACCTTACTCAACGAAGTCAAGATGGGCTTCCGTCGACTATCGGCCAAGAAGCATCGCGTCAAGAAACACATCCTCAAGAACGTGAACGGTGTCTTCAAGCCTGGCAGCATCACGCTCGTGCTAGGTCAGCCGGGCTCGGGCAAGTCGGCGCTCATGAAGATTCTAAGTGGGCGATTTCCTATGAGCAAGAATGTTCATTTTGAAGGTGACGTTACGTACAATGGCTCGAGCCAGCACGAATTCGAGAAGCGCCTCCCACAGTTCGTCAGCTACGTAACCCAGCGTGACTACCACTTCCCGACGCTCACGGTCAAGGAGACGTTGGAGTTTGCCCACGAGTGCTGTGGCGGTGAGCTCTCAGAACGTGCGGAAAAGCACTTCGTCCATGGTACCGATGAAGAGAACAAAGTGGCGCTTGAGGCGGCACGTGCACTCTACCGTTATTACCCGGAGGTGGTCATCCAGCAGCTCGGTCTCGAGAACTGCCAGAACACGATCGTTGGTAACGCCATGCTTCGTGGCGTCTCGGGTGGTGAACGCAAACGCGTTACCACCGGTGAGATGCAGTTCGGCAACAAGTACGTGACGTTCATGGACGAGATCTCGACGGGTCTCGACAGTGCGGCCACCTTTGACATCATCAAGACCCAGCGCAGTATCGCCAAGAAGCTCCGCAAGACGGTCGTGATTGCTTTGCTGCAACCTTCGCCGGAGGTGTTCGCGTTGTTCGACGACGTGCTCATCCTCAACGATGGTTACGTCATGTACCACGGTCCTCGCGAGCAGATCATGCCGTACTTTGAAGGCCTCGGTTTCCACTGCCCGCCGCGTCGCGACGCTGCGGATTTCCTCATGGATCTGGGTACCCGCCAGCAGAGCAAGTACGAAGTGGCTCGTGCGGACCGCTCGCCGCATCCTCGTAAGGCTCGCGAGTTCGCTGCGTTATTCGAGAAGTCAGACATATACGCGGCGATGCTGGATACTCTTCATGGGCCATACGATCCGGTTCTCTTGAAAGACAACGACAATGTGTTCGCCGAGATCCCTGAATTCCACCAGTCGTTCCTTGACAGCACTCTTACGCTCATGGCTCGTCAGATGAAGGTCACACTCCGTAATACGGCCTTCCTCAAGGGCCGTGGCTTCATGGTGTTGCTCATCGGTCTCATCTACTCAACCGTCTTCTGGCAGTTCGACGTGACGAACGCTCAGGTCGTCATGGGTATCATCTTCCAGTCGATTTTGTTCTTGGCACTCGGTCAGGCTTCCCAGATCCCCACGTACATCGCCGCTCGCCAGATCTTTTACAAGCAACGTCGATCCAACTTCTACCGCACGTCGTCGTATGTGCTGGCTTGCTCGGTCGCTCAGCTGCCGCTTGCTGTTGCTGAGACTATCGTGTTTGGTACGATGGTGTACTGGATGTGTGGCTTCGTAAACACGTTCACGGCATACCTGCTGTTCGAGCTTCTGCTGTTCCTGACGAACCTGGCGTTCTCGGCGTGTTTCTCCGCGATGGCAGCGATCGCTCCGGATCTTCACATCGCCAAGCCGATCTCGATGGTTTCAGTCATGTTCTTCGTGGTCTTCGCTGGGTTTGTGATTCCGCGCAGCGAGATCCCGGACTACTTCATCTGGATTTACTGGATCAACCCGATCGCTTGGTGTCTTCGTGCTGTTGGTATCAACGAGTACCGCCACAGCAAGTACGATCAGGACGTTTACGACGGTTTTGATTACAAGGGCAAGTACGGCAAGCAGTTTGGCGAGTACTCGCTGAACCTCTTCAATGTGCAGGCAGACAAGGAGTGGCTCGGCTACGGCTTTCTCTATCTGATTGCATCCTACATCTTTTTCATGACGCTTTCGTCATTGGTTCTCGAGTACATCCGCTATGAGAGTCCCGAGCACGTGAGCCTGAGCGACGAAGACCATGGTAAGGAAGAAGCAATTGAAAGTTCGGGATCGAGCACTGGCATAGAATACGGTCTCGTCGAGACTCCTCGTAGTGACACGAAGGGAGAAGTAGCGTTGCAAGTCCAATCATCGACCCGTGAGCGATACTTCGCCCCTGTCACACTCGCATTCAAGGACCTGCACTACTGGGTGCCGAATCCGTCAAGGCCGAAGGAGAGTTTGGAACTACTCAAGGGTGTGTCAGGACTTGCCGCTCCAGGAACAATCACCGCCCTGATGGGCAGCTCAGGTGCTGGTAAGACAACGCTCATGGACGTCATCGCTGGCCGTAAGACCGGCGGCACCATCGAAGGCCAGATCCTCCTCAACGGACACCCAGCGACCGACCTCTCGATCCGCCGATCCACTGGTTACTGTGAACAGATGGACGTCCACTCGGAAGCGTCGACGTTCCGCGAGGCCCTCACGTTCAGCGCGTTCCTTCGTCAGAGTGCGGACATCCCGGATGCGCAGAAGTACGATACGGTGGAAGAGTGTCTCGACCTGCTGGACCTGCGTCCGATCGCCGACCAGATCATCCGCGGCAGCTCGGTGGAGCAGATGAAGCGGCTCACGATCGGTGTGGAGCTGGCGGCGCAGCCGAGTGTGTTGTTCCTCGATGAGCCGACGAGTGGTCTCGACGCTCGCTCGGCCAAGGTCATCATGGACGGTATCCGGAAGGTCGCGAACACGGGTCGTACGATTGTGTGCACGATCCACCAGCCGTCGACGGAGGTGTTCTCTGTGTTCGACAGTCTGTTGTTGCTCAAGCGTGGTGGCGAGACCGTGTACTTCGGTAAGCTTGGTGAGAATGCTTCGGAGCTGATTGAGTACTTCGAGTCGATCGAGGGCACTCCTCGTTTGGAGGATGGCTACAACCCTGCGACGTGGATGTTGGAAGTGATCGGTGCTGGTGTCGGTAACTCGGCGTCGCAGGACTTCGTCAAGCTGTTCAACGCAAGCCAGAAGAAAGCACTCCTGGACAAGGACTTGGACCAAGACGGCGTGACTCGCCCAGCTCCGGGAGTCCCAGCTCTGGAGTTCACGCGCAAGCGCGCTGCACTCGAATCGGTTCAAGCCAAGTTCCTCATCAAGCGCTACATGGATCTCTACTGGCGCACACCATCCTACAACCTCACCCGCTTCGTCGTCTACATCTTGCTTGCGCTCATCTTTGGCCTCGCGTACTTGAACGCCGACTACGACACGTACCAGGGTATCAACGCCGGTGAAGGCATGGTATTCATGACGACGCTGTTCCTCGGTGTCGTATCGTTCAACAGTGTCTTGCCGTTGTCATCGGAGGAACGTGCCTCGTACTACCGCGAGCGTGCGGCTCAGACATACAACGCGCTGTGGTACTTCGTGGGCTCGACGTTGGCTGAGATTCCGTACGTGTTCGGCAGCTCACTTATCTACACTGCGATCTTCTTCCCGATGGTCGGCTTCACGGGCGTCGGCCGTTTCTTCTGGTACTGGCTCAACACAGCTCTCCACATTTTGATGCAAACGTACATGGGTCAGCTGTTCGCGTACGCGCTGCCAAGTGTGGAAGTCGCTGCGATTGTCGGCGTCATGATCAACTCGATCTTCTTTCTCTTCGCGGGTTTCAATCCTCCGGCCGGCGCCATCCCCACGGGCTACAAGTGGCTCTACCACATCACGCCGCCTCGCTACTCACTCTCAATCCTCTCGTCGACAGTATTTGGCGACTGCCCGGACAGCTCGGATCTGTCTGAGATTGCATGCAAGCCTGTGCGCGACTTGCCACCGTCGTTGCCATCGAGTTTGACGATCAAGGAGTACATGGAGACCGTGTTCAAGATGAAGCACAGCGAGATGTGGAGAGACTTCGGCATTGTGATCGCGTTCCTCGCACTTTTCCGCCTGCTCGCGTTGCTTTCGCTTCGCTACATCAACCACCAGAAGAGATAAGCACAGACTGTTCTCCATTTTGCATTTTGCATTTTTCTCGGGCCCCATCATGGACACGGGAGTCCTTGATAGAAATACATTAACCATCTCGATACACAAATCCTCTTGTTCCTCGCTCACTCCATGACAGCAGATGCACAGCTCCCCAGAATCAACTTGCAGTCTACATACAGTAAAATCGGTGTTATTAATAACGTCTCTCTCGTGTTCAAAGCCTCGCGCGGCATGGTGTTCGTCTATTTCCCGCCGTCCAATGGACCATATTTCGTGTCGACAGCCCTGAAACAAAAAATGCAGTAGCCCTACAAGACGCACTGGCGGCGTCGCATCGTCTGGCCAAGCGAGGACGGAGGACCAAAGCCATTTCCATGACTCATGCGCACATTGGGAGATGGGAAGATCGCTGTAGCCACTTGCGAGCACCACCTTGTCCTGATCCAGGTCTCCCCAACCGACCTCTTCTTGGGACCAGTTTCTCACCCATCACACATCATTTGTCGTGGCCGTTCTTGTCGCAGTGACGCGACGATGGCCATAGTCGAATACGCGATCAGGCGAATGCCAAAAGAAGTTGTCATCCACGCGGCTTCCAACCTCCAAAGGGCGACGAAGACCGGGACTTTGCCCTGAAATGAGATGCTCACTCGCCGGCACGGTCGGAAAGGGACCCGTTCTTTCGAGTGATTGGCTGAATTATCTGAGATAAACACGATTACCATCACTCTACGATGATTCCCGCCATAATCGTGATTACGGAGATCTCGTGAGACCAGCACTCCCAGTTGACCCTCGGGAAAGTGCAGCACACAAGAACTTTGTATACGGCGGCATGACGGTTGGTCCTTCGAGCGTCGCTCGCGTGATCATCAGAGTGCCGGATTGCTAGCACCATCCCGGGCTGACCGTCTCCCGATTCTCGATTCTCGATTCTCGATTGCCGTCCTGCCTCAGTTCAGAATTTGCTGTCTACCATGGAGGACCGTGAGCACTACGAGCACGCGCCAGCCATCGAGTACCACAGCGGCAAGGCGCTCATGCAGCATGGGCCCGAGGCGCTCCACGAGCACGTCGGCTCGCGCGTCGAGGCCGCGTTGGGCCGCTCGCTGCCGCAGATGGAGGTGCGCTTCAAGAACCTCAACCTCTCGGCGGACCTGCTCGTGTCGCGCAACAAAGAGCCCGGCGACGACCTCCCGACGCTCGCGAACCAGGTCAAGAAGAGCCTGAGACGCTTCAAGGCAGACAAATACCGAGTGACCAAGCACATCCTCAAGAACGCCAATGGTGTCTTCAAGCCGGGCACTATTACGCTCGTGCTGGGCCAGCCCGGCTCGGGCAAGTCGTCGCTCATGAAGATTCTCAGTGGACGCTTCCCGATGAGCAAGAACGTCCACTTCGACGGTGATGTCACGTACAACGGCGCGACGCTGGCCGAGATCGAGAAGCGGCTCCCGCAGTACGTGAGCTACGTGACCCAGCGAGACTATCACTTCCCGACGCTGACTGTCAAGGAGACGTTGGAGTTTGCTCACGAGTGCTGTGGCGGCGAGCTCTCGCAACGGGCTGAGCGCCACTTCAACAATGGCACGCCCGAGGAGAACAAGGCTGCTTTGGAAGCTGCTCGCGCGCTATACAAGCACTACCCGGAGGTCGTGATTCAGCAGCTTGGTTTGGACAACTGCCAGAACACGATCGTTGGCAACGGAATGCTTCGTGGTGTTTCCGGTGGTGAACGCAAGCGTGTCACGACCGGCGAGATGCAGTTCGGCAACAAGTACGTGACACTCATGGATGAGATCTCGACGGGTCTCGACAGTGCTGCGACGTACGATATCATCAAGACCCAGCGTAGTATCGCCAAGACGCTCCGAAAGACCGTCGTGATCGCTCTGTTGCAGCCTTCGCCGGAGGTGTTCGCGTTGTTCGACGACGTGCTCGTCCTCAACAACGGCTACGTCATGTACCACGGTCCTCGAGAGCAAGTGATGCCGTACTTCGAGAGCCTTGGGTTCCACTGCCCTCCGCGCCGCGATGCTGCTGACTACTTGATGGATCTGGGCACGCACCAGCAGCACAAGTACGAGGTCGCACGCGCTGACCCGTCACCGCATCCTCGCAAGGCTCGAGAGTTTGCTGAGATCTTCGAGAAGTCGGCTATCCACGACTCGATGCTCGCTGAACTTCACGGGCCGCACGATCCTATTCGCCTCAAGGACCGTGAGGATGTCTTCGAAGCCATCCCGGAGTTCCACCAGTCGTTTTTGGACAGCACATTGACACTGATGAGGCGCCAGATGAAGGTCACGCTCCGTAACCGGTCGTTCATTCGTGGTCGTGTGTGGCTCGTGTTGGTGATCGGCTTCGTGTACTCGACGGTCTTCTGGCAATTCGACGTCACGAACGCTCAGGTTGTCATGGGTATCATCTTCCAGTCGATCTTGTTCTTGGCTCTTGGCCAGGCTTCGCAGATCCCGACGTACCTCGCTGCTCGTCAGATCTTCTACAAGCAGCGCCGATCCAACTTCTACCGCACGTCGTCATACGTGCTGGCGTGTTCGGTTGCTCAGCTTCCACTTGCTCTTGCGGAGACTATTGTATTTGGCACGGCTGTGTATTGGTGCTGCGGGTTCGAGAGCACGTTTACGGCGTACCTGCTCTTCGAGCTGCTTCTGTTCCTGACGAACCTGGCGTTCTCGGCGTGTTTCTTCGCGATGGCAGCGATCGCCCCGGATCTCCACATCGCCAAGCCACTGTCCATGGTGTCGGTGCTTTTCTTCATCATGTTCGCAGGATTCGTGATCCCACACAGCGAGATCCCGAACTACTTGGTGTGGATTTACTGGCTCAACCCCATCGCATGGTGTCTTCGTGCAGTTGGTATCAACGAGTACCGCCACGGCAAGTTTGACCAGGACGAGTACAAGGGTATCAACTACAAGGAGAAGTACGGCAAGCAATTTGGCGAGTACTCGCTGAGCCTGTTTGATGTTGAGGCAGACAAGGAGTGGCTCGGCTACGGTTTCGTCTTCCTCATCGCGTCCTACTTCTTCTTCATGTTCCTGTCGTGCATGATCCTCGAGCACATTCGCTACGAGAGCCCGGAGAACGTGACTTTGAGCGACGAGGACTACGCGAAGGATATCGAGATTGAAAGCACCGGGTCGAGCACGGGCTCCGAATACGGATTGATCCAGACACCGCGCGGTGCTAACAATGCTCTCGCTCTTGAGGTAGTCAAGTCCAACGAGCGTGAACGCTACTTCACTCCTGTCACCCTGGCATTCAAGGACCTCCATTACTGGGTGCCTAACCCCGCCAACCCAAAGGAAGAGCTGGAGCTGCTCAAGGGCATATCTGGATTCGCAACGCCTGGCACGATCACGGCTCTGATGGGCAGCTCGGGTGCTGGTAAGACAACGCTGATGGATGTGATCGCTGGTCGTAAGACTGGTGGCAAGATCCAGGGTCAGATCCTGCTCAACGGCCACCAAGCGTCTGATCTTGCAATCCGCCGCTCGACTGGTTACTGCGAGCAGATGGATATCCACTCGGAAGCTTCGACTTTCCGTGAGGCGTTGACGTTTAGTGCCTTCCTTCGTCAAAGCGCGGAGATCCCCGATACACAAAAGTTTGACTCGGTTGAAGAATGTTTGGATTTGCTGGACCTGCGTCCGATTGCAGACAAGATTATTCGCGGCAGCTCGGTGGAGCAGATGAAGCGTCTCACGATCGGTGTCGAGTTGGCGGCGCAGCCGAGTGTGCTGTTCTTGGATGAGCCGACGAGTGGTCTGGATGCTCGCTCGGCCAAGGTGATCATGGACGGTATCCGGAAGGTCGCCGACTCTGGTCGTACAATTGTGTGCACGATCCATCAGCCGTCGTGGGAGGTCTTCTCTGTCTTCGACAGCTTGCTGCTGCTCAAGCGTGGTGGTGAGACAGTGTACTTTGGTGAAGCGGGTGAGAATGCAAGCGAGATCAAGCGCTACTTTGAGTCGATAGAAGGTACCCCGCGCCTAGCTGAGGGCTACAACCCGGCGACGTGGATGCTCGAGGTGATTGGCGCAGGTGTGGGTAACACCGTGACCCAAGATTTCGTGACGATCTTTAACGAGAGCGAAAAGAAGACGGCGATGGATAGTGTGCTTGCCCAGCCAGGTATCGGCTGTGCGGCCCCACACATTCCTCCTGTGGATTTCTCGACCAAACGTGCGGCGTACGAGTCGGTGCAGGCCAAGTTCCTGATTAAGCGCTTCCTGGACCTTTACTGGCGCACGCCGTCGTACAACCTCACTCGCTTCGTCGTCTACACGATTATCGCGATTGTCTTCGGTCTGTTGTACCTCAACGCGAGCTATGAGACTTACCAAGGGATCAACGCCGGTGAGGGTCTCATTTTCATGTCGACTGTCTTCCTCGGTGTCGTCTCGTTCAACAGCGTGCTTCCGTTGTCGTCGGAAGAACGTTCCTCGTTCTACCGTGAGCGTGCTGCCCAGACCTACAACGCATTGTGGTACTTCGTGGGCACGACCGTGGCTGAAGTGCCGTATGTGCTTGTGACCTCGTTCATCAACATCGCGATCTTCTTCCCGATGGTTGGCTTCACAGGTGTCGCTCGCTTCTTCTGGTACTGGTTCAACTCGGCGATCTACGTCCTTCTCCAAACCTACTGGGGCCAGCTGCTTGCCTTCGCGATGCCCAACGTCGAGACCGCGGCCATCAGTGGCGTCCTGGTCAACTCGGTCTTCTTCCTCTTCATGGGCTTCAACCCGCCAGCGAACGCCATCCCCACCGCCTACAAGTGGCTCTACTACATCACGCCGCACCGCTACTCGCTCGCAGTGCTGACCTCGACTGTGTTCGGCGACTGCTCGGACCCGTCAGATCTCTCGGAGCTCGCGTGCAGACACGTTCGCAACTTGCCCCCGACCTTGCCGAGCAACTTGACGGTCAAGGCTTACGTGGAGAAGGTTTTCTTGATGAAGCACAGCGAGATGTGGATGAACTTCGGCATCGCGCTGGCGTTCCTCGCGCTCATCCGCCTCTTGGCGCTGCTTTCACTGCGCTACGTCAACCACCAAAAGAGATAAATTGCCTAAGCTCGAAAATCGAAATACTACTACTACCTCTGTTCGGAAAATAATGAAAAGTGGGATTTCACCGTCTGACCATTCTTGCCGCCACAAAATTATTACCCTTCAAAGTCGATATGGCCCCCCTGTTTGAATTTTGCGCGCGCTTTCCAACAGACCTTCTGAAACGAGAACGATGAGCGGCTGAGAAGCGAAGGATGATCGGGCAGGCGGCGGGGACGCGCCTCACAGGAGCGACGTGACAAGCGATATGTGAAGCGCCCACACACCGTTGTGACCATAGCGCCCTTCGCGCGGAACTACAGAGCGGCGCCGACACGATGCGCCACGATTGCGTTGCCAATGCAGTTTGAGGGGCCGGAAGAAGGGAAAGCGTGCTGCTCTTTGTCGGCGGATTCGAGGGATGGCTGCGGGTGATTGCTTGGACTGGCGTGTCGTGGTTTCGTGATTGCGCGGAACGGAGGTGGTTCTACACGAAGGCATTGATCCAGAAGATATACGTGATGACGGAGCTCGACGGACTCAAAGGCGAACAACTCCCCAACCAGCAAGTCCAGAGCAAACGCTACGTCTCTCTCGCCCACGCTCGAGATGCTTGATAAGGCAAGATAGGATTATCGCAGGTCACCACGAACTACGTCACGAGGCGCAAGAGCAAGAACCGGTCGGCTGGGGCGAAGACGAAGGTTTCCATCTCGAATACTCGACCTGTGCCGCGCAAGATGCCCAATATCAACGCAAAATGACCAGCCCATCAGAAAAACCTTGCGACACACATTTGACAAGGCACATCCTAAGTGGATCGGTGAAGCATGATCGCCATCTTCTAAGTCGATCGGCGAAGCACGATCGCCGTCGGCACTCCTCTTTCCTTTTTTTTTGTTTTCCTTCTTTCTGTTTTGGATTGATTTCTAAATTTCTACAATAGTCAGAACCTTTTGGAAACAAATATTTGCGGCGGAGCCCTTGACAATTTTTTTCAAAATCTGTAATAGTATTGCCATCTTTTCATTATTTTCCGAACAGAGGTAGTACTTTACTACTAGTAGTTTTTGGTACTGATATCCCTTTTGACCATAACGTTATTGATAAATTTAAGTAGTACTACTTTCAAGGGTACTATTGTCTGTAGGATAGTAATATTTCACAGTAGTACTACTGACCGCATGGAACGGGGCGTGTATTAATATTGTGGTTTGAAAAATGCAAACATGGAGACTGCTCGTGGTGTCTCCACGACTCTAAGTGGAGCACATTGACGCGCTGACTTATCTCTTTTGGTGGTTCAGGTAGCGAAGCGCCAGCAGTCCAAGCAAACGGAAGACCACGATAGCCACGAGCAAGATGAAGAAGTTGCGCCAGACGTGGTCGTAGTGCATGAGGAAGACGTCGCCGATATATTCCTCGACCGTAGATCCCGCCTTCGCAGTCGGAGGCACGTTCTTCAGCTTCTTACAGGCGTAGTCACTCGCGTGCTTGCAGTTGCCCAAGACAGTGCTCGTGAGCGCCTCAAGTGTGTAGCGGTGCGGAATGATCTGGTAGAGCCACTTGTAGCCCTGCGGGATGGCCTCGGCGGGCGGGTTGAAGCCCATGAAGATGAAGAAGAACGAGTTGAGCAACACGCCGATGATGGCTGCGACTTCAACACTCGGCATGGCGTACGCGAGGAGCTGTCCAAAGTACGTCATGAGCAGCACGACCATGGATGTGTGGAGCCAGTAGAGCAAGAAAGCACCAAAGCCCTTGAAGCCGACGATCGGGAAGAGGATCGCGACGAACACGAAACACGACGCAAAGACATACGGAACCTCGACGATCGTGCTGCCAACAAAGTACCAGAGCGCGTTGTAGGTCTGCGAGGCACGCTCGCGGTAGTACGCCGCGCGGTCCTCGGACGAGATCGGAAGCACGCTGTTAAACGCAGTAGTGCCGACGAAGAGCGAGGTCATGAAGATCATGCCAACAGCAGCGTTTAGGCCTTGGAACGTGTCGTACTCGATGTTGGAGAAAGAGATCCCGAAGAAAAGCGCGAGGAAGATGTAAACGTAGAGACGCGTAAGGTTGTACGACGGCGTGCGCCAGTACATGGCGAAGTAGCGCTGGATCAAGAACCTGGCCTGTACGGATTCTCGCGCCGCACGCTTCTTGGAAAACTCGAGAGCTGGCACACCCGAGGCCGGACGCAGTACGCCTTCCTTGCTCATTTCCTCGTCCATGATCCTCTTCTTCTCACTCGCCTCGAAGATCGAGACAAAGTCTGTGTCCTGACCAGCCGTGTTGCCCACGCCGGCACCAATTACTTCCAGCATCCACGTCGCCGGGTTGTAGCCATCCTCGAGCTTGGCTGTGCCTGGGATGGACTCGAAGTACTGGATCATATTCTTGGCATCGTGACCGAGTTCGCCAAAGTACACGGTCTGACCACCGCGCTTGAGCAGCAAGAGACTGTCGAAGACATGGAAGACCTCCCACGACGGCTGGTGGATCGTGCACACGACCGTACGGCCAGAGTTAGCGACCTTGCGGACACCATCCATTATGACCTTGGCCGAGCGAGCGTCAAGACCACTCGTTGGTTCGTCCAAGAAGAGCACACTGGGCTGCGCGGCGAGTTCCACTCCGATTGTGAGTCGCTTCATCTGCTCCACCGAGCTGCCACGGATGATCTGGTCAGCGATGTTGCGCATATCCAGCAGATCGAGCACCTCCTCGACCGTGTAGTACTTCTGGGAGTCCGGAACGTCTGCACTCTGACGAAGGAATGCGCTGAACGTGAAGGCCTCGCGGATCGTCGCTGCCTCCGAGTGAACATCCATCTGCTCGCAGTAGCCGGTCGCACGGCGGATTGCGAGATCGGTCGCCGGATAGCCATTGAGAAGGATCTGGCCTTCAATTCTGCCGCCCGTCTTCCGACCAGCGATCACGTCCATCAGCGTCGTCTTGCCGGCACCAGAGCTGCCCATGAGAGCGGTGATGCTGCCAGGTTTTGCAAATCCGGTGATGCCCTTGAGAAGTTCGAGCTGTTCCTTTGGGTTCGCTGGATCCGGCACCCAGTAGTGGAGGTCCTTGAATGCGAGGGTGACAGGGATGTAAAGCCTCTCGTACACCGGTGCGGCCACCTCTAGAGCCAAGTTATCCTTCGCATCTCCGCGAGGGGTCTCGATCAAGCCGTACTCAGAGCCGGTTGTCGAGGAGCCGTCGTCAGCAACAAGCGACTTCTCACTCTCCTCCTCTCCGAGTGTGATGTTCTCAGGCGACTCGTACCTCTTGTACTCGAGCGCGAGCCACGAGAGGAACATGAAGAACAGGTAGGTGCCGGCCAAGTAAATGAAACCAAATGCGATCCACTTTTTCCCATCCGGGAGATCGAAGAGACTGAGCGAGTACTTGCCCATTCGTTCACCATACTTGAGCTTGTAATTGGTGCCCTCGAAGATGTCCACGTCGAAGTGGCTGTTGCCGTACTGGATGATCGAGATCGCGCGCAGACACCACGTGAGCGGGTTGATCCAGTAGAGCCACACCAAAAAGTCTTGAATCTGGCTCTTGCTAATGAGGAAACCAGAGTACAAGATCACGAAGACGACCGCTACCATCGAGAGCGGCTTGGCGACATGGAGATCGGGCGAGGCTGACGCGAGCGCGAAGAAGAATGCGGCAAAAGTGAGGTTCGTCAATAGCAGAATCAGTTCAAACACCACAAAAGCCCCGATGGACGACACAAAGCCACACATCCAGTACATCATCGAGCCGAACAGCAGCGTCTCGAGAATAGCAATCGGGACCTGGTTCAGCAAACACGCCAGTACATAGGACGACGTGCGGTAGAAGTTGGCGCCTCGCTGCTTGTAAAACACAGCACGCTGGGCGAGAAAGGTCGGAATCTGCGAGGCTTGACCGAACGCGAGGAAAAGGATCGTCATGAAGATGACACCCAACATGATCTGCGCGTTTTTGACGTCAACTTGGTAGAAGACACTGCCGTTGATGAGACCCATGACCGAGATCATGAGCGCACGGCCCTTGAGGAAGGCCGTGTTGCGCATCGTGACCTTGGTCTGGCGCACGATGAGCGTCTTGGTGCTTTCTACGAACGACTGATGGAACTCGGGGATCTCGTCAAAGTGCATCTCTCGGTCTCGGAGACGATCGGGGTCGAGGGGGCCATGCAGGTCGCTCAGCATCTCTTCATAGATCTCCGACTTCTCGAAGAGCTCGGCGAACTCGCGGGCTTTGCGAGGGTGCTTGGAGCCATCCGGACGCTCCACCTCGTACTGGACCTGCTGGCGCGTGCCGAGGTCCATGAGGAAGTCGGCGGCGTCCTTGATAGGAGGGCAGCGGAAACCGAAGCTCTGGAAGTAATCCATTACTTTCTCGCGCGGGGCGTGGTACATCACGTAGCCGTCGTTCATGATAAGCACATTATCGAAGAGGTCGAAGATCTCGGGCGACGGCTGAAGCAACGCGATGACGATCGTCTTGCGGAAAGTCTTGGCGATACCACGTTGGGTCTTGATGATATCGTAGGCAGCTGCACTGTCGAGACCCGTCGAGATCTCGTCCATGAAGTTGACGTACTTGTTACCGAACTGCATCTCGCCTGTTGTCACACGCTTGCGCTCACCACCAGAAACACCACGAAGCATGCCGTTGCCGACGATCGTGTTCTGGCAGTTTTCGAGACCGAGCTGCTGGATGATGACCTCCGGCATGAAGTGGTACAGCGCACGCGCCACGTCGAGCGCGTTCTTGTTCTCCTCGGGTGTGCCCTGGTTGAAGTGCTTCTCATCTCTTGGCGAGAGCTCGCCACCGCAGCACTCGTGGGCAAAGTCCAGCGTCTCCTTGACCGTGAGCGTCGGGAAGTGGTAGTCTCGCTGGGTCACATAGCTCACGTACTGGGGCAGCCTCTTGGTGATCTCTTCGCGCGTCGCGCCGTTGTAGGTCACTTCGCCTTCAACCTTGACCTTCTTGGACATGGGGAAGCGTCCACTGAGGATCTTCATGAGCGACGACTTACCCGAGCCCGGCTGGCCCAGCACTAGCGTCAGCGTACCGGGCTTGAAGACGCCATTGACGTTCCGCAGCACGTGCTTGGTGACCTTGGCCTTTTTGGCCGAGAAGCGTGAAAAGCCCTTGAGCATCTCGTTTGCGAGCGTCGGGAGCTGCTCTTTCTGCGTGTCGTTCTCGGTCGAGACGATCACGTCGGCCGAGATACTCAGGTTCTTGAATCGCACTTCCATCTGCGGCAGTGCCTTGCCCACGGCGATCTCCATGCGCGACGAGACGTGCTCGTGGAGAGCGTCGGGGCCGTGCTGCATGAGCGCCTTGCCACTCGAATACTCGAGCGACGGCGTCTCGGCGTACACGTCGTTCTTCGAGGCCATCGTGGTCACTGGAGACTCGAGCAGTGCGTGGCGAGTTGCAGACTGACGCCTCGGCCGGGAAACAGCGAGATTGGGTGAGTCTCAGGTGTCCATACTCATCGCCACGGTCTCACTTGGCGTTTGCATGGAGATGGAGATCACTGCGCGTGTTTACGCGGGTGCCAGGCGGAATTGACACCGAGAGTGATCGCTCGCCATAATCTCGGAAAGATTTAGGCTATTTTTGTAAGAACGAGGTGACCAGAGGACTATAGTTGGGATTTTGGATGTAGTCTTGTGTAGAATGGAGAGCAGAATCGAGAGCATGAGGGTTCCAGAATATTACATTTATGAATTTTTATATGCATACGTAGACATAATAGAGAGGGGATTTTACATTTGGGGACAAGGAGGTGCCTCGCATCACGAATTGCGCTGGGAATGCTCGCGCGCACCGACTCCCAGGGGGGGGGGGGGGGGGCGATTGCGACTGTTTAACGATCGAAAAAGCGGCGAAATGCTTACTGCTAAGACTTCGGGGATGAATACTGCACGATTACGATCGTCTGGCTGCGAGCGTCAAAGCCCACCGTCATCAGGAGCATCGCTGCGAGATATCCGACGTGGCTGGCTCGGTCGCATTCTCAACAGTGCAGTAGAGCACACAATGAGACGACGGGGCAGTGTGCAGTGTACAGTACACGATTGGAGTGACGGACCACATCGTGGTCGCCAGCGAGGCCAGACAAACCGGATGATGGTCAGTCGACATGATGTGGCTGTTTTATGTGCAATCAGACAGAACCATCAAAACAATGGATCGGGCAACTCTTGCAGGATTGCAGCGTCTGTAGCCTTGTAGGTACCAGCGCTTCAGTTTTCATGTCCACATGGCACCCCCAAGTACAGTACCATTGGTGAGGACCCACGTTCCGAACATGCGAGGAGGCCTGCAGTAATTATAAAATTGACGAACAGAGACCGAGTGGTCGGGCTATATTACCTATCTGAAGCATGGCAAACGGTATTTTCGCCAGTTTGTTGGATTGGATTGCTATAACCCATGCGTATACTTGTTCACAACCATTTCTCAGGGACGGCGCTGATGACTTCGTCCACTGGATTTTCCTGGGTTGGTGCGGCAGTGGATAACTGTCCTTTATCTCTTCTGATGGTTGACATAGCGCAGGGATAGCAATGCTAACAGGCGAATGAGCGCGACAAACCCCAGCGCAATGCCAAAGTTCCTCCACATCTCGCTGTGCTTCATGTGGAATACTTTTTCGATGTAGGCTTTGATTGTGAGGTTCTGGGGAAGTGTCGGTGGCAGGTCACGAACGGGTCTGCACGCCAGCTCCGAGAGATCTGAAGGATCTGGACAATCACCGAAAACGGTCGAGGATAGCACCGCTAGCACATAGCGGTGCGGGGTGATATCGTAGAACCACTTGTAGGCGGAGGGGATGGCGTCAGCTGGTGGGTTGAATCCCATGAATAACAGGAAGAGCGAATTGCACATGACACCGCTGATGGCCGCGGTCTCCACGTTTGGCATGGCAAACGCGAGCAACTGTCCCCAGTAGGTTTGCAAGAGGACGTAGATCGCCGCGTTGATCCAGTACCAGAAGAAGCGAGCCACCCCACGGAAGCCAACCATCGGGAAGAAAATAGCCACGTAAATGAACGAGGACGAGAGCACGTACGGCACTTCAGCAACAGTCGTACCGACGAAGTACCAGAATGCGTTGTACGTCTGGGCGGCACGCTCCCGGTAGAATGATGGGCGCTCTTCAGACGATAGGGGAAGCACGCTGTTGAACGAGACGACGCCGAGGAAGATTGTCGACATAAAAACCAAACCTTCACCGGCGTTGATTCCTTGGTACGTCTCAAATTTTGCGTTGAGATACAGGAGGCCGTACATGAGCCCAACAAAAGTGTATGTGACGAAACGAGTGAGGTTGTACGACGGTGTGCGCCAGTACATATCCAGGAAACGCTTAATCAAGAACTTGGCCTGCACCAACTCGTACGCCGCACGCTTGGTCGAGTAATCAACAGGTGGAACGTGCGGATCAATGCAGCCGATGCCAGGATGATTCAACATTGCTTCCAGATCCGTCTTCTTCTCGCTTTCGTTAAAGATCGTGACAAAATCTTGAGTCACCGTATTGCTCACGCCAGCACCAATCACCTCCAGCATCCACGTCGCCGGGTTGTAGCCCTCAGCTAAGCGCGGTGTACCTTCGATGGACTCGAAGTAGCGCTTGATCTCGCTTGCATTCTCGCCCGCTTCGCCAATGTACACTGTCTCACCACCACGCTTGAGCAGCAAGAGACTGTCGAATACATGGAAGACCTCCCAGGACGGCTGGTGGATCGTGCACACAATCGTACGGCCAGAGTCTGCGACCTTCCGAATGCCATCCATGATCACCTTGGCTGAACGAGCGTCAAGGCCACTTGTGGGCTCATCAAGGAACAGCACACTCGGCTGCGCCGTCAGCTCCACTCCGATTGTGAGTCGCTTCATCTGCTCCACCGAGCTGCCGCGAATAATCTTGTCTGCGATTGGACGCAAGTCTAACAAATCCAAGCATTCTTCAACGACATCGTACTTCTGTGTATCGGGGATCTCCGCACTCTGACGAAGGAAGGCACTAAACGTCAACGCCTCTCGGAAAGTCGAAGCTTCGGAGTGAATATCCATCTGCTCGCAGTAACCAGTCGAGCGGCGGATTGCAAGATCAGATGCTTGGTGGCCGTTGAGCAGGATCTGACCCTGGATCTTGCCACCAGTCTTACGACCAGCGATCACATCCATCAGCGTTGTCTTACCAGCGCCCGAGCTGCCCATCAGAGCCGTGATCGTGCCAGGCGTTGCGAATCCAGAGATGCCCTTGAGCAGCTCCAACTCTTCCTTTGGGTTGGCTGGGTCAGGCACCCAGTAGTGGAGGTCTTTGAATGCCAGGGTGACAGGGGTGAAGTAGCGCTCGCGCTCGTTGGACTTGACTACCTCAAGAGCGAGAGTATTGTTAGCACCGCGCGGTGTCTGGATCAATCCGTATTCGGAGCCCGTGCTCGACCCGGTGCTTTCAATCTCGACATCCTTCGCATAGTCCTCGTCGCTCAAAGTCACGTTCTCCGGGCTCTCGTAGCGAATGTGCTCGAGGATCATGCACGACAAGAACATGAAGAAGAAGTAGGACGCGATGAGGAAGATGAAACCGTAGCCGAGCCACTCCTTGTCTGCCTTAACATCGAACAAGCTGAGCGAGTACGCACCAAACTGCTTCCCGTACTTCGCCTTGTAGTTGATACCCTTGTACTCGTCCTGGTCAAATTTGCTGTGGCGGTACTCGTTGATACCAACTGCACGAACGCACCACGCGATCGGGTCGAGCCAGTAGATCCAGATGAAATAGTCGGGAATGTGGTTTGGCGGGATCAGGAACCCAGCAAACATGATAAAGAACAGGATTGAGACCATAGATAACGGCTTGGCGATGTGGAGGTTCGGCGATATTGAAGCCATCGCAAAGAAGCATGCGGAGAACGCCAGATTCGTCAAAAGAAGCAGGATCTCGAAGAGCAAGTACGCCGTGAATTTCCTCACAAAACCGCAGCACCAATAAACAGCCGTGCCAAACACAAGAGTCTCCGCAAGAGCAAGTGGAAGTTGACCAACCGAACACGCCAGCACATACGACGACGTGCGGTAGAAGTTGGATCGGCGTTGCTTGTAGAAAATCTGACGTGCGGCCATGTACGTTGGGATCTGCGAAGCCTGGCCAAGAGCCAAGAACAAGATCGACTGGAAGATGATACCCATGACAACCTGAGCGTTCGTGACGTCGAACTGCCAGAAGACCGTCGAGTACACAAAACCAACCAACAACACCAGCCAGACGCGACCACGAATGAACGACCTGTTACGGAGCGTGACCTTCATCTGGCGCCTCATCAACGTCAATGTGCTGTCCAAAAACGACTGGTGGAACTCCGGGATGGCTTCGAAGACGTCCTCACGGTCCTTGAGGCGGGTTGGATCGTGCGGTCCGTTAAGCTCGGCGAGCATAGCGTCGTGGATAGCAGACTTCTCGAAGATCTCAGCAAACTCTCGAGCTTTGCGAGGATGAGGTGACGGGTCAGCGCGTGCGACCTCGTACTTGTGCTGCTGGTGCGTGCCCAGATCCATCAAGTAGTCAGCAGCATCGCGGCGCGGAGGGCAGTGGAACCCAAGGCTCTCGAAGTACGGCATCACTTGCTCTCGAGGACCGTGGTACATGACGTAGCCGTTGTTGAGGACGAGCACGTCGTCGAACAACGCGAACACCTCCGGCGAAGGCTGCAACAGAGCGATCACGACGGTCTTTCGGAGCGTCTTGGCGATACTACGCTGGGTCTTGATGATATCGTACGTCGCAGCACTGTCGAGACCCGTCGAGATCTCATCCATGAGTGTCACGTACTTGTTGCCGAACTGCATCTCGCCGGTCGTGACACGCTTGCGTTCACCACCGGAAACACCACGAAGCATTCCGTTGCCAACGATCGTGTTCTGGCAGTTGTCCAAACCAAGCTGCTGAATCACGACCTCCGGGTAGTGCTTGTATAGCGCGCGAGCAGCTTCCAAAGCAGCCTTGTTCTCCTCGGGCGTGCCATTGTTGAAGTGGCGCTCAGCCCGTTGCGAGAGCTCGCCGCCACAGCACTCGTGAGCAAACTCCAACGTCTCCTTGACAGTCAGCGTCGGGAAGTGATAGTCTCGCTGGGTCACGTAGCTCACGTACTGCGGGAGCCGCTTCTCGATCTCGGCCAGCGTCGCGCCGTTGTACGTGACATCACCGTCGAAGTGGACGTTCTTGCTCATCGGGAAGCGTCCACTGAGAATCTTCATGAGCGACGACTTGCCCGAGCCGGGCTGGCCCAGCACGAGCGTAATAGTGCCCGGCTTGAAGACACCATTGGCGTTCTTGAGGATGTGCTTGGTCACTCGGTATTTGTCTGCCTTGAAGCGTCTCAGGCTCTTCTTGACCTGGTTCGCGAGCGTCGGGAGGTCGTCGCCAGGCTCTTTGTTGCGCGACACGAGCAGGTCGGCCGAGAGGTTGAGGTTCTTGAAGCGCACCTCCATCTGCGGCAGCGAGCGGCCCAACGCGGCCTCGACGCGCGAGCCAACGTGCTCGTGGAGCGCCTCGGGCCCATGCTGCATGAGCGCCTTGCCGCTGTGGTACTCGATGGCTGGCGCGTGCTCGTAGTGATCACGGTCTTGCATCGTGGGTGCGTTTTGCAGAGTGAGTTGGGGGGGCGGCGGCCATCACCCTTTGCCCATCCCGAGTGTGCAGTGGTAAGCAGGTCGTGGATCGTGGTCGTGTTGATGCCGGAACATGCCAACCCATCAACAAGCATGGACCCGCTCGATGTGATTGTGATGATACAGCAAGAGTGATGATTGCCGAGTTGATCTCAGCCAAAGTGACCAATCCGTTTCGTGGACTGGATGGCCTTTCTTATGGGGTCTGGTTGGAGTGATGGGCTCGAATTCGCTGCCATCTTGGTCGCCAGGTGCGATGGAACGACTTATCTCAGTGCCGAAGCATCGTTCGCACTGCGAACAATGCAGAGAAATAGACATTCGCTTGTCTAGCGAAAGAACCATCAACAACCATGGACCTACTTGATGTGATTGTGAGGATGGAGTGATGATCGTCGAGTTGATCTCAGCCGAAGTGGCCAATCGATTTCGTGGAATCGATGCACTTTCTTGTGGGGTCTGGTTGGAGTGATGGGCTTTTTAGAATTGTCTGCGATCCTGATCGCCAGGTGGCAATTCTGGTGCGATTTAACGAGTACCATCTCAGTGCTGTGCAGCGGAATCCGCACGGCGAACACTAGCAGAATAAGCATTCGTCTTTCGACGACGAAAGATGTTTTGCATCTTTCCATGCGCTGGTCATGTAAGCGAAAAAGAACGAGTTGCTGTGCTGATAGGGGTGATGAGGCCGTTTGAATTGCATTTTGCGAACAATACTCCTATACCTGGTTCCAACGGCTTGTCGGGGATTTACATCGGCTGGAGAGGTCTGTCTCTTATGCAGTGGGAAGACACTCACCACCGGCCCGGGGATCGATTGTTTTCTTCGACGACCCAACACCCTGACAGCGCTGGCTGAATACGTTGAGTCAAGTTATTCTGTATATCATCGATGAGTGCTGGTTGAAGAAGTCGAGAAGAGGTTGACAAATGGTTATGACTGCGGCGAGGATGTTCCGCTGCGTGCATGATCTTGGCGGGAGCTTGTAACCTTCACTGAGAGCTGGATTGCTGAGGATGCATCGTGTACATCATCTTGATGTGACCAACACAAATTCGTCGAGGCGACTGAGCCTCCTCCAACTGCACTGTACTCTTTGTGCAGCCACCAACTGAATGAGCAACCGGTGACATCAGATCATATCGTTACTTCTCATCAAAATTAGTCCAAGTATAGACTAGTAGAGTTGCTGGTTGAAGCCAAACCTAATAAATGTGTAATTTCACACACATTTTTTATTAAAACATATAGATTGAGGAAGGTTGTGTGATATCTTCATTTCACTTGAGAGTTCTCTTTTCTTCATCGACGACTGATAACTTCTTCGATTGTTGTGAGATTTGCCCCTGGAATCCAGTGGATCTCTCAGGTCCCGATGGGTGCAATGACTGGTTGAAATTTCTATCAGTCATGTGATATGGAGTCTCCGAAAGGATCCTACCTCGCCATTTCTAAATTCACTCCAAATGGCCCACATCCACTACTGTTGCGGCCACGGCCTCTTGGCCCACGGGCCCGAGGCTCTCCATGAGGACTACGCCGCCCGTATCGAGAAGGCTATGGGCCAACCGCTTCCTCAGATGGAGCTCCGGTTCTCCGATCTCACACTCACGGCCCAGGTCCCAGCCCAGATGAAAGCGTCGAGGCAGCTACCGACCATTGGCAACGAACTGAAGCGTGCCGTGTCGCTCGGTCGTACACAAACAGTCAAGAAGCATATCCTGCGCAACGTCAGCGGCATCTTCGAGCCAGGAAAGATGACTCTTGTGCTGGGCCAGCCGGGCTCGGGCAAGTCGGCACTCGTGAAGATCCTCAGCGGTCGCTTCCCCATGTCCAAGACGGTTCAACTGAGCGGCGAGATCGAGTACAACGGCGTGGCGCAGAAGAAGATGGATAAGCGACTGGCACAGTTCGTGACTTACGTACCACAGCGTGATTGCCACTACTCGACACTCACGGTCAAAGAGACGCTTGCATTTGCACACGAGTGCTGCGGCCCCGAGCTCTCACCCGAGGATGAGCGGCAGTTCTCGTTTGGCACTGCAGATGAGAATGCGGCGGCCCTCAAAGCTGCGAGGGTTCTCTACAAGCACTATCCGGCCATCGTGACTCAGACGCTCGGGCTCGACCACTGCGAAGATACCATTGTCGGCGACGGCACGTTGCGTGGGGTCTCTGGCGGCGAGCGGAAGCGCGTAACGATCGGCGAAATGGAGTTCGGCAACAGGTTAGTGATGTTCATGGACGAGATTTCGACGGGTCTCGACAGCGCCGCGACCTTCGACATCGTCAAGACGCAGCGTAGTATGGTCAAGAAGCTGCGGAAGACCGTTGTGATGGCATTGCTCCAGCCGTCGCCCGAGGTCTTCGAACTTTTCGACAATGTGTTGATCCTGAACGATGGCGAAATGGTCTACCACGGCCCACGAGACCAAGTGTTGCCGTACTTCGAGTCGCTGGGCTTTGTATGCCCGCATAATCGCGACATCGCCGATTTTCTGATCGACATCGGGACCTCAAGGCAGTCGCAGTACGCGTCCTCCAACTGTTCATACGTCCAGAGGCCAATGACACCAGCCGACCTTGCCAAAATCTTTCGGGAGTCGACAATTTACGAACACCAGAGTCAGCAACTGCGTAGAATGGTCCCGTGCGCTGTGCTTCATCCGTTTGAGGAACGGCTTCGACACTCACCCGAGTTCCATCAATCATTTTGGAAAAGTACAGCCACCCTGGTACGACGAGAGATCTGTGTAACGTGGCGCAACAAAGAGTACATGATGGGACGCGTTGCAATGCTCGTCATCGTCGGCTTCCTGGGTGCCACGCTTTTCTATAACTTGGATCTCAAGAATACGCAGTCGGTACTGGGCACGATCTTGACGCTCTGTCTGTATTTCATGTTGAGTCAACCCGCTTTGTCTCCACTCTTCGTCGCTGCACGGGATATTTTCTACAAGCAACGTGACGCCAGTTTCTATCGCACGCCGTCTTACGTCTTAGCGGTCGCCGTCAACCAAATCCTGCTGGCGATCCCGGATGTTGTTGGCTTCTGCTCGATCGTCTACTGGATGGTCGGGTTTGTGAACGAGTTCCAAGCGTTTGCCATTATGGTCGCGACACTATTCTTGATGAGCCTGTCTCTCACTGGATGGACCTTCCTGCTGAGTGCACTGCTGCCGAGTGCTGCCTTGGTGGAGTCCATATCAACGCTTCAAGCCCTCATTTTCACACTCTTCGGTGGAGTTTTTGTCACGCGTGCGAGTATCCCGGTCTACCTTTCATGGGTCTACTGGTTGAACCCGGTGGCATGGGCAGTACGCTCGATTAGCATCAACCAGTACACGAATCAACACCTCGACACATGCCAGTACGACGGTATCGACTACTGCAAGTTGTATGCAAAACCCATGGGCCGTTACTCCCTTGAGTCCTTCGACATTTACTCACAACGACACTGGATCTGGCTCGGCATGGCCTTCCTCCTAAGCAATGCTGTCGTGTGTTTCGTGCTTGCAGGCTTCGTTCTAGGACGCGTGCGACACGAACCGAGCACCCACAGAGCGACCAAGATCCACGAGCATACTGATGATGAGTTCAACGCCGACGATATTGACCTCAGCTTCGATGTCAACCTCGACCACGACTTGGAGGAAGGAGCCCACGTCGCTGTGCTTTCTCCACGGTACGTGTGGCGCCCCAGACGCGTCACGCTTGCCTTCCGAGATCTGAGATACTCTGTCCCCGATCCTACCAACCGCCAGCAAGAGATTGAATTGCTGAAGGGCGTGTCTGGATTCGCCAAGCCAGGCACCATCACGGCACTAATGGGCAGCTCTGGCGCCGGGAAGACAACGCTGATGGACGTCATCGCTGGCCGCAAAACCGGCGGTAAGATCAGTGGCCAGATCTTCTTGAACGGCCATGAGGCGACGGAGCTCGCCATCCGCCGATGCACTGGATACTGCGAGCAAATGGACGCGCACTCGGAGACGGCAACGTTCCGCGAAGCGTTGATCTTCAGCGCGTTCCTCCGTCAGGGTGCCGAGATCTGCGAGATGAAGAAGCGTCACGCTGTCGATGAAGTGTTAGATCTGCTCGACTTGCGCCCGATCGCCGACCAGATCATTCGCGGCAGCTCTCCCGAGCAGAAGAAACGACTCTCAATTGGCGTGGAACTCGTTGCGCAGCCGAGTGTGTTGTTCTTGGATGAGCCAACCAGCGGCCTCGATGCGTATGCAGCCAAGCTCATCATGGACGGCGTGCGCAAGGTCGCCGACACGGGCCGCACGGTCATTTGCACGATCCACCAGCCGTCCTGGGAGATCTTCCAGGTCTTCGACAACTTGCTGCTGCTCCAGCGCGGCGGGGAGATGGTCTACTTCGGCAACATTGGCCACGACGCGAGTGAACTCATCGAGTACTTTGAGGCGATCGACGGCGTCGCGCCACTGGGGCGAGGCTGCAATCCAGCGTCGTGGATGCTTGATGTGATCGGCGCTGGCGTCGGCGTGAGTGCAATGGTACGTGGACGTAAGATCAGTTTCGCACAGCGCTTCAAGACGAGCGCCAAGCACGCGCTTCTGCAGTGGAATCTGAGCCAGTACGGCGTCGCGCGGGCCGAGCCGGGCGTGCGCAGCCTCGACTTCCAGGGCAAGCGCGCGGCGTCCAACCGCGAGCAGTTCACGCGGCTTCTGCAGCGCTTCTGGCGTATGTACTGGCGCGCGACCGAGTACAACCTCACGCGTATGGTGCTGGGCGTGGTGCTGGCGCTCGTCTTCGGACTCGCGTTCGGGCGCACGCACTTGGACACGTACAACGGCGTCAACACGGCGGTCACGATGGTCGGCATCTCGAGCGTCTTCCTGGGCATCGTGGCCTTCGACAGCGTCATCCCGTTCACGTTCGCCGACCGCGCCGCGTTCTACCGCGAGCGCGCCGCGCAGACCTACAACGCGCTCTGGTACGCGCTCGCGTCCTCGCTCGTGGAGATCCCGTACGCGCTGGCGATGGGCTTCTTCTTCACGTGCATCTTCTTCCCGCTCGCGGGCTTCACGGGCGCTGCACGCTTCGTGGTCTACTGGCTGCTTCTCTCGCTGCACGTGCTCGTGCAGACGTACGTCGGCCAGCTCGTGGCGCTCGCGACCCCGAGCGTCGAGGTCGCCACGACGCTCGGGCTGCTGGTCAACAGCGTCTCGTTCCTCTTCATGGGCTTCAACCCGCCGGCCGCCGCGATCCCGAGCGGCTACCAGTGGCTCCACGTCTTGGTCGCGCCCAAGTACACGCTCGCGGCGCTCGTGGGCTCGGTCTTCGGCGCCTGCGACGACGCGGCGACCGACCTGGCCGACTTGGGCTGCGCGCGGCTCGCCGAGCTGCCGCCGACGCTGCCCGCGGGGCTCTCGGCGGCGCAGTATCTCCGCCGCGTCTTCCAAATCGACGCGCGCGACGTCGCGCGCCACGCGCTCGTGCTGCTGGGCGTCGCCGTCGCCGCGCGCGCGCTCGCGGCCGTCGCGCTGCGCCTGCTGCGCCATGGGACCCGGTGAGGAGCTACGCAACATACGCGCAACATAAGCGGCGCAGGGAACGGAAAATTTTGGGGACCCCCCCCCCTTGAAAACTGGTTTCGATCGCGAAAAAACGGTTCCGAGACGGTTCTTTGGTTGAAGAAGCGAAGAAAACGCCATTTGAAAATCCGTAAATTACACCGTCGGCGCCAACATCCGAACCCATACAACCCCCAAGTTCTTTTTTTCCCGCCACGTAAACTTCCCCCCCCCCAAATAAAAAAACCGTGTTTTTGTTCCCCTCTCTTCGTTCCCTCTCTCTCTTCCTTTTTCGTTCTCCGCCATTCGGCTCCCCTCGGTCCGCCTAATCGGCATTATCTGCTCCTCCTAAACCATGAAAAACGGCGGCATCCGCAAAGAGCGCGTCTCCTGGAGCCGCGCCGAGGAGGAGTCGCTGCTCACGCTCTACGCGCGCGCGCGGCGCGACCCGACGCTGCGCGGCGAGAACGGACTGCGCATGAAGGGCTGGCGCTGGCTCGCGGGCGAGATGGTCGCGCGCTACGGCGCCGGCAAGGACAAGCCGGTGATCCAGTCCAAGTTCGCGCGCCTCATGCGCGAGTACAAGCTCTACCAGTGGCTGCTCAAGCACGCCGCGCTCGCGCCGCGCGACGACGGCGAGATCGAGATGGACGAGCCCGCCTGGCAGCGCGTCTACGCCACGCGCCGCGCCGACGTCTCGGTGCTGCGCCGCTTCCGCCAGCAGCGCGGCTTCCCGCAGGCCAAGTTCTGCGCGCTCGCGCTCGCCGACGACGGCGTGCTCGAGCCCGTGCCCAACGCCTCGGAGCACGACCACGACGACGACGACGACGACTACGAGAGCGCTACCGCCACGGTAACCACGACCACGACGCCCAGCGAGCACGAGCTCACGCCGCGACGCGCCGCCGCCGCCATGCGCGCGCAGCCCACGATCGCGCCGGCGCCGCTCGCCGGCTCCATCCCCGTCGTGCCGCAGGCCTCGGGCGCCAAGCGAGGCCGCCCGCCCAACTCGGCGCTCCAGCAGGCCGAGGCCCAGCGCCAGCGACAGCGCGTCGCGCAGCGCGTGGCCGTCGAGCTCGCGCCCATCCAGCACGGCGCCGCGCCCGCGCTCGCCCCGGGACGGCTCTTCTCCCCCGAGCTCGAGGCCAAGCTCTCGCGGTGCCTCGACGTCGTCACGGCGTACTTTGAGGCGAGCACGGCCGTGCTCTCGCGCATGGGCTCGACGCCCGCGAACGGACTCGCGACGCAAGAGTGAGTACGGGAAGAGAAAGAGGACGAAAGGAGAGAGACCGAGGGTAAATAGCGCCGTCCGGTTGGGAGTATTAGGCAACGTGCGTCGCGTGCGACTTGTAGGATCCGTATACACACACACACACACACACACACCTGGGAACATGAAGGTCGTGATCACCTATCAAGAAAAGATCACAAGATTTTGTAGCGCGTCACGACTTGGAGAGGCGATTCTCGCCTGTATGATAACTTGTTTGGTCTCAAGAAACCATGAGAAAAAGGAGCGGGGGAGGATGGGGGCCTTTCTCCAAGTGGTTGGAGTCAGCCACACGGCCTCGTACGTGGCACGGATCTTGTCGAGTCAGCGTGCAAATTGAGTATTACCGAAGCAGCACGAGTCGATTCGGCCCTGGCTGGAAGGGCCGAATCACGCGACGATCACTGGAGTCGTTTGCAACGCTTTCCGTCGTCATCCGAGACTCCAGCGACGTGTCGTCTCGTCGAGAGCGTTGGTTGGCTCCCGACTGCTCGTGCCGTCATCGGTCGAGCAATTTGGAAAGATCGCAAGGCGAGAGACGCTCGGTTTACGACCAGCCTCTACCCCGATGCAATCAGGCGCCAAACTTCATCATCAGTCGCAACACAAGATGCGAGTCATCAGTCTCTCCCACGTGGTTCGATGGGAGGAGAAATTGTGGGATCAGCTCGGGTGTTAACGCGAGATCCTGAGTCGAGAGTCTTTTCTCAGCACGATGCGACAACCGAGTGGGATGCCAGCAAAGCGAGCTCGACATCAACGAGCAAAATCGTTTTTGCTCGGCGATTGTGCTCCTCCTGCGATTGCGACAGTCGTCAACACCAGGCGGACGTGGCCGAATCAAGTTGATGGGATCATGGACCGGCTATGCACCTTCAGATTGGCAAGTGTATCCATTTCGGGTCTCGGCGGATTATGCTCGACACTGGTTTGACGATTTGCCTCTCCCGTGTGCGACAGTAGCAAGCCATGATCATCCGCAACGGCGTCGTTTCGTTGCTCGAGCGATGCGAGTGCTCACAGTTGAATTCATCTCCTCGGAGCGACATCGACTAGAGCAAACACAACGCTTTTGACAGCTGTATCAGCAAAGTAAATGGAGTACGCCAAAGTCGCTGGGCCTTCGGTCGACTACTCGTCGCCGCAGGGGCTTCTCCAGCATGGGCACGAAGCTCTCCACGACGACTATGCTACTCGTGTGGAAGCAGCACTGGGCAAGGCCCTCCCGCAAATGGAGGTCCGCATGAAGAACTTCTCGATCACGCAGACCGTCGTGGGCAGCAAGAAGCAGCAAACGAGCAAGACCATCCTGCACGACTTTAGCGGAGTGTTCAAGCCCGGCACGATGACTCTTGTGCTCGGCCAGCCTGGCTCGGGCAAGTCGTCTCTGCTCAAATCAATCGGCGGTCGATTCCCGTTGTCGAAAACTGTTACTGCCGGTGGCGAGATCGCGTACAATGGCGTTCAGCAAAGTGAACTCGGCAATCGTCTCCCTCAGTTCGTCAGCTACGTTCAGCAGCGTGACCGTCACTTCCCACGACTCACCGTGAAGGAAACGTTCGAGTTTGCTCACGAGCTGTCGGGATCCAAGCTCTCGGCCAGAGATGAGAAGCCGTTCTTGGTGGATAACAGCGAAGAGAACAGGGCAGCACTCGAAGCCGCCCGCTCCATGTACAAGCATTACCCCGAGATCGTCACCGACCAGCTCGCACTCAAGAACTGTGAAAACAACATTGTCGGCGATGCCATGCTTCGTGGTGTCTCCGGTGGTGAACGCAAGCGTGTCACGACAGGTGAAATGCAGTTTGGAGACAAGGTTGTTTCGCTCATGGATGAGATTTCGACGGGTCTTGACAGCTCTGCCACATTCAACATTGTGAAGACGCAGCGCAGTCTGGCCAAGAAGCTCCGCAAGACAGTGGTGATGGCGTTGCTGCAGCCCGCACCGGAAGTCTTTGCAATGTTTGACAACGTCTTGATTCTCAACAAAGGCTACGTGATGTACTTCGGACCACGTGAAGAGGTTCTCGGTTACTTCGAATCGCTTGGTTTTGTGTGCCCGCCCGACCGAGACGTTGCTGACTATCTGCTCGATCTCGGCACAGATCAGCAATCGAGATACGAAGTCGCTATTGTGAGCAAGGCGAAGCAGCCTCGTACGCCGAGTGAATTTTGGGCCCACTTCAAGGAGTCGGGAGTTCATGCAGCGATGCTTGACCACGTCTACGCTCCTGTCGACCCGACTTTGCTGCATGACATCGAGAACTACTTCCACAGTGTGCCTGAGTTCCACCTTGACTTCTGGCCGGGTACCTGGGCCGTGATCAAGCGCGACTTCAAGGTGACCTATCGCAATCGGTCGTACATTCTTGGTCGGGTCATCGTGCTGTTTTTGGTCGCGATGATTTACGCGACCTTGAACAACGATTTGAGTCCCACGAATGTCCAAGTCGTCATCGGTACCATTTTCCCGAGTATTACGTTCTTCGCGCTTGGCCAAACCGCCCAGCTACCTCTCTTCCTCGACGCACGTGAGATCTTCTACAAGCAGCGTGGCGCCAACTTCTACCGCACGTCTTCCTACGTCATCTCCACCATGGTGAATCAGATACCTATCGCGGTGGTCGAAGCGGCTATCATGGGCATCGTGACCTATTGGGTGTGCGGATTCGTCTCAGACGCTGGTGCGTTTCTGATCTTCCTGCTCGTTCTCTTCACGACGTACCTATCATTCGTCGGATGGTTCTTCTTAATTTCCTCCTTCGCACCGAACATTCAGGTCGCTCAGCCCCTCGCCAGCATGTCGATGCTCATCTACATCTTGTACTCAGGTTTCGTCGTCACACACAAGGACATCCCTGACTACTTCGTGTGGCTCTACTGGTTCAACCCGATTGCGTGGGGTGTGCGCGGCCTCTCAATCAACCAATACGGCAACGACGAGTTCGACAAGTGCGTGTATGATGGCATTGACTACTGCGCGCAGTACGGCAAGCCCATGGGAGACTCTTCTCTCGACCTCTTCGACATTTACAGGGACAAGTATTGGATTTGGCTTGGCATCGCCTACATGGTGCTCACGTTCGTGATTTTCATGGCTCTTGGTGGGTATGTACTCGAGAACGTGCGGTTCGAAGGCCCTACCGATGCTGATCCTCAGACGCCTCCGACGAATGACATCCCTGAAATTGAAGGAGGAAGTACGAGCTCTGACAGCGAGGCGGACTACAACGCAACGTCAACCCCACGTGCTGTGGCAGTGAATATCGCCTCACGTCCGCGCCACTTCACGCCGGTCACACTCGCTTTCAAGGACCTCTGGTACACCGTGCCCAACCCGAAGAATCCAAAGGAAGATCTCGACCTACTCAAGGGTATCTCAGGCTTTGCCGCGCCTGGCACCATCACCGCATTAATGGGAAGTTCCGGGGCTGGTAAGACGACTCTGATGGACGTGATCGCGGGACGCAAGACTGGCGGCAAGATTCGCGGAGACATCCTGCTCAACGGCTACCCGGCCACTGACTTGGCTATTCGACGTGCCACCGGATACTGTGAGCAGATGGACATCCACGCCGAAGCCACGACGTTCCGCGAGGCGCTCGCCTTCAGCGCGTTCCTTCGTCAGGGAGCAGAAATCTCGGACGAGCAGAAGCACGAGTCGGTCGAGGAGTGCCTGGATCTGTTGGACTTGCGTCCGATCGCTGACAAGCTGGTTCGCGGCAGTTCGGTGGAGCAGATGAAGCGCTTGACGATCGGTGTGGAGCTCGCGGCGCAGCCGAGTATTCTGTTCCTGGACGAGCCTACGAGTGGTCTGGATGCTCGTTCTGCCAAGATGGTGATGGAGGGCATTCGGAAGGTCGCCAATACTGGTCGCACAGTCGTGTGCACGATCCACCAGCCGTCGACGGATGTGTTCTCGGTGTTTGACAGTCTGTTGTTGCTGAAGCGTGGTGGTTACCAGGTGTACTTTGGCGATCTGGGTGAGAAATCCTCCGAGCTCGTGGCCTACTTTGAGGCGATCAACGGTGTCGCTCATCTCCCGCTTGCCTACAACCCTGCGACTTGGATGCTCGAGGTCATTAACGATAGCAGTTCGACGAACGACTTCGTCGCCCTGTACAACTCGAGCGACAAGAACTCAGCTCTCATCAAGCGACTGGATGAAGATGGAATCGGCCGACCATCTGCTGGTTCCGTGGCTTTGTCCTTCAAGACGAAGCGCGCAGCGTCCAACCTCACACAGGCCAAGCTCTTGATGCAGCGCTTCTCGGACATGTACGTTCGCACGCCTGACTACACCGTCGTGCGCACCGTCGTCAACATCGTTCTTGCGCTCATCATCGGATTCACTTTCTATGACGCGGACTTCACAACCTACCAAGAAGTCAACGCTGGAATTGGCTTGATCTTCACGTCGACAGTTTTCATCGGAGGAGTCTCCTTCGACAGCGTTCGTCCGATCACGATGCAAAGCCGTAACATCTACTATCGTGAGCGTGCCTCGCAGACCTACAACGCGTTGTGGTACTTCATCGGTGGCACACTGATTGAGATTCCTTACGTCTTCTTCTCGACACTGTGCTTCACGGCGATCTTTTACCCAATCGTGGGCTTCAGCGGTTTCGGCCGATTCGTGCTCTACTGGTTCCACATGTCGACGTTTGTGTTGACGATGACCTACTTCGGTCAGTTCCTCGCTTTCATTCTTCCGACGCTCGAAGTCGCTTCGACGTTCAGTATCTTGTTCACGGCTGTCTTCTTCCTCTTTTCGGGCTTCAACCCACCGGCGAGCCAGATGCCTGATACGCACAAGTGGCTCTATTACATTGTACCACCGACATATCCGATCTCCATTCTCTCGTCTCTCGTGCTTGGGCAGTGCGAGTCGGATTCGGACGTGGGGTGCAAGAAAATGGTTGGTGTGCCACCGACCCTCCCGCAGAATCTCACGGTCAAGGAATACTTGGACACCGTCTTTGATATGAACCACGATGACATGTGGTCGCACTTCGGCATCATGATCGCAATCATCGTCGTGATCCGCATTGCTGGGTTGCTCGCGCTGCGCTTCGTCAACCACCAGAAGAGATAGATGACGACGCCGTCTCGAACGGCCAGGCTTGCCGCGGTCTCTGTCTCCCTTTGCATTTCCTTCATAAAGTTTGCATTTAATACACGCTTTAAACTTTTGTGAAAGAATTCATGCCGGAAAATGTCTGTTCTCGAGTGAACACTTGTCCAATGTGGAAGCCTAAACACGCAAAGCGATGGGAGACAATGACTCTAACGGTTCGAACCAAGAAAGACATTGTTTATTTGCTGTGAATACTGCTCCCTAGTGGCCCATAGAGTGACTGCGGCAAGAGAGATAGCTACATTTGAGTTAATTAAACTCGACAAATTGGTTCAAATGTAGCTATCTCAGGTCGGCATCGCGAAATGGCAGAGCGATATGATGTTGGGAGAGGGGGGTCAAAAAATGAAAGCGGGCCTCTCAGCGAGTGGGTGGTGTTCAAGTATATTTCACGGGAGATTACAGTGTCGGCGAGGCTGTCTTTCGCCACCAACAGGTTGCCTCCTATCAACGCGGCAATATCTTCTACAAAACAAATGTCGACGAAAATCGCTCAATATTTTCTTGTGCGGACGGCACAGATTGAGTCTTCGCGCGGTGAGCTGAGATTCGTGCAAAGCGACGGCGCACGCGACCGACTACAACGATAGAATCCTCGAATGGTCGCGCTGAGGGGGTGACTCTCCACTGGAACCACTTGCGCACATCGTGGAAACTGTGGAACTGTTCAGTCTCATCTAATAGAGCTCCACCATGCAAAAACACGTCTCCGCCTCCACTGGGATGAGCCCTGCCTTACTGGCCATTGTCGCTTTGGGTAGCAACCACGACTCACTGTGGCTGCATTGTTTCCACCGGATCCCACCCAATGTTTCGATGTTTTGGGATGATTGCAACTAACACCTGAGATCTTTAGGACACATTTTCGATCCTGACGACGCTTTTTCGGCGGCGTGGGACAGCCTCCCGATGGTCTGAATTCCCCTTCTTTCGATCGCGGTGTGTAATCTGGATTAGGAGCCAATGATCAGTCCGCCACGTCAGTGAACTGAGGCATCAACCGTGATTGCTTCACCTCCCGCCCGAACACGGGTGGGGCCGAATCAGGATCGCCCTGTCGGAGCGAAGGTCGTCCAGTTTGCCTTTTGACTTGAAAATTGTATGCCGGGAACCAGGGTGATGGGCTGCGAGGGGTGTCTTGATTATGAGCAACTGTGTAGCGACAAGTCAAGGCGCCAACAAGTCGCTCATGATGACTCCCCACTCCAAATACGAGCGATCTCCTCTCCCAAGCTGTACTGTACTGTCTCTTTGTGAACATTCTGAAGATCCACAGCGGCGTCGATCGATTGTCTGCTCACTCTCGAATCTTCCTCTCCACACTCACAGCCTGAAGAGAACGAGTCATACACCAAATGGCGAAACCCAGCGTCACGTACACGGGTCCGGAGGGGCTCCTTGAGCATGGCCACGAGATTCTCCACGACGACTTCGCCTCACGGGTCGAGAAAGCCCTCGGGAAGACATTACCCCAAATGGAAGTGCGCGTCAAGGGGCTCTCGTTAACTGAGACCGTCTCCGTCTCCAAGACGGAACAACGACACAACACCATTCTCCACAATTTCAATGGCGTCTTCCAGCCAGGCTCCATGACGCTCGTCCTCGGTCAGCCAGGCTCAGGCAAATCGTCGCTCCTCAAGGTCCTTGGTGGCCGTTTCCCGTTCTCTCCGAGTGTAACCATGGAAGGGGATGTGGAATACAACGGTGTGGCACAATCGGTGTTCGGGAAGCGTCTGCCGCAGCTCGTGAGTTACGTACCACAACGTGACAACCACTTCGCGCGGCTCACAGTCAAGGAGACCTTCGAGTTTGCCCACGAGTGTTCTGGGTCCCAGCTCTCGGAACGCGACGAGAAGCCCTTCATCGAGAATGGCAACAAAGAGAGCCTAGAGGCTCTAGAAGCCGCCCGAGCGATCTACAAGCACTACCCCGAGATCGTCACAGACCAACTTGCTCTCAAAAATTGTGAAAACAATATTGTTGGTGACGCCATGCTCCGCGGTGTCTCCGGTGGTGAACGCAAGCGTGTCACGACTGGTGAGATGCAGTTCGGTGACAAAGTGGTGACACTGATGGACGAGATCTCGACGGGCCTTGATAGCGCGGCGACATTCAACATCGCGAAGACACAGCGCAGCCTGGCCAAGAAGCTCCGCAAGACGGTGGTGATGGCGTTACTGCAGCCAGCGCCCGAGGTGTTCGCGTTGTTCGACAACCTCATCATCCTTAACGAAGGCTACGTACTCTACCATGGCCCTCGCGAACAGGCGTTGGGGTACTTTGATTCGCTCGGGTTTTCATGCCCGGCCGACCGAGACGTCGCCGACTACTTGCTGGACTTAGGAACCAGCCAGCAATCGCGGTACGAAGTGCCCGACTTGACCCGCAAGACGACGATTCCGCGCCGCCCTCAGCACTTTGCTGAGGTCTTTGAGAAGTCGACCATCTTTAACGAGATGATGTCTGAAATGCACGCGCCGCTGGACCCCACGCGGCAGCACGACCTCGTCCACCACTTTGAGAACGTCCCAGAGTTCCACCTCGATTTCTGGAAAGGCACATGGGCGGTGACCAAGCGTGACTGCAAGATCTTGTGGCGCAACCGCTCGTACATCGCCGGGCGCGTGATCGTGCTCTTTCTTGTCGCGACGCTGTACTCGACGCTGATTCGGGATTTCGATCCAAAAGATTCGCAACGTGTGATTGGTACCGTCTTCCCAACGCTGCTCTTCTTCGCGCTCGGCCAGAGAGCGCAGCTGCCGCTCTTCCACGACGCACGAGTCATCTTCTACAAGCAGAGAGGCGCGAACATGTATCGCACGTCTTCCTACGTCATCTCGACCATGGTGAACCAGCTACCACTCGCCGCGATCGAGGTCACGATCATGGGCGTGATCACGTACTTTATCTGCGGCTTTGTCTCGGATTTTTGGGCCTTCATCATCTTCCAGATCACGCTGTATGTGACGTACCTCTCGTTCGTCGGTTGGTTCTTCTTGCTGTCGGCTATCACACCCAACATCCAAGCTGCGGAGCCGCTCGCGAGTATGTCTATGCTCATCTACATCCTCTTTTCTGGCTTCGTAGTTCTCCACAAGGACATCCCGGACTACTTTGTGTGGCTCTACTGGTTTAACCCGATTGCTTGGGGTATCCGGACATTATCGATCAACCAGTACAGCAATGACTCGTTCGACAAGTGTGTCTACGACGGCGTCAATTATTGCTTGACGTCAGGCAGGAAGATGGGCGATGCGTCTCTCCATCTCTTCGATATTTACACCGACAAGTACTGGATCTGGCTCGGCATTTTCTACTTGCTCTTTACGTTCATCGCCTTTATGACAATCGGCGGGTACGCGCTTGAGTACAAGCGCTTCGAGAGACCCATTAAAGACACGAATGCACCGGTCGCTAGCAAGAACACAGCCACACCCATTCTTGGCAGCACTTCGGGAAGTTCGGATGCCGGTGATGAGTACGGACTTGTGGAAACACCGCGAGACCACCGCGTCAACATGCCAGTTCATCCACGCCAGTTCACACCTGTCACACTCGCTTTCAAGGACCTCTGGTACACCGTGCCCAACCCAAAGAATCCAAAGGAAGATCTCGACTTACTCAAGGGCATTTCGGGCTTTGCAACTCCTGGTAAAATCACCGCATTAATGGGAAGCTCGGGTGCAGGCAAGACAACGCTAATGGACGTGATCGCGGGACGCAAGACTGGTGGCAAGATTCGCGGAGACATCCTGCTCAACGGACACCCGGCCACCGACCTGGCTATTCGACGTGCTACCGGCTACTGTGAGCAAATGGACATCCACGCCGAGGCCACGACGTTCCGCGAGGCGCTCGCCTTCAGCGCGTTCCTTCGCCAAGGAGCTGAAATCCCGGACGAACAGAAGCACGAGTCGGTCGAAGAGTGCCTGGATCTGTTGGACTTGCGTCCGATCGCTGACAAGCTGGTTCGCGGCAGTTCGGTGGAACAGATGAAGCGCTTGACGATCGGTGTGGAGCTCGCGGCGCAGCCGAGTATTCTGTTCCTGGACGAGCCGACAAGTGGGTTGGATGCTCGGTCGGCCAAGATGGTGATGGAAGGCATCCGCAAAGTCGCTGATACCGGTCGCACTGTTGTGTGCACGATCCACCAGCCGTCGACGGATGTGTTCTCGGTGTTTGATAGTTTGTTGTTGCTGAAGCGTGGTGGTTACCAGGTGTACTTCGGTGATCTGGGTGAGAAGTCGTCGGAGCTCGTGGCCTACTTTGAGGCGATTGAAGGAGTCGCTCGCATTACCCCGACCTATAACCCTGCGACTTGGATGCTCGAAGTTATCGGCAACGCTGGTGAGGGTGAGCAGAAGACTATCACTGACTTCGTGGAGTACTTCAAGACGAGTGAGAAGGCTGATGCGATGAAGTGGCGACTGAACGAACCTGGAATCGGCCACCCCGCCCAGGGAACAGCTCCTCTCACTTTCAAGAGCAAGCGTGCAGCGTCCAACCTCACACAGGCCAAACTGTTGTTGCAGCGTTTCTCGGACATGTACATTCGCACACCCCAGTACAATGTTGCCCGTATCGTGGTGAATATCGTGCTCGCGCTGATCATCGGCTTCACATTCTTCGACGCCGACTTCATCACATTCCAAGACATCAACTCCAGCGTCGGCATGATCTTTACGACCTCGGTTTTCATCGGCGGTGTGTCGTTCGATAGCGTGAGGCCGATCTCTATGGAGAGCCGCAACATCTACTACCGCGAGCGAGCATCGCAAACGTACAACGCGTTATGGTACTTCATCGGTGGGTCACTCGTCGAGATCCCGTACGTGTTTGCCTCGACGCTGGGCTTCACGGCCATCTTCTTCCCAATTGTGGGCTTCCGCGGCTTCGCCAAGTTCGTACTCTACTGGTTCCACATGTCAACGTTCGTGCTCATCCAGACGTATCTCGGTCAGCTGCTCGCATTCGTGCTGCCAACGCTTGAGGTCTCGGCAACTTTCAGCATTCTCTTCATCGCAATCTTCTTCCTTTTCTCGGGCTTTAACCCGCCGGCGAGCCAGATGCCAGACACGCACAAGTGGATCTACTACATCACGCCACCGACGTACCCGATCTCGATCTTGTCTGGACTCGTCTTCGGTGAGTGCGACTCAGCGTCCGACATCGGCTGCCAGGTGATGCAGCAGACGCCGCCAACGCTACCCCAGGGCTTGACGGTCAAGAAATATCTCGACTCAGTCTTTGAGATTCGTCGAAGCGACATGTGGGAGTACTTTGGCATCATGATCGCGTTTATCGTCGTCATTCGTCTGCTCGCGCTTCTGGCGCTGCGCTTTATCAACCACCAGAAGAAGTAAGCACTGAACACTTGAATAGATATTGCTTTGGACGCAGGACTTGTCGCCTGGATATGATATAAGTGGTATTGAGCGTGAGAAGCCGAAGTGGCGTTTAATTCTAATTAAACCCATTCCTTGAAAGGAATGGGTGTACCTCTCCTTGGCAAGCGTGGGTTCTTCCCATTCTGCCTTTCTTTGATTCCATGATACAGAAACATTCCCCACGCCACAGTCGAGTTTACTTTCGTTTTGAGAATGTGGATTCAAACGATAAGAGTGACCAGTGCGCACACGACACTGCAAGCTTCGTTGTAGGTTCACCGACTCGCTCCAGCGAAAAAACTTCCCAAAGAAGCCTCAAATAGACACAATTTGCGTACGGTACGCTTCGCTGAGGGGACGACTTCCTTGGAGAGTTGTGATACGGTAGAGTTTGCATCCACGTGCCTTAGGGTTCATCGCGATGCGTGGCAAGGATGACGGCAATGACGAAGTGGTGTCCAGTGCGTTCCGTCGATGTGAAGTTGGGTTCAAGACACGCAACAGTGCCCCTGGGTGGGGAAGTGGCAGCATTCCGGAGCAAACAGCTCGAGTTGTTCTTTTAGTGGCAGATGGTGCATGAAGCGCCCAGCCATAATGGGGTTACGCAACATGGCTCTCACATTGACCAGTCGCGCTTGCCATCATACGATCATGCCACTTCCACGGTGGCACAAACAAGATCGAAGCCTTCTTGATCAAACTTTGTAAATGCATAAAATGTACAACTAATACTATATTTGTTAACGTTATGTACTTATTGTTAAGTAGAATACATATTATTAGTATATATTTTATAAAATATATTGTATCATATTTCACTGTGCACAAGGATTACTCGTGTTTTGAAGGGGTACGTGGCGAATAATATGTATCTTGAGAGGCACCTAGCCCTCGCTCGAATCTCATCTCATCTCATCTTTCCAAGTGAACCGTCGTCAGGAGGATCCAACACGCTCATCTTCAGCGAGAGAATGGTACAGTAGCGAGGAGCTCACAATCCGATTAGCGATCTTCCCCAGACGAGCTTATCCGAATTGAAGGCACCATGGTCGTCGACGCGAAAGATGGAGGAGAGGCTCACCAGGTCCTCATCGACTACTCATCCTCCACTGGGCTTCTCCAGCGGGGACACGAGGCACTACATGGCGACTACGCCATTCGGGTCGAGAAAGCTTTGAGCAACGGACTGCCGCAGATGGAGATCCGTGCCAAGCATGTCTCGCTCTCGGTTCAAGTTGTCGCGAACCCAAACCAAGACGACGCGGCCTCTCGTGAGCTCCCGACCCTCGCAAACGTGGTCAAGCAGTCCCTGCGTGGATTTGGCCGACGTAACCACGAGAAACACGTGAGCAAGACTATTCTCCACGATATCTGCGGCATCTTCAAGCCAGGCACCATGACGCTCGTCCTTGGTCAACCAGGCTCGGGAAAATCGTCGCTACTCAAAGCGCTCAGCGGCCAGTTCCCTTTGGCCAAGCATGTAACAATCGACGGAACAATCTCATACAATGGCATCGATCAAGACAGCGTCGTCAAACTGCTTCCGCCATTCGTGAGCTACGTACCCCAGCGAGATCGCCATTTCTCCACATTGACAGTGAAGGAGACACTCGCGTTCGCCCACCGCTGCTGCGGTGCCGACCTGACGCCGCAGGACGAGAAACATTTCACGGGCGGTTCGCCGACTGACAACGCTACTGCCCTCGAGGCAGCACGCGCGCTCTACCGCCACTACCCGGACATCGTGACAGACAAACTTGGCCTTGGACATTGTCAGGACACGCTCATCGGTGATGCTTTGCTGCGAGGCGTGTCTGGTGGCGAGCGAAAGCGTGTGACGATCGGTGAGATGGAGTTTGGCGACAAGTTCGCGCTTTTCATGGACGAAGTGACCACTGGTCTCGACAGCGCAGCGGCCTTCGACATTGTCAAGGCGCAGCGCAGTCTCGCCAAGACGCTCCGCAAGACTGTCGTCATGGCGCTGCTGCAGCCGACGCCCGAGGTCTTTGAGCTGTTTGATAACGTGTTGGTTCTGAACGAAGGCTACGTCATGTACCATGGCCCTTGTACCCAAGCTGTCGGGTACTTTGAGTCACTAGGATTTCCTCGAGCCCCCGACTGTGCAATCGCCGATTATTTTATGGATCTTGGAACTCCGCAACAGACCAAGCACGAGAGCGGACAGAAACCCAGCCGCCCCCGATTGCCAGTTGAGTTTGCAGCGATCTTTACAGAGTCATCGATGTTCGCGGCGATAATGGAGGAGCTGGAACAACCCATCGACGACACACTCGAAGACGAGATGCGAACGCGGTTTGATTCGAAGCCAAGTTTTCATCTTGGGCTCTGGGACAGCGTGTGGGTTCTCACGGAGCGAGAACTCAAGGTCACGTGGCGCAATCGCCCGTACATGCTCGGTCGAGCCGCCGTGGTGATCGTGATTGGGCTCATCTACTCGACTTTATTTTACGACTTTGACCCCAAAAACGTCCAGATTGTGATGGGAACCATCTTCCCAGCGGTGCTTTTCTTTTCGCTGGGGCAGAGTGCCCACCTGCCGCTCTTCATGGAGGCGCGAACGATCTTTTACAAGCAGCGAGCTGCTAATTTCTTTCGTACATCAGCATACGTTGTCGCGACTGCGCTCAACCAGGTGCCACTGGCAGTACTCGAGTCGCTGATCTTCGGCGTCCTCGTCTATTGGATGTGTGGCTTCACAGTCGACATCAGCTCGTTTTTGATCTTCGAGTTCATTCTCGTAGTTACCAGTCTCGCATTCTCTGCGTGGTTCTTCTTGCTCTCGGCCGCATCGCCCAGCATTCACGTTGCGGAACCGCTGGGTATGCTGTCGATTCTGTTTTATATCCTTTTCGCGGGCTTCATCGTCGTCCACAAGAACATCCCGGTCTACTTGGAGTGGGCTTACTGGCTGAATCCGATTTCATGGGCCGTGCGCAGTCTCGCGATCAATGAGTACGGCAATGAACGCTACGGTGGCTGTGTGTTTGACGGCATCGATTACTGTGCTCAGTACGGATCGACCATGGGGGTGGCCTCGCTTAAGACTTACGATGTCTACACGGACTCGGCGTGGATCTGGCTTGGGGCCGTGTTCATGGTGGTCTCGTTCGTGGTCTTCATGAGCCTGGCTGGCGTTGTGCTCGAGTACTGTCGCTTTGATAGCCACGACGACGCTGGTGTACCTGCTGATCAGCTTCCACCAACTGTCGACGGAAGCTTGGACAAGGCAGATATGAGTGAGTACCACATGGTCAGAACGCCACGAGCGATCACAGTTGATGTGAGTGAAGCTGTTGACCAGCGCCCGTTCGTACCCGTGACGTTGACCTTCACGGAGCTGAGTTACTCGGTGCCACACCCGACGGACAAAGCGCAAGACCTCGAACTCCTGAAGAATATATCGGGGTTTGCTTTGCCTGGCACGATGACGGCGCTGATGGGTAGCTCAGGTGCCGGCAAGACCACGTTGATGGATGTCATTGCCGGTCGCAAGACTGGCGGCAAGATCCGAGGCCATATCCTTTTGAACGGGCACGAAGCCACCGACTTGGCTATTCGTCGCTGTACTGGCTACTGCGAGCAGACAGATATCCATTCTGAAGCAGCGACTATCCGTGAGGCGTTGACGTTCAGCGCGTTCTTGCGCCAGGACGCTTGCGTGTCTGAGAGCCAGAAGCACGAGTCCGTGGAAGAGTGTCTCGACTTGCTAGACCTTCGTCCGATCGCCGACAAGATCATTCGTGGGAGCTCAGTCGAACAAATGAAGCGCCTCTCAATTGGTGTGGAGCTCGCGGCCCAGCCCAGCGTGCTGTTTCTGGATGAGCCCACCAGCGGCCTTGACGCTCGGTCCGCCAAGGTGATCATGGACGGCGTCCGCAAGGTCGCCAATACAGGTCGCACAGTTGTCTGTACGATTCATCAACCATCGTGGGAAGTGTTTCAGGTCTTCGATAGCCTGCTACTGCTCAAGCGTGGGGGAGAGATGGTGTACTTTGGCGAACTCGGGACAGACGCAAGAGAGATGGTCGAATATTTTGAGTCGATTGACGGAGTCCCGAGGCTCCCGAGTCAATCGAACCCGGCGACGTGGATGCTTGAGATCATTGGAGCAGGCGTGGACACAAACGCCCGGCAGTCTCATGACTTAAATTTCGTCGCGGAATTCAATTCGAGCCAGAAGAAGGCGTCAATGGAACAGAAGCTGGTCGCGTCGCTCACACCTGGACCAGTCTTGGATTTCACCCGGAAGCGAGCAGCATCCAACTATGTTCAGGCCAAGTTTCTGATCCTGCGGTTCTGGCGGATGTACTGGCGCTCGCCCGAATACAACTTCACGCGCTTTATTGTCAACATCGCGCTCGGTGTTTTCTTCGGTCTCACGTTTTACGGCACGGAGTACACGACCTACCAGGGCATCAACGCCGGCGTCGGCATGGTCTTTACCGCTGCGGTCTTCGTCGGCGTCGTGACTTTCACGAGCATACCTCCGATATCGATCCAGGACCGGAATGCGTTCTATCGTGAGCGCGCAGCCCAGACGTACAACGCGTTCTGGTACTTCGTCGGCGCAACGCTCGCTGAGATCCCGTACGTCTTCGTCAACACGCTGGTCTTTACAGCGATCTTCCTCCCGATGATCGGTATCTCTGGCGCAGAGAGATATCTACTCTTTTGGATCCACATGTCGGTGCACGTGCTGCTTCAAGCGTACATGGGCCAGTTCCTCGCGTATGCACTGCCGTCGCTCGAAGTCGCCACGTCGATCGGTATCATGGTCACATCCATCTTCTTCCTCTTCATGGGCTTCAACCCGCCAGCGAGCCAGCTGCCCAGCGGGTACAAGTGGTTGTATTACGCATCGCCACCTACGTACTCGCTCGCGATCCTGGCCTCGGTCGTCTTTGGGGAGTGCTCTTCCCCGTCCGATATAGGCTGCAAGCTGCTGCTCGAGACCCCAGCGACACTTCCTCCTGACATCACAGTCCGTCAATATCTCTCGATCGTCTTCCTCTTTGAACGCAATGAGCTGTGGAAGAACTTTGCCATTGTCATCGGCTGCATCGCGCTCTTCTCACTGCTGCGCTTGATTGCGCTGCGATTCATTAGCCACCGCAAGAATTGAGTCCGTAGTTGATCTTCACGTCTCTTTTACACGCGCAATAACTTCCTTAAAAAATGTCTCTTGAAATCGGAAGACAGCGTGAATCAGCTGGATCGATTGCTCCGTTATGAGCAGCACTTGAACACGTCGATTACGACGATGGCATAGTTGTCCCCATGTCGATTACAAATCGCCGTCATCGGGCGTGGGCGTGAAGGTGGCTACAGTAGCTGGTGATTGGCTGGAGCATTCGCTTGTCCGATCACAACAATCACAGACGTGTCGTGATCGCCGTCATCAGCATGTGAATGATGATACTGATGACCTTTTTATGCGCAAGTAGGGAGTTGAGACCGTCTCCTTGCTTCCTGCTGAGAAGGACCACAACAATTTCCGCCCAATTCCGGCCAAGCCTTGTCGATTCTTCCGCGAACCCGTTGCAGCGATCGCGAAATGCTTGCTTCCAGGGCCAAGGATGAGTCTGTGGAGTATTCCAGCGTCAAGTCGATGCTCCGTCACGGCCACGAGGCACTCCACCGCGACTATGCTGAGCGACTTGAAAAGGCTGGGAACAAGTGGCTCCCTCGCGTGGAAGTGAGCGTTCACAATATCTCGCTGACTAAACTGATAAATGCTGGTGGAAAGGAAATGGCGACCAATAATATCCTGCACAACTTCAGTGGTGTCTTCCGACCAGGAACAATGACGTTGATATTGGGCCAGCCTGGATCCGGCAAGTCGGCCCTGTTGAAAGTGCTTGGTGGGCGTTTCACAAAATCCAAGGTTGTCCAGATGGATGGAGAAGTCAAGTACAACGGAGCTCCGCAAGAGAAGCTAAGTCGCCGCATTCCACAATTTGTGAGCTACGTGGCCCAACGTGATCGCCATTTCTCGCGACTTACCGTCCAGGAGACATTTGCGTTTGCCCACGAATGTGCGGGCTCGAAATTGTCCGAACGCGATGGGAATTTGAGCTGTGCGGGAAACAACGCTGCTCTGGAAGCTTCACGCGCGATCAGGAGGCACTATCCAGAGATCGTAATCCATCAGCTTGGTCTTGAGAGCTGCCAAGATACAATCGTTGGTGATGCGATGCTTCGCGGCGTATCTGGAGGCGAACGGAAGCGTGTGACAACTGGTGAAATGCAGTTTGGTGACAAGTTAGTGACGCTCATGGACGAGATCTCGACAGGTCTGGACAGCGCCGCGACTTACCGCATCGTCAATACGCAGCGCAGCCTTGCAAAGAAGCTCCACAAAACTGTGGTGATGGCTCTTTTGCAGCCCGCACCAGAGGTGTTTGCTCTGTTCGACAACGTCATCATCCTGAACGAAGGCTTCGTCATGTACAACGGCCCGACTGCCCAGGTCCTCGGCTACTTTGAGTTGTTGGGCTTTGTCCGCCCTCAGGACCGCGACGTCGCCGACTTCCTGTTAGATCTAGGAACGAATCAGCAGTCGCGGTACGAGGCAGCGGTCATGACCAAGGATGTGTCGCCTCGCCGCCCCCAGGATTTCGCTCAGGCATTCGAGAAGTCGGGCATCTACGCGTCACTTCTCGAGGCCCTTCACGCTCCTCTCGACCCTGTGCTTCTTGGGGATGACACATACTACTTGGAAAGTGTTCCCGAGTTCCACCTGAGCTTCTGGTCAGGCACGTGGGCCGTGATCAAGCGCGACTTCAAAGTGACATGGCGCAACCGAACGTACATTCTCGGTCGAATCGTCGTGCTCTTCTTGGTCGCGATGATCTACGCGTCGTTGATCTACGACTTCGACCCGAAGGACGCGCAGCGTGTGCTCGGCACAATCTTTCCAACCATACTCTTCTTTGCACTCGGCCAAACCGCACAGTTGCCGCTCTTCATGGACGCGCGTGACATCTTTTACAAGCAACGAGGTGCCAACATGTACCGCACGTCGTCTTACGTCGTCTCGACCATGGTGAACCAGCTGCCCATCGCGTTTATCGAAGTGATCATAATGGGTGCGATCGCCTACTGGATTTGTGGTTTCGTCGCGGACGTCTGGGCGTTTTTGGTGTTTGAGCTCATCCTGTTTACGACATATCTCGCTTTCGTCGCGTGGTACTTTTTCATCTCAACGATCGCGCCAAATATCCAGGTTGCTCAACCAATCGCGAGCATGTCCATGCTTATTTACATCCTCTTTTCGGGTTTCGTCGTCGTCCACAAAGCCATCCCGGACTACTTTGTGTGGCTCTATTGGTTCAACCCCCTGGCGTGGGGTGTTCGTGGCATGTCCATCAACGAATACGGGCATGCGAGCTTCGACAAGTGTGTCTATGATAACGTCGACTACTGTGCCCAGTACGGTGTCAAGATGGGGGCAGCGTCGCTAGGTATCTTCGATATGTACACAGACAAGTCGTGGATCTGGCTCGGCATCGCGTACATGGTGTTTTCTTTCGTCACCTTCATGGGGCTCGGTGGCTTTGTGCTCGAGCACATGCGTTTCGACGGCCCCGTTGACGCAGCAGCTCATACGGCGACCAAACTGCACGGCGCTGAAGGAGACGTGGTGAGCACCAGCTCGGACAGCGAAGTCGAGTACCACTCGGTCAAGACGCCTCGAGTTGTGAGTGTCCGTGTTGCTTCGCATCCGAGGCAGTTTACACCGGTCACACTCGCCTTTAAGAATCTTTGGTACTCAGTACCGGACCCTAAGAACCTGAAGACAGATCTTCCATTACTCAAGGGTGTTTCCGGCTTCGCAACACCAGGTACAATCACGGCGCTAATGGGAAGCTCGGGCGCTGGTAAGACGACACTGATGGATGTAATCGCTGGTCGTAAGACGGGCGGCAAGATCCAGGGAGATATCTTGATCAACGGCCATCCCGTGTCAGATCTGACAATCCGACGTGCCACAGGGTACTGTGAGCAAATGGACATCCATGCCGAGGCCACGACGTTCGGTGAGGCGCTCGCCTTCAGCGCATTCCTTCGCCAAGGAGCTGAAATCTCGGACGAGCAGAAGCACGAGTCGGTCGAGGAGTGTCTGGATCTGCTGGATCTGCGTCCGATCGCTGACAAGCTGGTTCGCGGCAGTTCGGTGGAGCAGATGAAGCGCTTGACGATCGGTGTGGAGCTCGCAGCGCAGCCGAGTGTTCTCTTTCTCGACGAGCCTACGAGTGGTTTGGATGCTCGGTCAGCCAAGATGGTGATGGAAGTAATCCGCAAAGTCGCTGATACAGGGCGCACCGTTGTATGCACGATCCACCAGCCATCGGCCGACGTGTTCTCAGTGTTTGATAGCCTCCTGCTCCTCAAACGGGGTGGTGAGATGGTGTACTTCGGAGAGCTTGGGGTTAACGCCTACACGATGGTGTCGTACTTCGAGTCGATCGGCGGTGTCCCTCGCCTGGAGCAGAGCTATAACCCAGCGACCTGGATGCTCGACATCATCGGCGCTGAAGCGGTCTCCGATTTCGTTGCGGAGTTTGAGCGCAGTGAGAAAAAAGCTTCGCTTGAGCGAAAGCTTGAGCAAGTTGGCGTCGGCCGGCCAGCTCCGGACACCTCCCAGCTGACCTTCGCCAGCAAGCGCGCTGCATCGAATCTCACTCAGGCGAGGGTTCTTCTGAGTCGCTTCGCGAACATCTACAAGCGTACGCCTCAGTACACCGTGGTGCGCGTGGTGGTCAACATCATCCTCGGAACGATCATCGGGCTCACGTTTCTGGACGCCGATTTTGCGACGTACCAGCAGATCAACGCCGGCATCGGCATGATCTTCACGACCACTGTCTTCATCGGTGGTGTCTCGTTTGACAGTGTGCGTCCCATTTCGATCGCTGGGCGGAATGTGTTCTACCGCGAGCGAGCATCACAGACGTACAACGCGTTGTGGTACTTTCTCAGCGCGTCACTGATCGAGATCCCGTACGTCTTTGGCACGACGCTCACCTTCACGTCCGTGTTCTTCCCGACCGTCGGTTTTCGTGGCGTCGAGCGGTTCGTGCTCTACTGGTTCCACATGTCGACCTTCGTGCTCATCCAAACGTATCTCGGCCAGCTCCTCGTGTTTGTGCTGCCGACGCTCGAGGTCTCGGCGACTTTCAGCATTCTCTTCACGGCCGTTTTCTTTCTCTTTGCGGGGTTCAATCCGCCGGCGAGCCAGATGCCGGACACGCACAAGTGGATCTACTACCTCACGCCACCAAAGTATCCGATTGCGATCCTGTCGTCGCTGGTCTTTGGCGAGTGCGACTCAGCGTCCGACGTCGGCTGCCAGGTGATGCAGCAGACGCCGCCGACAGTGCAGAAGGGTCTCACAGTCCAGACCTATCTCGACTCGGTCTTCGAGATCCGACGCAGCGACATGTGGACCAACTTTGGAGCCATGGTGCTCATCATCTTCGTGCTCCGCGTGGTCGCGCTGCTGGCGCTGCGCTTCATCAACCACCAGAAGAAGTAGTGCTGCTGGGAGCACTGGATTCTAATTGGGCGCATGTATTCCGAAACAGAACAATTTTGAAATCGATTGGCCAAATCGACGCCAAAAAGACCTACCCTCAAGGAGATGTGGTTGACCTAGCCCTTCCGAGTGGTTCTTTGGACACCATACCAACAAACCCTAATCGCTGTACATGAAAGTGTTTATTGGCTACAAATACTTTACAATAAAATTACATATGTGTAAAGAAAGGAGTCAATATTTACATTTGTATAACATCTGAAGTCACTTGACACCACCTTGGCGAAGCAACTGGTCGGGAGATTTCCCATGGATTTCTCGACTGCACAGGAGATCCTATCACAATCGCCACTTCGGATGACGCGCTGCTCATCGATACATGTAACGCCACTGATTCGCACTTGGATCTCACTTCTATCACGTGGCTAGCTACGCGACACCTAATAGCGAATCTATCGCCGTGTGCCAAGGTTCTGGTCAGACGCTTAATAGCTGTGTGGGTGAGTGGTGTTGGCTTCGATGAAGACAACCAAGTCCGCGGCCTTTGTCCTTGTTGTCTATTTACTCTCTACAAGAGGGAGAATGGGATCTCAACACGCGATTGCAGACAGCACCGCGCATGGCTTCATCGTGCGTGAGGTCGACGTCCGGAGCCACGAGAATGCAAATCCCACGCTCTTGGAGGAGCAAAGGGACCCACGCCACTCAGGCAGCCATCTCGAGATTTCAAAGTCTCCACTTCGCTGCTCACGAGAGATCTGACGTCGATTTCCAAGATTTTTTTTTCTTCCCCAACCCCACGAAAAAGAAGAATCCAGCACCGTCTGTCGTCCTTAATTTATATTTCCCCACCTCCATAACTTATTCGCTTCTTCGCCAGCCCAGTCCCCCAATGATGACGAGGTGAGCAAGCGACCGCCGATGCCGCGACGCGGCCCGACGCGTGCGACTCTTCCTCTTCGTCTTGCGTGCGCGTAGAGAGAGAGCTCTTGATCGCGCGGAGTCTCTCTCTCTCCGTCGCTCGGCTCTTCCCCGTTCTCCTATATCTCACTCGACAAAGAAAGAAGAAAAAAAAAATCTCACACGGTGGTGGGGTTCACTGGATTCGCCGGCGAGATTCACTGGACGGGCCTCGCTATGTCCCTCGAATGAGATCTCGTGAGCAGCTCCGGTCCTTTGCCCCGGGTCATTCTGCAATCCGCCATGGACGACCAGGGCATCCACTACTGCTGCTCGCGCTCGCTGCTCGTGCGCGGGCCCGAGGCGCTCCACCACGACTACGCCGCGCGCGTCGAGCGAGCGCTGGGCCAGGCGCTGCCGCAGATGGAGGTGCGCGTCTCGGGACTCTCGCTCTCGACGGCCGAGAGCGTCGCTGCGAGCGCCGCGACCCACGAGCTCCCGACCGTCGCCACCACGTTCAAGAAGCTGCTCGGAGGCGGGAGAGCGCAGAGCGTCGACAAGGTCATCCTCCACAAGGTCTACGCGCACTTGCAGCCTGGCACCATGACGCTCGTGCTGGGCCAGCCCGGCGCCGGCAAGTCGTCGCTGCTCAAGATGCTCAGCGGACGGTTCCCGGCGTCCAAGCACGTCCGCGTCGAAGGCGACGTGTCGTACAACGGCGTGACGCGCCAGCAAATGGGCGACCGCCTGCCGCAGTTTGTGAGCTACGTGGGCCAGCGAGACTGCCACTTCCCGACGCTCACGGTGAAAGAGACGCTCGAGTTTGCCCACGAGTGCTGCGGCGCCGAGCTCACGAAGCGAGATGAGAAGCACTTTGTGCGGGGCTCGCCCGAGGAGAACAAGGCCGCGCTCGAGGCCGCGCGCTCGATCTACCGCCACTACCCAGAGATCGTGACCAAGCAGCTCGGGCTCGAGCACTGCCAAGACACGATCGTCGGCGACGCCATGCTGCGCGGCATCTCGGGCGGCGAGCGCAAGCGCGTGACCACGGGTGAGATGGACTTTGGCAACAAGTACGTCGCGTTCCTGGACGAGATCTCGACGGGTCTCGACAGCGCGGCCACCTACGACATTGTCAAGACCCAGCGCAGCATGGCCAAGAAGCTGCGCAAGACCATCGTCATGGCGCTGCTGCAGCCGGCGCCCAAGGTCTTTGATCTCTTCGACAACGTCATGGTGCTCAGCCAGGGATACGTGCTCTACAACGGCCCGCGCGCACAGATCGTCGAGTATTTCAAGTCGCTCGGCTTTGTGTGTCCGCCCGACCGCGAGGTCGCCGAGTTCTTGCTCGATCTCGGCACGAGTAAGCAGGACCAGTACGTGCGAGCGCGCGGCTCGGCGTCGCTGCTGCCGAGCACGCCGCAGGACTTTGCGCGCGTGTTCGAGAGTTCGTTCGTCTTCCAGCAGACCATCGCGCAGCTCCTGCACTCGCCGTCCGAGGACCTGCGCGACGACGTGTTTAACCACTTTGCGCACATGCCCGAGTTCCACCAGTCGTTCTGGGCCAGCACGCTCACGCTGCTGAACCGCGAGCTCAAGGTCACGTGGCGCAACAAGGCGCTCATCAAGGGCCGCGCGGCTGTGCTCTGCGTCATCGGGCTCATCTACTCGCTGCTTTTCTACCAGTTTGACGACAAGAACCCGCAGGTCGTGATCGGCACGATCTTCCCGGCCATTCTCTTCTTCACGCTCGGCCAGAGCGCGCAGCTGCCGCGCTTCATGGACGCTCGCCAGATCTTCTACAAGCAGCGCGGCGCCAATTTCTACCGCTCGTCCTCGTACGTGATCGCCACGGCGCTCAACCAAGTGCCGCTCGCGTTCATCGAGTCGGTGATCTTCTCGTCGGTCGTTTACTTTCTCTGCGGCTTTGTCAACGACGTCACGGCCTTCGCGATGTTCGTGTTCATCGTGTTTCTGACCAACCTCGCGTTCGCCGCGTGGTTCTTCCTTCTCTCGGCGCTCTGCCCGAACAAGCACATTGGCGAGCCCGTGGGCATGCTCTCGATCCTGCTCTACACGCTCTTTGCCGGCTTCATTATCACGCACCAAGACATCCCCGTCTACTTCACGTGGGTCTACTGGATCAACCCCGTGTCGTGGGCCGTGCGCAGTCTCGCGATCAACCAGTACGGCAACCGCAAGTTCGACACGTGCATTTACCAAGGTATCAACTACTGCGCGCTCTTTGACAACACCAAGATGGGCAAGTACTCGCTCGGCACGTACGACATTTACGCGCAGGAGTACTGGATGTGGTTCGGCGTTGTGTTCATGATCGCCTCGTTCGGCGTGTACATGGTGCTTGCGGGCGTCGTGCTCGAGAAGATTCGCCATGCCGAGGTCACGCACGCCGGCGTGGCCGTGACTCAAGAAGCAATTCCCATCGTGTCGGTCGAGGACGAACTCGCGATCAAGGGTGAGACCCCGAAGACCGTCTACCGAGAGACACAGTCCCCACGTGAGTTCACTATGGATGTGCTGACGGGGAGTTCCGGGCCAGCGTTTGTGCCCGTCACACTCGCGTTCAAGGACTTGTCGTACTCGGTGCCGAATCCAACAAACCCGAAGGAAGACCTCGAACTGCTCAGGGGCATTTCTGGATTTGCGCTACCCGGTACGATGACGGCGCTGATGGGCAGCTCAGGAGCCGGTAAGACGACGCTGATGGACGTGATCGCTGGTCGCAAGACGGGAGGCAAGATCCGCGGACAGATTCTGCTGAATGGCCACGAAGCGACCGACTTGGCGATCCGACGCTCGACTGGCTACTGCGAGCAGATGGATATCCACTCGGAGGCGACCACGTTCCGAGAGGCGCTGATCTTCAGTGCTTTCCTCCGCCAGGGCGCGGACGTCTCGGATGCTCAGAAGTACGAGTCGGTCGAAGAATGTCTGGATCTCTTGGGGCTGCGTCCGATCGCCGACAAGATCGTCCGCGGCAGCTCGGTCGAACAGATGAAGCGCCTCACGATCGGCGTAGAACTCGCTGCGCAGCCGAGCGTGTTGTTCCTGGATGAGCCTACGAGTGGCCTCGACGCCAGCTCGGCCAAGCTCATCATGGAAGGTGTCCGCAAGGTCGCCGACACTGGTCGCACGGTCGTGTGCACGATCCACCAGCCGTCGTGGGATGTCTTCCGCGTCTTCGACAGCCTCTTGCTGCTCAAGCGAGGTGGTGAGACCGTGTACTTTGGTGAGCTGGGCCATAACGCGGTGGAAATCGTCAAGTACTTCGAGTCAATCCACGGCGTTGAAGGTCTGCAGCGCGGCTACAACCCTGCGACGTGGATGCTCGAGGTGATCGGCGCAGGCGTGGGCAACACGGCCGGCCAGAACACGGACTTCGTCTCGATCTTCAACCACAGCGCAAAGAAAGCCGAGATGGATCGCGTCCTGGGGCAGGATGGCGTCTCGCGACCAGCCCACGACATCCCCATGCTTGAGTTCACCAGCAAGCGAGCAGCAACGGAAGCGACGCAGGCCAAGCTCCTCGTCGGGCGGTTCCTGACCATGTACTGGCGCACGCCGGCGTACAACGTGACGCGCATGGCCGTCTACATCGTGCTCGCGCTGGTCTTTGGCCTCGCGTTCGGGCAGATCGACTACACCACCTACCGAGGCATCAACTCGGGCGTCGGCATGCTCTTCATCTCGAGCCTCTTCGTCGGCGTGATCTCGTTCAAGTCAGTCAAGCCGCTCATGTTTGACGACCGCGGCGTGTTCTACCGCGAGCGCGCCGCGCAGACGTACAACGCGCTCTGGTACTTCGTGGGCTCGACCGTGGCCGAGATCCCGTACGTGTTCGTGGCCGTGCTGCTCTTCTGCGCCATCTTCTTCCCGCTCGTGGGCTTCTCTGGGTTCCTGTCGTTCCTGCGCTTCTGGCTCCACCTCTCGCTCCACGTGCTCTTCATGACGTTCCTGGGCCAGTTCCTCTCGTTCGCGCTGCCGACGCTCGAGCTCTCGGCCACCATCAGCACCATGGTCGTCGCGATCATCTTCCTCTTCATGGGCTACAACCCACCGGCCAAGAGCATCCCTGTCGGCTACAAGTGGCTCCACGCGATCACGCCACCCAAGTACACACTCGCGATCCTCTCGAGCGTCGTCTTTGGAGACTGTGAGAAGGCCGGCGACGTCGCGTGCCACCGCCTCGCAGACCTGCCGCCGACTGTGCCCAAGGGGATCACTGTCGCTCAGTACATTGACGAGGTCTTCCACGCCAACTACGACGATATCTGGCAGAATTTCGCGGTCGTCGTGGGCGCCATCGTGCTCTTCCGCGTGCTCGCGCTGCTTGCGCTGCGCTACCTCAACCACCAGAAGAGATAAACACGGAGCCCGATCCACAGCATGCTTACTCGATTCATAGCTGTACACATCCATTGAGAGATCCTAATTTTATTCGCATCTTGCTTTATCATGTTCCAGAGCCATTGGTTCGTCTGCAAAATGAGATGGGCAATCGCTTTTGATTGACGGTCTCACCTCGAGAAGCCGGGAAGACGAATCTTCTCTTCGTCGTGTGGAAGAATCCTACGTACAGTACCATACGTACAGTACACACATCTCAGGATCCGAGCCTGCGGTTGAGACACCGAGTGGTCCGGTTGGTTGAGACATCAAGTGGTGGACTCGATGACTTGTTGTTTACGACTTGCGCGCTGTTAAAGGCCCTCGTCAAACTCGCGAAATCCCACGGCTGCACGCGTCACGCGCCCAGCTGGATCTCTTGGTATCCACCAACCCACGGCGAGAGCAAGTTTCGGACGTGAGGGCTCAGAAGTTTGATCAACCCACCAAGTCGGCGACTACCGAGCGTGTCCCATCTTCGGAGACTAAACGGCGTCTTGCCCTCGTCTCTCATTGGCTGTCATGGCGATCTTGGCTTTGTGCAGTGAGTCTCCCATGTGCTTGACTCATCAGGTTGCGGGTGATTTACTGGGATAAGACAGCGAACTGGCCCAGTAGACTGATCATTGATCAGATCGTTGCATCAAGTCTCGAAGGTCTCAGTCTTTCAGACCAAGCACCCAGCCGACGATGACGGCTCGAGTGCGTCAGCTTCTCCGGCGACACGAGTGCCGCGTCGATGCAGCGCTTCGTCAAACGCGAGGCGGACGCTCGTCAGTCTGCTCCTTGTCTTCCCATTCCCCAACTTTCTCTCTCGACACCACAAGTCCAACATGGCATCGGAGACCACGTACCCTCCGGCCATCGAGTTTGTCCCGGGTCGACTCATGGCCCATGGGCCCGACGCGCTCATTAACGACATTGCCACTCGTGTGGAGACAGCACTCGGCCGCTCACTCCCGCAGATGCAAGTCCGCGTTAAGAATCTCTCACTCTCGGCAGAAGTGCCAGTCAGCAGCAGCGGCCAGGCCAACGAGCTCCCGACCCTCGCCAACGATGTCAAGCACGCGCTCGCGGGCATGCTGCCAGGAAAGTCCAAGCTCGCCAACAAGCAGATCCTCCATAGCGTCAACGCTGTGTTCGAGCCGGGCACCATGACGCTCGTGCTCGGTCAGCCAGGCTCAGGCAAGTCGGCACTCCTCAAAGTGCTCAGTGGACGGTTCCCCATGACCAAGAACGTCACGCTCGACGGTGAGATCACATACAACGGCGTCTCACGCAAGGATATGACCAAGCGGCTGCCACAATTTGTGACGTATGTGGCACAGCGAGACAACCACTTCCCGACACTTACAGTGAAGGAGACACTGGAGTTTGCCCACGAGTGCTGCGGCGCTGAGCTCACAGAACGAGAAGAAAAGCACTTTACCCAGGGTTCAGAGGAAGAAAACAAACTCGCTCTCGATGCTGCACGTACGATGTTCCGGTGTTACCCAGAGGTCGTGATCCAGCAACTTGGTCTCGACAACTGTCAAAACACGATCGTCGGAAACGCCATGCTGCGTGGTGTCTCCGGTGGTGAACGCAAGCGCGTGACGACGGGCGAGATGGAGTTCGGCAACAAGTACGTTTCGCTCTTTGACGAGATCTCCACCGGTCTCGACAGCGCGGCCACCTACGACATCGTCAAGACGCAGCGCAGTATGGCGCGCAAGTTCCGCAAGACGATCGTGACTGCTCTCTTGCAGCCGTCACCCGAAGTGTTTGGTCTGTTTGACTACGTGTTGATCCTGAACGACGGCCACGTGATGTATCACGGTCCCCGTGACTTGGTTCTCGGTTACTTCGAGTCACTCGGCTTTGTATGCCCTCCGACTCGCGACATCGCCGATTTCCTGATGGATCTCGGCACGAACCAGCAGTCTCGGTACGAAGTTCCGAGCAACTTCAACGGTCGTCTTCCTCGCCAGCCAGCTGAATTTGCACGTCTCTTCCAGGAATCAGCGATCCACGGCAAGATGCTCGATGACGTGAACGCCGCGTACGACCCTCAACTGCTAAGCGATGCGGAAACGCATTTCCAGGAAGTTCCCGAGTTTTTCCAGACCTTTTGGGAGAGTGTGGGTACGCTGATGCGACGCGAGGCCAAGCTCATCCTTCGAAACGACTCGGTCATCAAGGGACGCGTAGCGATGACACTGGTCGTAGGCTTGATTTTCTCCACGCTCTTCTATCAGTTCAAACCCACGAAAGTCCAAGTGGTCCTCGGTACCGTTTTCTCCGCCGTTGTCTACTTCGGATTCAGCCAGGCGTCTCAGGTGCCGACCTTCATGAACTCGCGCGATATCTTCTACAAGCAACGTGGTGCCAACTTCTACCGGACCTCAGCGTACGTCTTGGCGTCCTCGCTCAGCCAACTCCCACTCGCGATCATTGAGACTGTCGTGTTCGGAAGTCTCGTGTACTGGTTATGCGGCTTCGTGGACAAGGTTGGGTCCTACCTCATCTTTGAACTGCTGCTCCTGGCGACCAACTTGGCCTTCCTCGCGTGGTTCTTCTTCCTCTCGGCCATTTCGCCCAACCTCCACATCGCTGAGCCACTGAGTATGGTCTCTGTGCTCTTTTACATCCTCTTTGCCGGCTTCATCATCACCAAGGACAACATCCCCGATTACTTTATCTGGGCTTACTGGTTCAACCCTGTCTCCTGGTGTATGCGCGCTCTTGCAGTAAACCAATATCGCACGGATGTCTTCGATGTCTGTGTAAAGGATGGTGTTGACTACTGCTCGACCTTTGGCATGAAAGCGGGTGAATATTTGATGGGCGTGTTCAAGCTGCAGACGGAGAAGGAGTGGCTGTGGTACGGTATCGTTTACATGGCCTTCTCGTACATCGGCTTCATGATCTTGACAGCGTTTATTCTGGAGTACGTTCGGTACGAAAGCCCCGAGCATGTCACTGTCAGCCACGAGGAGCTCGCGCGCCAGGAGCGAACAAGCACTGACTCGGAGATGCAGGAGTACAGCCTTGCTCAAACTCCCCGTGAAGTTACTCTCATGGTCGGAGCGACTACGGACGAACGCCACGTCACTCCGGTCACACTCGCCTTCAAGGATCTCTGGTACTCGGTTCCGAACCCGAAGAACCCCAAGGAAGATCTCGAACTGCTCAAGGGCATCTCGGGTTTCGCGTTACCTGGTACTATTACTGCTCTGATGGGAAGCTCGGGCGCTGGCAAGACCACGCTCATGGACGTCATCGCTGGTCGTAAGACGGGGGGCAAGATCCGAGGACAGATTCTGCTGAATGGCCACGAAGCGACAGACTTGGCGATCCGACGCAGCACCGGCTACTGTGAACAAATGGATATCCATTCCGAAGGCACAACCATTCGTGAAGCACTGACTTTCAGCGCGTTCCTGCGCCAGAGTGCTGACATCCCAGCAGCAGAAAAGTACGCCTCGGTCGAAGAATGCCTCGACTTGCTCGACATGCACCCCATCGCCGACCAGATCGTGCGTGGCAGCTCGGTTGAGCAGATGAAGCGACTCACCATCGGTGTGGAGCTCGCTGCTCAGCCGAGTGTGCTCTTTCTCGATGAACCCACGAGTGGTCTCGATGCTCGTTCCGCCAAGGTCATCATGGACGGTGTCCGCAAGGTCGCCAACACTGGTAGAACCATCGTCTGCACGATCCACCAGCCGTCGTGGGAAGTCTTCTCGGTCTTCGACAGCCTCTTGCTACTCAAGCGTGGTGGTCAGACCGTTTTCTTCGGTGAGCTGGGTCAGAACGCGACAGAGTTGGTGCAGTACTTCGAGTCGATCAATGGCGTGGCTCCTCTGTCGAAGGGATACAACCCTGCGACGTGGATGTTGGAGGTGATTGGTGCGGGCGTTGGCAACACTGCCGGTCAGGACACTGACTTTGTCGAGATCTTCAACAACAGTGAAAAGAAGGCCATCCTGGATCAGACTCTCAACCGCGACGGCGTGACTCGCCCGGCGCCTGGTGTGCCTGCGTTGGAGTTCGGCAAGAAGCGCGCCGCAACCGAGTCAACCCAGGCGATGTTCTTGCTGAAACGTTTCATGAACTCGTACTGGCGCACGTCCGCGTACAACCTCACTCGCTTCGCCGTGTTCGTGATGCTCGCTGTGATCTTCGGTCTCTCTTTCCTTGATCTCAAGTACGACACGTACCGAGGCATCAACGCCGGCATCGGCATGGTCTTCGTCACGACGGTCTTCATCGGTGCTGTCTCTTTCGAGAGCGTGCTTCCGATTGCGGGCGACGAACGTGGTGCCTACTACCGCGAGCGTGCTTCACAGACCTACAACGCGCTCTGGTACTTTGTCGGCTCGACGCTCGCCGAGATCCCCTACGTCTTCGGTAGCTGCCTTCTGTTCTGCAGTATCTTCTTCCCCATGGTCGGCTTCACGGGTTTCTGGCGATTCGTGCTCTATTGGATCCACCTCTCCCTTCACGTGCTTCTCCAAACCTACGTCGGCCAGTTCTTCATCTACGCGCTGCCCAACATTGAGGTCGCCATGATCGCCGGTGTCATCATGAACTGCGTCTTCTTCATGTTCATGGGCTACAACCCACCGGCCCAGTCGATTCCATCCGGCTACAAGTGGCTCTACCACCTCGTCCCACCCAAGTACTCGTTTGCAATCCTCAGTTCGCTGGTCTTTGGCGAGTGCTCGGACGGTGGCAACGGGGGTGAGCTCGGCTGCAAGCCGCTTCGAGGGGATCTCCCTCTGGGCGTGAAGGCCGGAACGACCGTGAAGCAGTACGTCGAGAGTGTGTTCAAGATCGAACGCGACGATCTGTGGACCAACTTTGCCGTGGTGATCGGGTACATCGTGCTTGTTCGCGTGCTTTCGCTCATCGCACTTCGCTTCGTCAACCACCAGAAGAGATAGAGCTACACAGATGCAATAGACACTATACACACTATACAAATACTCCATTGCACAAGAGAATCCAAGTACACTGTACTCGAGTATGAGAAAAATGTTAGGTATTCGAGTGTTTGTGAGACTCACGAGCGTCGAACCCGTCATCATTCGACCGGGAATGCGAACAATTTTGATTGGCTGAATTGATTTGGTAGTCGCGACAGATTTCTCGGAATGATGGTTGTTTTGTCCGGACAAATTCCCATTTTCCCGATGTGTGGACCACATTTCTGAAGAAGACTCATCAAGAGAGGGCCGACTACCTTCTAACAGAGGGAATCCTCTTAGACCGCATCCGTGGACCAAGCATGTCGCGCCGATGACGGCCTTGCCCATCATCACGCGTCTGGAGACAATGCGCTTCCGGTCGACGACATGGCAGCGGACTCCTCTCCCGTCAAACGTCTCTCGCGGGATGCTCCCCAGTGCTCATTCCTGAACTTGCCTCGCCTCGACTTAACCGATCTAACCACGCGATAGACTTGGTCGTCGTACACTTGGGGAGTCTAACGTACCAGCGACATGGAGACCTCATACCCTCCGACCATCGAGTTCGTCCCGGGCCGACTCATGGCCCATGGGCCTGACGCTCTCATCAGCGACGTCGCCACTCGCGTGGAGACGGCCATGGGTCGCTCGCTGCCCCAGATGCAAGTCCGTGTTAAGAACCTCTCGCTCTCAGCCCAGGTCCCAGTGAGCTCGGGTGGCCAGACCCACCAGGTCCCGACGCTCGCGACCGACTTTGTGCATTCAATCTCGAAGAGAATTCCGGGCCAGAAGAAGCTCGCGGCCAAGCAGATTCTCAAGAACGTCAATGCGGTCTTCGAGCCGGGCACCATGACGCTCGTGCTCGGTCAGCCAGGCTCAGGCAAGTCGGCACTCCTCAAAGTGCTCAGTGGACGGTTCCCCATGACCAAGAATGTCACGCTCGACGGTGAGATCACGTACAACGGCGTCTCACGCAAGGATATGACCAAGCGGCTGCCACAGTTTGTGACGTATGTGGCACAGCGAGACAACCACTTCCCGACACTGACAGTGAAAGAGACACTGGAGTTTGCCCACGAGTGCTGCGGTGCTGAGCTCACAGAGAGAGATGAGAAGCACTTCATCCACGGCTCAGACGAAGAGAACAAACTCGCTCTCGATGCTGCACGTACGATGTTCCGGTGTTACCCAGAGGTCGTGATCCAGCAACTTGGTCTCGACAACTGTCAAAACACGATCGTCGGAAACGCCATGCTTCGCGGTGTCTCCGGCGGTGAACGCAAGCGCGTGACGACGGGTGAGATGGAGTTCGGCAACAAGTACGTTTCGCTCTTCGACGAGATCTCCACCGGTCTCGACAGCGCGGCCACCTACGACATCGTCAAGACGCAGCGCAGTATGGCGCGCAAGTTCCGCAAGACGATCGTGACTGCTCTCTTGCAGCCGTCGCCCGAGGTGTTTGGTCTGTTTGACTACGTGTTGATCCTGAACGACGGCCACGTGATGTACCACGGTCCTCGCGAGTCGGTTCTTGGTTACTTCGAGTCACTTGGTTTCGTGTGTCCACCCAACCGAGACGTCGCCGATTTCCTGATGGATCTCGGCACGATCCAGCAGTCTCGTTATGGGGCACCGGAGGGCTTTACTGGTCGACAGCCACATTCGCCGACTGAGTTCGCTCGTCTCTTCCAAGAATCGTCGATCTACGCCAAGATGCTGAACGATGTCCACTCGGCGCACGATCCACAGCTGATCGCTGATGTGAAGGAGCACTTCGAGGAAATCCCCGAATTCCATCAGACCTTTTGGGAGAGTGTCGGAACGCTCATGCAGCGCGAAGCCAAGCTCATTCTACGCAACGACTCGATCATCAAGGGACGCGCCGCAATGATTGTGGTCACGGGTGTGATCTACGCTACGCTTTTCTACCAGTTCGACCCAACCAAGATTCAGGTCGTCATCGGTACTGTATTTTCAGCCATTTTGTTCTTGGCTCTCGGCCAGGCCTCGCAGCTGCCGACGTTCATGGCTGCGCGAGAGATCTTCTACAAGCAACGCGGAGCCAACTTTTACCGGACCTCAGCGTACGTGTTGGCCTCCTCGCTGAGCCAGATCCCACTCGCGCTCACGGAGACAGTCCTCTTCGGCACTTTTGTGTACTGGATGTGCGGGTTCGTGACTGAGGTTGGCTCCTTCCTGCTGTTCGAGCTGCTGCTCTTCTCGGCGAACCTGGCGTTCCTCGCGTGGTTCTTCTTCCTCTCAGCCATCTCGCCCAACCTCCACATCGCTGAGCCGATCAGCATGGTTTCTGTGCTGTTCTACATCCTTTTTGCTGGCTTCGTCATCACCAAGGACAACATCCCCGATTACTTCATCTGGATTTACTGGTTCAACCCGATCTCTTGGTGCTTGCGTGCGCTCGCTATCAACCAGTACCGCACGGATGACTTTGACGTTTGTGTGAGGGACGGTGTCGACTACTGCGCGACCTTCGGCAAGCAGGCAGGGGAGTACTTCTTGGGCGTGTTCAAGCTGCAGACAGAGAAGGAGTGGCTGTGGTACGGCGTTGTGTACATGATCTTCTCGTACATCGGCTTCATGCTTTTGACGGGACTCATTCTCGAGTACGTACGGTACGAGAGCCCCGAGCATGTGACTGTGAGCCAAGAGGAAGTCGGAAAGCGCGCAGCTGAAAGAACGAGCTTGGACGCTATGGACGAGTACCGACTTGCAGAGACCCCACGTGATGTAACTGTAAATGTCGCCACAACCAATCCAGCTCGCCCCATTATTCCAGTAACCCTCGCCTTCAAGGATCTCTGGTACTCGGTTCCGAACCCAAAGAACCCCAATGAAGACCTTGATCTGCTTAAGGGAGTCTCTGGCTTTGCCAAGCCAGGTACTATTACTGCTCTGATGGGAAGCTCGGGCGCTGGCAAGACCACGCTCATGGACGTCATCGCTGGTCGTAAGACGGGGGGCAAGATCCGAGGACAGATTCTGCTGAATGGCCACGAAGCGACAGACTTGGCGATCCGACGCAGCACCGGCTACTGTGAACAAATGGATATCCATTCCGAAGGCACAACCATTCGTGAAGCACTGACTTTCAGCGCGTTCCTGCGCCAGAGTGCTGACATCCCAGCAGCAGAAAAGTACGCCTCGGTCGAAGAATGCCTCGACTTGCTCGACATGCACCCCATCGCCGACCAGATCGTGCGTGGCAGCTCGGTTGAGCAGATGAAGCGACTCACCATCGGTGTGGAGCTCGCTGCTCAGCCGAGTGTGCTCTTCCTCGATGAACCCACGAGTGGTCTCGATGCTCGTTCCGCCAAGGTCATCATGGACGGTGTCCGCAAGGTCGCCAACACTGGTAGAACCATCGTCTGCACGATCCACCAGCCGTCGTGGGAAGTCTTTTCGGTCTTCGACAGCCTCTTGCTACTCAAGCGTGGCGGTCAGACCGTGTTCTTCGGTGAGCTGGGCCAGAACGCGACAGAGTTGGTGCAGTACTTCGAGTCGATCAATGGCGTGGCTCCTCTGTCGAAGGGATACAACCCTGCGACGTGGATGTTGGAGGTGATTGGTGCGGGTGTGGGCAACACTGCCGGGCAGGACACGGATTTCGTGGAAGTATTCAACAGGAGCGAGAAGAAGGTGCTTCTCGACATGACATTGGATGAAGACGGTGTGACTCGCCCGGCACCTGGCGTACCTGCGTTGGAGTTCGGCAAGAAGCGCGCAGCTACTGAGTCGACCCAGGCCAAGTTCCTTTTGAACCGCTTCATGAGCTCATACTGGCGCACGTCCGCGTACAACCTTACTCGCTTCTATATTTTTGTGTTCCTGGCGCTGATTTTCGGCCTCGCTTTCCTCGATCTCAACTTCGACACGTACCAAGGAATCAACGCCGGCATCGGTATGATTTTCATCACGACGGTGTTCGTTGGTGTCGTTTCGTTCGAAAGTGTACTCCCTATTGCCTCCGAGGAACGTGGTGCCTACTACCGCGAGCGTGCTTCGCAGACCTACAACGCGCTCTGGTACTTTGTCGGCTCGACAGTTGCCGAGATCCCATACGTCTTCAGCAGCTGCTTGGTCTTCGTCAGCATCTTCTATTTCATGGTCGGCTTCACAGGTTTCTGGCGCTTCGTGCTCTTCTGGATCCACCTTTCTCTCCATGTGTTGCTGCAGACGTACATCGGCCAGTTCTTCATCTACGCGTTCCCGAACATTGAAGTCGCGATGATCGTCGGCGTTTTGATGAACTCAGTGTTCACTATGTTCATGGGCTACAATCCTCCGGCGCAGAACATCCCAACGGGTTACAAGTGGCTCTACCATCTTGTCCCACCGAAGTACTCATTCGCGATCCTCAGCTCGCTGGTCTTTGGCGAGTGCTCGGACGGTGGAAACGGCGGTGAAATCGGCTGCAAGCCGCTTCGTAGCGAGCTGCCACTCGGTATCGCAAAGGGAACGACCATCAAGCAGTACTTGGAAACGGTGTTCAAGATCGAGCGCGACGATCTGTGGACGAACTTTGCTGTCGTCATCGGTTTCATCATTCTCTTCCGCGTGCTCTCGTTGGTCGCGCTGCGCTACGTCAACCACCAGAAGAGATAAACCGCTCACTGGTACAATCAGACTTGCATGTTTTCCGACCAGACTGCACTGGACGGACTATTCAACCCAATACAATACACACTTTTGTATTTCTACACAGAACTCTGCACCCACACTTTTTTTTTTTACTTCGACCTCCACGGCAACAGCAGAGAGCCTCAGCTGCGATAAAACGCGTCAGTGAGGCAGTCCATCTCGCCATGGTATCACGCCGAGTCCAGCCTGATGCCAAGAAGAAAACTCATGGGACACAGAAGTTTATGGCAAGAGTCCGGTAGATGTAGCCATCCATATGCCGAGTCGATTGTCGGCAGATTACGGGCCACGGGCGGCGGTGGATCCATGTCGCGGGACAAAGCGGATGCCGCGAGAATGACGGCCCCAGGCGACTTAGTGGGTGTCGCATTGTCAATGCATCCATCACGGACCATAACGGATTGGATGAAAACGTTGGATCGATCAGAAATGAGATGAGGCACATGGTTTCGGATTGCGGGTCGCTTATGTCCTCGTGTACTCAATCTGACTTAAACCAGTGGACTGAACCCCGACTAATGCACCGAGCAGGCGATATAAGACACGTAGATCACGCGCTCGCCCCATCATCATCACGGTCCAGCGGGAGAGACCGACATCCATCACGACGATACACGAGGTAGTGTACTTTCGTCAAACGACGCGCGATAAAAGTCGTGTCTCTGCGTCAACTGCCTCATTCCTCAATTCACCACTAGCTCAGTCCATCGGCCTCCTCTGCCTCAGCCCAGCCAAGCATCATGGCGGCGATATCTCCTCCCGACTCGCCCATGATGCTCAGCCCCGGACACTTCCTCGACCGCGGATCCGATGCTCTCTACGAACACGTTGCCGAAAAGGTCCAGACCGCCATCGGCAGATCGCTCCCACAGATGCAAGTGCGCATCAAGAACGTCTCGCTCTCCGCCAGGGTCCCTATCAGTGTTGAAGGAAACACGCAAGAGCTGCCCACGCTCGCCAACGACCTCAAGCACGCGCTCGTGGGAGTGATGCCAGGAAGATCCCAGCTCGGCACCAAAAACATTCTCCACAACATCAACGCCGTCTTCCAACCAGGAACCATGACACTCGTGCTCGGACAACCAGGATCAGGAAAATCCGCTCTACTCAAACTTCTCAGCGGACGATTCCCCATGTCAGACAACGTCACGCTGGACGGCGAGATCACCTACAACGGCATCTCCAGGCAAGAACTACTCAAGCGATTGCCACAGTTCGTCACCTACGTCGCCCAGCGTGACAACCACTTCCCCACTCTCACTGTCAAGGAAACACTCGCCTTTGCTCACGAGTGCTGCGGTGCCGAGCTCACCGAGTACGACGAGAAACACTTTGTCCACGGCACAGATGAAGAAAACAAAGCCGCACTTGAAGCCGCCAGAGCCATCTTCAGACACTACCCAGAGATCGTCACACAACAACTCGGACTCGAACACTGCCAAAACACCATCGTCGGCAACGCCATGCTACGAGGTGTCTCCGGCGGCGAGCGAAAGCGAGTCACCACCGGCGAGATGGAGTTTGGCAACAAGTTCGTCAGTCTCCAAGACGAGATCTCCACCGGCCTAGACAGTGCTGCCACCTACGACATCGTCAAGACGCAGCGTGGACTCGCCAGAAAGCTGCGCAAGACGGTCGTCACGGCTCTGCTGCAGCCGTCTCCGGAGGTCTTCAATCTATTCGACTTCGTGCTCATCTTGAATGACGGCCACGTCATGTACCACGGTCCCATCAACAAGGTGGTCGAGTACTTCGAGTCGCTCGGTTTCGTCTGTCCGCCGAACCGCGATGTCGCTGACTTCTTGATGGATCTCGGTACGAACCAGCAAACGCAGTATGAGGCCGCTGACAAACTTGACCGTCGTCCACCTCGACACCCTGCTGACTTTGCTCGCCGTTTCCAGGAGTCAAGCATCTATGGAGCTATGCTGGATGACGTTCTTGCGCCGTACGACCCCGAGCTGCTGCGCGACGTGGAAACACACTTCCAGCAGATCCCAGAGTTCTATCAGACCTTCTGGCAGAGCGTCAGCACACTCATCAAGCGCGAGATCACTCTACTCCTGCGCAATGACTCAATCATCAAGGGTCGCGCAGCCATGATGATCGTCGTCGGTCTCATCTTTGCGAGTCTTTTCTACCAGTTCAACCCGACCAAGGTCCAAGTGGTACTCGGTACGCTCTTCTCAGTAGTGGTATTCTTCGGATTCAGCCAAGCTGCTCAGGTACCGACCATGATGCACGCTCGCGAGATCTTCTACAAACAACGAGGAGCCAACTTCTATCGCACCTCGGCCTACGTGCTCTCCACCTCGCTCAGCCAGATCCCACTCGCTCTCATCGAAACGATCTTCTTCGGCAGTCTGGTCTACCGGATGTGTGGATTCGTCAACAAAGTCGGCGCCTTCCTCATCTTTGAGCTCCTCCTCTTCTCCGTCAACCTCGCGTTCGTCGCATGGTTCTTCTTCCTATCCGCCATATCCCCAAACCTCCACGTCGGAGAGCCGCTCAGTATGGTCTCCGTCTTGTTCTTCGTCCTCTTCGCAGGCTTCATCATCACCAAGGAGAACATCCCCGACTACTTCATCTGGGCATACTGGTTCAACCCTGTCTCCTGGGGGATGCGAGCACTCGCCGTCAACCAATACCGCTCGGACGAATTCAACGTCTGTGTCAAGGGAGGAGTCGACTACTGTGCAAACTTCGGCAAGAACGCAGGTGAATACCTTCTCTCCGTCTTCGAGATCCAGTCCGATAAGTCCTGGCTGTGGTACGGCATCGCATACATGATCGGATCCTACGTCGGATTCATGGTCATGACCACGCTTATCCTCGAGTACGTTCGATACGAGAGTCCTGAGCACGTCACGGTCAGTCCTGAAGACGCCGGGAAGTTCGAGCTCGTCAGCTCCAGCTCAGACGTCACGGAGGACTACCAGCTGGCTCAGACCCCACGTGAAGTCACCGTCGATGTCGGCTCTACTTCTCGTGAGCGATATTTCACCCCAGTCACTCTTGCCTTCAAGGACCTCTGGTACTCCGTGCCCAACCCCACCGACCCCACACAGGGCCTCGACCTGCTCAAGGGAATCTCCGGATACGCTCGACCGGGCACGATGACTGCGCTCATGGGAAGCTCTGGTGCCGGCAAGACCACACTCATGGACGTCATCGCTGGGCGCAAGACCGGTGGTAAGATCCGAGGGCAGATTCTCTTGAACGGCTACGAGGCCTCCGACCTCGCCATCCGTCGCAGCACCGGCTACTGTGAGCAGATGGATATCCACTCGGAGGCATCGACGATTCGCGAGGCACTGACGTTCAGCGCGTTCTTGCGCCAGAGTGCCGATATCCCAGCGTCGCAGAAGTATGACTCAGTGGAAGAGTGCCTTGATCTGTTGGACTTGCGCTCGATCGCCGACCAGATCGTGCGTGGCAGCTCGGTTGAGCAGATGAAGCGACTCACCATCGGTGTGGAGCTCGCTGCTCAGCCGAGTGTACTCTTCCTCGATGAACCCACGAGCGGTCTTGACGCTCGCTCGGCCCGCGTGATCATGGCTGGTGTCCGCAAGGTCGCCAACACCGGCCGCACCATCGTCTGCACGATCCACCAGCCATCGTTCGAGGTCTTCTCGGTCTTCGACAGCCTCTTGCTACTCAAGCGTGGCGGTCAGACCGTGTTCTTCGGCGAGCTCGGACAAGACGCGACGAAACTCGTGCACTACTTCGAGTCGATCAACGGCGTCAAGCCGATGCCGAAGGGTTACAACCCTGCCACATGGATGTTGGAGGTGATTGGTGCAGGCGTTGGCAACACGGCCGGTCAGAACACCGACTTTGTCGAGATCTTCAACGCCAGCGAAGAGAAGGCGATTCTTGACCGCAACCTCGACCAAGACGGAGTCACTCGCCCCGCACCAGGTGTAGCCAAGTTGGAGTTCGGCAAGAAACGCGCCGCAACCGAGGCCACCCAAGCCAAGTTCTTGATCCAGCGATTCATCGACATGTACTGGCGCACGTCCGCCTACAACCTCACTCGCTTCGCTGTCTTCGCGATGCTCGCTGTCATCTTCGGTCTCTCATTCCTCGACCTCAGCTACGACACATACCGAGGCATCAACGCCGGCATCGGCATGGTCTTCGTCACGACGGTCTTCATCGGCGCTGTGTCGTTTGAGAGCGTCCTCCCAATCGCCGCCGAGGAGCGTGCGGCCTACTACCGTGAGCGTGCTTCACAGACCTACAACGCGCTCTGGTACTTTGTCGGCTCGACGCTTGCGGAGATCCCGTACGTATTCAGTAGCTGCTTGATCTTTGTCAGCATCTTCTACTTCATGGTCGGCTTCACGGGTTTCTGGCGATTCGTGCTCTATTGGATCCACCTCTCCCTTCACGTGCTTCTCCAAACCTACGTCGGCCAGTTCTTCATCTACGCGCTGCCCAACATCGAGGTCGCCATGATCGCCGGTGTCATCATGAACTGCGTCTTCTTCATGTTCATGGGCTACAACCCACCGGCGCAGAGCATCCCAACGGGTTACAAGTGGCTCTACCATCTTGTCCCACCCAAGTACTCGTTTGCGATCCTCAGTTCGTTGGTATTTGGCGAGTGCTCGGACGGCGGCAACGGCGGCGAACTCGGCTGCAAGCCGCTTCGAGGGGATCTCCCTCTGGGCGTGAAGGCCGGAACGACCGTGAAGCAGTACGTCGAGACCGTGTTCAAGATCGAGCGCGACGATCTGTGGACCAATTTTGCGGTGGTGATCGGGTACATCGTGGTCGTGCGCGTGTTGTCGTTGCTGGCGCTGCGCTACGTCAACCACCAGAAGAGATAGGTCTCACACAAGTCCTCACGAGCTCCGTGCCATTGCTAGCTTTAGATTTTGTTTTCTCTACGAATCGATTGGTTTACTTTTCTCCTTCGCGCTCTTTGGCTGGCTCACTCAAACGCCGTGTCGTCAGGTTGTTCAGGCAGAGGAGGGCGAACCGTCACCGGATCTCCACCAAACTCGATCTTTCGATCACCCCGGCTCACTTGCCCTGGAGTGAATGTGGACAGGCTCCATCCACCAGCACTCTGAGACTGTCCGACAGGTTGACGCTCGCAGATCCGGGGATCATCGGCGTGGACTCCAGCGCCGACCGTGTCTTCGTCCTCCATTCGGAGCTCCTCACGAGCGAGCCCCCATCGCCGCCTCCCGGGATAATCATGACAAAACTAAACATGGTGCGCGGTGTCGTGTCCGTGCCCACGAGCCGGACCCATCCACGACTGTCCCAGTCCATTGGGACAATTTAACGAGCGCCGCGCGAGACCACTTGGCTGAACTCCCGCCAACGTGTCCCACGTCAGTTTTCGCCAAGATTATGGACTGGACTCATGCCTCCATAATCAAAGGTGTCAAGATGAAAAAAAGTCAGCAGATTTTGTTAATGTAGTAGACCCAACATTTCGTATCGATACATTGTTCGGTCTACTGAGAAAAGATGGGTCTGGCTGTCAAGTCGGTGCAGCACTGCACATACCAGACGGTTGAGACGGGCAGAGACCGCCTTTTCCGTTTGGGAGATTCTGTGCTTTGCTATCTCGGATCCCTCGGATCCCTTCCAGCCAAAAAAAATGCTCAAAGGTAGAATTGTTTTGCGAGCGAGTACTGAATGGAGACTGGCGAATGTGTGTTGTGGGATGGAGATTTTCGCTGCCAGGCGAAAACGAGTCCGTTGACGCCGTCTTGCCCCCACGACTCTAATCTCTCTAGGGGAGACAGAGCCCATGAGATGTCTCACGTGGCAGTGGGATCAAGGATGACAGTGAGGCGTCGCGATGACGCGATGCTGACGGCCATGTGATGACCAGGGCTTCGTTTTTGCAGAGACTTTTGATGGGGTGGGGAACAAAGAGATCGGCAGCTTGTTGGAGCAATAGACTCCACCCACACTGACTGTGGGGAGGACGAGACCCGAGGCCCCCACTGAAGCCACCACCAAATCTCAAGAAGAAGAAAAGAAAATGAATCTCTGCAAACCTCTCGAACTTTGTAAAGTCGTGGGTGAGAGAGCGATTCGTCGGCTCAATTCGGGCAACAAATCGCCTGCGAAAAGTTTTGGTCTTTTGGATGGAACCCATTGTCATGGCTCGTCTCTGCACCTGCAGTGTATCGCAGGGACGAGGAGGGAGAGACTTTCGCAGTCGCACGCCCGGAGCTTCTCTCTTCTCACTCCTGAATTTCACATCTCCTTCCTGCTCAGGTCGTCCGATCGGCATGGTGGCCCCCCACGAGTTGCCCGACACGCCGACACTTGAACTGAGCCCAGGTAATTTTCTGGCCCATGGACCCGATGCGCTGTACGAGCACGTCGCCGAGAAGGTCGAGACCGCCATCGGCATGGCGATGCCTCAGATGCAGGTCCGTTTGCAAAACGTGTCGCTCTCGGCACGCGCGCCTATCAGCTCGGACCGCAAGATGGACGAGCTCCCGACGCTCGTGAATGATATCAAGCACGCGGCCGTTGGTATGATGCCCGGCAAGTCCAAGGTCGGCACCAAGCACATCCTCCACAACATCAACGCTGTCTTTGAGCCGGGTACCATGACGCTCGTGCTCGGTCAGCCCGGCGCCGGCAAATCGGCGCTGCTGAAATTGCTGAGTGGACGGTTCCCGATGTCCGGGAACATCACATTCAACGGCGAGATCACGTACAACGGCGTCGCACGAGACGCCGTGCTCAACAGACTACCGCAGTTTGTCACGTACGTCGCGCAGCGCGACACGCACTTTCCAACGCTGACAGTCAAAGAGACACTGGAGTTTGCCCACGAGTGCTGCGGTGCCGAGCTCACCGAGTACGACGAGAAACACTTTGTCCACGGCACAGATGAAGAAAACAAAGCCGCACTTGAAGCCGCCAGAGCCATCTTCAGACACTACCCAGAGATCGTCACACAACAACTCGGACTCGAACACTGCCAAAACACCATCGTCGGCAACGCCATGCTACGAGGTGTCTCCGGCGGCGAGCGAAAGCGAGTCACCACCGGCGAGATGGAGTTTGGCAACAAGTTCGTCAGTCTCCAAGACGAGATCTCCACCGGCCTAGACAGTGCTGCCACCTACGACATCGTCAAGACGCAGCGTGGACTCGCCAGAAAGCTGCGCAAGACGGTCGTCACGGCTCTGCTGCAGCCGTCTCCGGAGGTCTTCAATCTATTCGACTTCGTGCTCATCTTGAATGACGGCCACGTCATGTACCACGGTCCCATCAACAAGGTGGTCGAGTACTTCGAGTCGCTCGGTTTCGTCTGTCCGCCGAACCGCGATGTCGCTGACTTCTTGATGGACCTTGGTACCAATCAACAGACGCAGTACGAAGTGATCGATAGGGTCGTTCGTCCACCGCGCTATCCTTCCGAGTTTGCAAGTCGTTTTCGAGACTCGGAGATCCACGCTGAGATGCTAGAAGAAGTGTGTGCTCCGATCAACCCCGAAGCTGTTCTTGAGGCACGAGAATACTTTGATGACGTCCCGGAGTTTTACCAATCGTTTTGGGTGAGCTTGAAGACATTGATTCGCCGCGAGACCAAGCTCATTTGGCGCAATGAGCCCGTACTCAAGGGCCGCGCAGCGATGGTGCTCGTCGTGAGTTTGGTCGGTTCGACTCTGTTCTACCGGATGAACACGAACAACGCCCAGGTCGTCGTTGGCACTCTTTACGCAGCCATCCTCTTTTTCGGCTTCAGCCAGGCGACGCAGATTCCGACGTTCATGGAAGCGCGCGAAGTGTTTTACAAGCAACGTGGCGCCAACTTCTACCGCACGTCGGCGTACGTGATGGCATCGTCGTTCGGCCAAATTCCGCTCTCTCTTATTGAGACTCTCGTCTTCGGCAGCATCGTCTACTGGATGTGCGGCTTTGCCAACGACTTTGGCTCGTTCGTCACGTTCGAAGTGCTGCTTTTCTCGGCCAACCTGGCGTTCCTCGCGTGGTTCTTCTTCCTCTCGGCCGTGTCGCCCAACCTCCACATTGGTGAGCCACTGAGTATGGTCTCGGTCATGTTCTTCATCCTCTTCGCTGGCTTCACCATCACCAAGAACGACATCCCAAACTACTTTATCTGGGCCTACTGGTTCAATCCGATCTCGTGGTGCATGCGGGCCATGGCCATCAACCATTTCCGCTCGGAGGCGTTCGATGTATGTGTCAAGGGGAAGACAAACTACTGTGCCCGGTATGGCAAGCGAGCCGGTGAGTATTTGCTCTCGGTGTACGAGATCCAGTCTGGCAAGGAATGGCTCTGGTACGGTATCGCCTACATGATCGGGACCTACGTCTTCTTCATGCTGCTATCGACGGTTATTCTCGAGTACTATCGTTACGAAGGCCCCGAGCACGTTACGGTCAGCTCTCAAGAAGCCAGTGGGCAAGATGTAGTCGCCTCGCGATCGGATGCTACGGAAGAATATCAACTAGCCTGCACGCCACGAGAAGTTGCGGTCGACATGAGCTCAACCACGCGTCAGAGACCTTTCACGCCGGTCACCCTTGCATTCAAGGACCTATGGTACTCCGTGCCCAACCCTGCCGAACCCACACAGGGCCTCGACCTGCTCAAGGGAATCTCCGGATACGCTCGACCGGGCACGATGACTGCGCTCATGGGAAGCTCTGGTGCCGGCAAGACCACACTCATGGATGTGATGGCCGGCCGTAAGACGGGTGGTAAGATACGAGGGCAGATTCTCTTGAACGGCTACGAGGCCACCGACTTGGCAATCCGCCGTAGCACCGGTTACTGTGAGCAGATGGATATCCACTCGGAGGCATCGACGATTCGTGAGGCACTGACGTTCAGCGCGTTTTTGCGCCAGAATGCCGACATCCCAGCGTCGCAGAAGTATGACTCAGTGGAAGAGTGCCTTGATCTGTTGGACTTGCGCTCGATCGCCGATCAGATTGTCCGCGGGAGCACGGTCGAGCAGATGAAACGACTGACGATTGGCGTGGAGCTCGCTGCGCGACCAAGCGTCTTGTTCCTGGATGAACCCACGAGTGGCCTGGATGCGCGGTCGGCCAAGATCATCATGGATGGTGTCCGCAAGATCGCTAACACTGGTCGTACGATCGTGTGTACGATCCACCAGCCATCGTGGGAAGTCTTCTCGGTCTTTGACAGTCTCCTTCTGCTCAAGCTCGGCGGTGAGACGGTATTCTTCGGTGAGCTGGGCGAGAACGCGTCCGCTTTAGTGCAGTACTTCGAGTCGATCGATGGCGTAGCTCCGTTGCCAAAGGGTTACAATCCGGCGACGTGGATGTTGGAGGTGATCGGTGCGGGCGTCGGTAACACAGCTGGTAAGGACACGGATTTCGTCGCCGTGTTCAATGCAAGCCAGAAGAAGGCTGCGCTCGATCGCGACCTGGACCAAGACGGTGTGATGCGACCGGCGCCGGGTGTGAGCCCACTCACGTTCCAGAAGAAGCGAGCCGCGACCAACATGACACAGGCGCGTTTCTTGCTGCAGCGCTTTATGAACGCGTACTGGCGCACGTCCGCGTACAACCTGACGCGCTTCGCTGTCTTCGCCACGCTCGCGCTCGTCTTTGGCGTCTCGTTTGTTGGCGTCGAGTACGACACGTACCGTGGCCTGAACGCCGGTGTAGGTCTGGTGTTCGCGACTACAGTATTTATTGGCGGCGTGTCGTTCGAGAGCGTGCTCCCCATCACAGCTGAGGACCGCGGCGCGTACTATCGCGAGCGAGCGTCGCAGACGTACAACTCGTTCTGGTACTTTGTCGGCACGACGCTCGCCGAGATCCCGTACGTCTTCGGCAGCTGCTTGGTGTTTTGTGCCATCTTCTACCCCATGGCCGGCTTCACGGGCCTCTGGCGTTTCGTGCTCTACTGGATCCACACCTCGCTCCACGTGCTGCTGCAGACGTACATCGGCCAGTTCTTCGCGTTCGCATTCTATGACATTGAGGTCGCGATGATCGCCGGTGTCATCATGAACTGTGTCTTCTTCATTTTCATGGGCTACAACCCGGCGGCCAACGCCATCCCCAAGGGCTACAAGTGGCTTTACCACATCGTGCCTCCAAAGTACTCGTTCGGCATCCTCGCCTCGCTGGTGTTTGGCGAGTGCACCAAGGCTGGCACGGAGCTGGGCTGCAAGCCTCTTCGCGGCGAGCTGCCAGTCGGGGTCCGACGAGGTATCACGGTCCGCAAGTACGTTGAGCGTGTCTACAAGATCGAGCGCGACGACCTGTGGACCAACTTTGCGGTCGTCATGGGCTACATCGTACTCGTGCGCGTGTTCACGCTGCTCGCGCTCCGCTATGTCAACCACCAGCGACGTTAGAGAGACTGCTCTGGCGTCGACCCTGTAATATATCCTATTATTGTACTCTATCTAAACCCCGTCTCCAAAGACCATTAGGACCACAGACGATTCGCACAAGCGACTTTAAGACAAGTCACCGGGAAAAAACCGCACGTTGCGACTTGGCAATATCTGCAAGCGTCAAGCAAGGAGTCACCTCAAATACCGAGGCAGGAACATAGGTCAGCAGCTGAGGTCAGACGCGACCTAATACCTAATACCTTTCTAAGTTGGGTGTACGAGTTTGATTCCACGGATCAAATCAACTTGGGGATGTTAAACCCTCCCATTTCTGAGAGGCAATAACATTGTGACTATCGGGTTTGTCTCAGTCCCACCTTTGAACCCATCATTCGTGAGACAGCGTGAGAACACGCGGTGCTTGTGGTGGGGTTGCGCGCTGTTTACGGGCTGGCGGTCGGACATCTAACTTGAGTTAGTGGGCTCGCAAGAACTCAACGTCGGGATGATGCACCTGGCCCATAATCCTCGGTTTGACAACACCAACATGAAGGGCGCGACGTCTCAAAGTACCCAGGTGGCGAGATCGGAGCAACTTGGAAGTAAAATGCCCATAGAGCTCATTCCCCAATTCACCACTCACAGAGTGCATCCACCTTCCCAGCCACGGCCCAGCCAAGCGTCATGGCGGCGATATCTCCTCCCGACTCGCCCATGACGCTCAGCCCCGGACACTTCCTCGACCGCGGATCCGATGCTCTCTACGAACACGTTGCCGAAAAGGTCCAGACCGCCATCGGCAGATCGCTCCCACAGATGCAAGTGCGCATCAAGAACGTCTCGCTCTCCGCCAGGGTCCCTATCAGTGTTGAAGGAAACACGCAAGAGCTGCCCACGCTCGCCAACGACCTCAAGCACGCGCTCGTGGGAGTGATGCCAGGAAGATCCCAGCTCGGCACCAAAAACATTCTCCACAACATCAACGCCGTCTTCCAACCAGGAACCATGACACTCGTGCTCGGACAACCAGGATCAGGAAAATCCGCTCTACTCAAACTTCTCAGCGGACGATTCCCCATGTCAGACAACGTCACGCTGGACGGCGAGATCACCTACAACGGCATCTCCAGGCAAGAACTACTCAAGCGATTGCCACAGTTCGTCACCTACGTCGCCCAGCGTGACAACCACTTCCCCACTCTCACTGTCAAGGAAACACTCGCCTTTGCTCACGAGTGCTGCGGTGCCGAGCTCACCGAGTACGACGAGAAACACTTTGTCCACGGCACAGATGAAGAAAACAAAGCCGCACTTGAAGCCGCCAGAGCCATCTTCAGACACTACCCAGAGATCGTCACACAACAACTCGGACTCGAACACTGCCAAAACACCATCGTCGGCAACGCCATGCTACGAGGTGTCTCCGGCGGCGAGCGAAAGCGAGTCACCACCGGCGAGATGGAGTTTGGCAACAAGTTCGTCAGTCTCCAAGACGAGATCTCCACCGGCCTAGACAGTGCTGCCACCTACGACATCGTCAAGACGCAGCGTGGACTCGCCAGAAAGCTGCGCAAGACGGTCGTCACGGCTCTGCTGCAGCCGTCTCCGGAGGTCTTCAATCTATTCGACTTCGTGCTCATCTTGAATGACGGCCACGTCATGTACCACGGTCCCATCAACAAGGTGGTCGAGTACTTCGAGTCGCTCGGTTTCGTCTGTCCGCCGAACCGCGATGTCGCTGACTTCTTGATGGATCTCGGTACGAACCAGCAAACGCAGTATGAGGCCGCTGACAAACTTGACCGTCGTCCACCTCGACACCCTGCTGACTTTGCTCGCCGTTTCCAGGAGTCAAGCATCTATGGAGCTATGCTGGATGACGTTCTTGCGCCGTACGACCCCGAGCTGCTGCGCGACGTGGAAACACACTTCCAGCAGATCCCAGAGTTCTATCAGACCTTCTGGCAGAGCGTCAGCACACTCGTCAAGCGCGAGATCACTCTACTCCTGCGCAATGACTCAATCATCAAGGGTCGCGCAGCCATGATGATCGTCGTCGGTCTCATCTTTGCGAGTCTTTTCTACCAGTTCAACCCGACCAAGGTCCAAGTGGTACTCGGTACGCTCTTCTCAGTAGTGGTATTCTTCGGATTCAGCCAAGCTGCTCAGGTACCGACCATGATGCACGCTCGCGAGATCTTCTACAAACAACGAGGGGCCAACTTCTACCGCACCTCGGCCTACGTGCTCTCCACCTCGCTCAGCCAGATCCCACTCGCTCTCATCGAAACGATCTTCTTCGGCAGTCTGGTCTACTGGATGTGTGGATTCGTCAACAAAGTCGGCGCCTTCCTCATCTTCGAGCTCCTCCTCTTCTCCGTCAACCTCGCGTTCGTCGCATGGTTCTTCTTCCTATCCGCTATATCCCCAAACCTCCACGTCGGAGAGCCGCTCAGTATGGTCTCCGTCTTGTTCTTCGTCCTCTTCGCAGGCTTCATCATCACCAAGGAGAACATCCCCGACTACTTCATCTGGGCATACTGGTTCAACCCTGTCTCCTGGGGGATGCGAGCACTCGCCGTCAACCAATACCGCTCGGACGAATTCAACGTCTGTGTCAAGGGAGGAGTCGACTACTGTGCAAACTTCGGCAAGAACGCAGGTGAATACCTTCTCTCCGTCTTCGAGATCCAGTCCGATAAGTCCTGGCTGTGGTACGGCATCGCATACATGATCGGATCCTACGTCGGATTCATGGTCATGACCACGCTTATCCTCGAGTACGTTCGATACGAGAGTCCTGAGCACGTCACGGTCAGTCCTGAAGACGCCGGGAAGTTCGAGCTCGTCAGCTCCAGCTCAGACGTCACGGAGGACTACCAGCTGGCTCAGACCCCACGTGAAGTCACCGTCGATGTCGGCTCTACTTCTCGTGAGCGATATTTCACCCCAGTCACTCTTGCCTTCAAGGACCTCTGGTACTCCGTGCCCAACCCCACCGACCCCACACAGGGCCTCGACCTGCTCAAGGGAATCTCCGGATACGCTCGACCGGGCACGATGACTGCGCTCATGGGAAGCTCTGGTGCCGGCAAGACCACACTCATGGACGTCATCGCTGGGCGCAAGACCGGTGGTAAGATCCGAGGGCAGATTCTCTTGAACGGCTACGAGGCCTCCGACCTCGCCATCCGTCGCAGCACCGGCTACTGTGAGCAGATGGATATCCACTCGGAGGCATCGACGATTCGCGAGGCACTGACGTTCAGCGCGTTCTTGCGCCAGAGTGCCGATATCCCAGCGTCGCAGAAGTACGAATCGGTTGAGGAATGTCTGGATTTGCTCGATATGCACTCGATCGCCGACCAGATCGTGCGTGGCAGCTCGGTTGAGCAGATGAAGCGACTCACCATCGGTGTGGAGCTCGCTGCTCAGCCGAGTGTACTCTTCCTCGATGAACCCACGAGCGGTCTTGACGCTCGCTCGGCCCGCGTGATCATGGCTGGTGTCCGCAAGGTCGCCAACACCGGCCGCACCATCGTCTGCACGATCCACCAGCCATCGTTCGAGGTCTTCTCGGTCTTCGACAGCCTCTTGCTACTCAAGCGTGGCGGTCAGACCGTGTTCTTCGGCGAGCTCGGACAAGACGCGACGAAACTCGTGCACTACTTCGAGTCGATCAACGGCGTCAAGCCGATGCCGAAGGGTTACAACCCTGCCACATGGATGTTGGAGGTGATTGGTGCAGGCGTTGGCAACACGGCCGGTCAGAACACCGACTTTGTCGAGATCTTCAACGCCAGCGAAGAGAAGGCGATTCTTGACCGCAACCTCGACCAAGACGGAGTCACTCGCCCCGCACCAGGTGTAGCCAAGTTGGAGTTCGGCAAGAAACGCGCCGCAACCGAGGCCACCCAAGCCAAGTTCTTGATCCAGCGATTCATCGACATGTACTGGCGCACGTCCGCCTACAACCTCACTCGCTTCGCTGTCTTCGCGATGCTCGCTGTCATCTTCGGTCTCTCATTCCTCGACCTCAGCTACGACACATACCGAGGCATCAACGCCGGCATCGGCATGGTCTTCGTCACGACGGTCTTCATCGGCGCTGTGTCGTTTGAGAGCGTCCTTCCAATCGCCGCCGAGGAGCGTGCGGCCTACTACCGTGAGCGTGCTTCACAGACCTACAACGCGCTCTGGTACTTTGTCGGCTCGACGCTTGCGGAGATCCCGTACGTATTCAGTAGCTGCTTGATCTTTGTCAGCATCTCCTACTTCATGGTCGGCTTCACGGGTTTCTGGCGATTCGTGCTCTATTGGATCCACCTCTCCCTTCACGTGCTTCTCCAAACCTACGTCGGCCAGTTCTTCATCTACGCGCTGCCCAACATCGAGGTCGCCATGATCGCCGGTGTCATCATGAACTGCGTCTTCTTCATGTTCATGGGCTACAACCCACCGGCGCAGAGCATCCCAACGGGTTACAAGTGGCTCTACCATCTTGTCCCACCCAAGTACTCGTTTGCAATCCTCAGTTCGTTGGTATTTGGCGAGTGCTCGGACGGCGGCAACGGCGGCGAACTCGGCTGCAAGCCGCTTCGAGGGGATCTCCCTCTGGGCGTGAAGGCTGGAACGACCGTGAAGCAGTACGTCGAGACCGTGTTCAAGATCGAGCGCGACGATCTGTGGACCAATTTTGCGGTGGTGATTGGGTACATCGTGGTTGTGCGCGTGTTGTCGTTGCTGGCGCTGCGCTACGTCAACCACCAGAAGAGATAGAGTCACCGGAATTTTTTCTCTAGCATCGAGGCGTTGTGGGCATTGAGCTGACATAAGTCTCGTCTTGAGACCGCCCTGTGCGAAAATACAATCCCATGGAAGACGCATAATACATCTCAGATATATGCCCATTACGCACCTATTTTCGCGGCTTCGCGTCGGCGTAGTATCTCGTGAACCGCGAGTACTACAATATTCTGACTCAGATAGGCATGCTTTTCTAGATGGTGCTCCATATCTCACCGTGTTGATGGGTGCAGCTTTTCAAGAGCATTAAAGTGATCGAAGCTACTGACGCATTTCGATGCGCATCTTTGCGTCCCACATTTGGCACACGCGTACATGACGCCCTGTTATGGTTGTTCGACACCGGAGCGGATTGCCTGAACAGGACGTAAACTTCACGATTTGTCGTTTCTATACGACCATCTACCCATCCCCTGCGCTAGCAATTCATCAGAGTCGATCTTGTTGACGATGCGCCCTCCCCCATGTCTTAAACACAACAATTGACCGCATCTGTTTGAACGAGTCACATGCTTGTCCTTGAACAAACACTCAAATATTTATCGTGAATCAGTAAACTCAACAGTAGCGGAAGTACTCATCAAGTTTACGTCTCAGGTGATTGCTTTGGCGGTTGGAGACAGTCCAAAATATTCTCCACGTCGGCACAAATGCTGAGAACTCAACACCTGCATTTACGGCAGAGTCAAGCGAGGTTGACGCATGGGCATTTGTCTGGGATGCGACGATTCTGTTAGTTGCAATGCCATGCGCACCGTAGTATGTGAGTGACGGAGATCGTTCCACCCACCGCATCACATTCCTCAATTCGCAAGTCCTCCACCACATCGCTCTTACAAGCAAATACCAAGAGCTCAAGACGTCAATCCTTCGCAATGGTGTCGACATCAACCGAACAAAGTACTCCTCAGTCCCCGACTATCGATCTCAGTCCCGGACACTTCTTAGACCTTGGGTCTGATGCCCTTTTCGAGCTCATCGCCGAGAAAACCCAGTTGGCCTGCGGAAAGTTACTTCCACAAATGCAAGTTCGCTTAAAAAACGTATCGCTCTCAGCCAAGGTTCCAATCAGTGTTGAAGGAAAGCCTGAAGAACTTCCAACACTTCTGAGCGATTTAAAGAACTCCTTCAGCGCTATGATGCCAGGAAAGTCCAAGGTCACAACAAAGCACATCCTCCACAACGTCAACGCCGTCTTCCAACCAGGAACCATGACACTCGTGCTCGGACAACCAGGATCAGGAAAATCCGCTCTACTCAAACTTCTCAGCGGACGATTCCCCATGTCAGACAACGTCACGCTGGACGGCGAGATCACCTACAACGGCATCTCCAGGCAAGAACTACTCAAGCGATTGCCACAGTTCGTCACCTACGTCGCCCAGCGTGACAACCACTTCCCCACTCTCACTGTCAAGGAAACACTCGCCTTTGCTCACGAGTGCTGCGGTGCCGAGCTCACCGAGTACGACGAAAAACACTTTGTCCACGGCACAGATGAAGAAAACAAAGCCGCACTTGAAGCCGCCAGAGCCATCTTCAGACACTACCCAGAGATCGTCACACAACAACTCGGACTCGAACACTGCCAAAACACCATCGTCGGCAACGCCATGCTACGAGGTGTCTCCGGCGGCGAGCGAAAGCGAGTCACCACCGGCGAGATGGAGTTTGGCAACAAGTTCGTCAGTCTCCAAGACGAGATCTCCACCGGCCTAGACAGTGCTGCCACCTACGACATCGTCAAGACGCAGCGTGGACTCGCCAGAAAGCTGCGCAAGACGGTCGTCACGGCTCTGCTGCAGCCGTCTCCGGAGGTCTTCAATCTATTCGACTTCGTGCTCATCTTGAATGACGGCCACGTCATGTACCACGGTCCCATCAAGGTGGTCGAGTACTTCGAGTCGCTCGGTTTCGTCTGTCCGCCGAACCGTGATGTCGCTGACTACTTGATGGATCTCGGTACGAACCAGCAAACGCAGTATGAGGCCGCTGACAAACTTGACCGTCGTCCACCTCGACACCCTGCGGACTTCGCTAGTCGTTTCCGTGAATCGGACTTTTATGGTGCGATACTGGAAGAAGTGCTTGCTCCGCCTGATCCTGAGTTGCTTCTTGATGCGGAATCGTACTTCGCTGGCATTCCTGAATTCTACCAATCGTTCTGGGAGAGTTTGATTACACTAATGAGGCGTGAGGCAAAGTTGATTCTCCGCAATGACTCGATTATCAAAGGGCGCGGTGCAATGATTCTGGTTGTTGGCTTGGTCTTCTCAACGCTCTTTTACCAGTTCAAGGCTACCGATCCACAAGTCGTGGTGGGCACACTCTTTTCGGCTGTTCTCTTCTTCGGGTTCAGCCAAGCATCACAGGTTCCCACATTCATGGACGGTCGTGCGATCTTCTACAAGCAAAGAGGAGCCAACTTCTACCGGACTTCAGCGTACGTCCTCGCAACTTCGATCAGTCAGATACCACTTGCTCTCGTCGAAACTGCGATATTTGGTACTCTCATCTACTGGATGTGCGGATACGTGAGCAAGATTGGCAATTACCTCATCTTCGAGCTCCTCCTCTTCTCCGTCAACCTCGCGTTCGTCGCATGGTTCTTCTTCCTATCCGCCATATCCCCAAACCTCCACGTCGGAGAGCCGCTCAGTATGGTCTCCGTCTTGTTCTACGTCCTCTTCGCAGGCTTCATCATCACCAAGGAGAACATCCCCGACTACTTCATCTGGGCATACTGGTTCAACCCTGTCTCCTGGGGGATGCGAGCACTCGCCGTCAACCAATACCGCTCGGACGAATTCAACGTTTGTGTCAAGGGAGGAGTCGACTACTGTGCAAACTTCGGCAAGAACGCAGGTGAATACCTTCTCTCCGTCTTCGAGATCCAGTCCGATAAGTCCTGGCTGTGGTACGGCATCGCATACATGATCGGATCCTACGTCGGATTCATGGTCATGACCACGCTTATCCTCGAGTACGTTCGATACGAGAGTCCTGAGCACGTCACGGTCAGTCCTGAAGACGCCGGGAAGTTCGAGCTCGTCAGCTCCAGCTCAGACGTCACGGAGGACTACCAGCTGGCTCAGACCCCACGTGAAGTCACCGTCGATGTCGGCTCTACTTCTCGTGAGCGATATTTCACCCCAGTCACTCTTGCCTTCAAGGACCTCTGGTACTCCGTGCCCAACCCCACCGACCCCACACAGGGCCTCGACCTGCTCAAGGGAATCTCCGGATACGCTCGACCGGGCACGATGACTGCGCTCATGGGAAGCTCTGGTGCCGGCAAGACCACACTCATGGACGTCATCGCTGGGCGCAAGACCGGTGGTAAGATCCGAGGGCAGATTCTCTTGAACGGCTACGAGGCCTCCGACCTCGCCATCCGTCGCAGCACCGGCTACTGTGAGCAGATGGATATCCACTCGGAGGCATCGACGATTCGCGAGGCACTGACGTTCAGCGCGTTCTTGCGCCAGAGTGCCGATATCCCAGCGTCGCAGAAGTACGAATCGGTTGAGGAATGTCTGGATTTGCTCGATATGCACTCGATCGCCGACCAGATCGTGCGTGGCAGCTCGGTTGAGCAGATGAAGCGACTCACCATCGGTGTGGAGCTCGCTGCCCAGCCAAACTTGTTGTTCCTGGACGAACCTACCAGCGGTCTGGATGCACGGTCGGCAAAGGTCATCATGGACGGTGTCCGAAAAATTGCTGATTCTGGTCGTACGATTGTGTGCACGATTCACCAACCGTCATGGGAGGTCTTCTCGGTCTTCGACAATCTTCTTTTGCTCAGGCTTGGCGGTGAGACGGTGTTCTTCGGCAGACTCGGGGCCAACGCGCATCAGCTCGTTCAATACTTCCAGTCTATCGATGGAGTAGCACCAATTCCGAACCACTACAATCCGGCAACGTGGATGCTTGAGGTGATCGGAGCCGGAGTGGGCAATACAGCAGGTCAGCACACAGACTTCGTCACTGCATTCAAATTGAGCGAAATGAAGACCGCCCTCGATCGCAATCTCGACATGGTTGGGATCGGCCGCCCGGCTCCGGGCACAAACGAAATAATATTTGAGAAGAAACGAGCTGCAACGGAAAGCACACAGGCGATGTTCCTCTTCATGCGCTTCACTCAAATGTACTGGCGCACATCCGCATACAACCTTACTCGCTTCGCTGTCTTCGCGATGCTCGCTGTCATTTTCGGACTCTCATTCCTTGATCTCAACTTCGAAACCTATAGAGGCATCAACTCAGGCATCGGTATGGTCTTCGTTACCACAGTCTTTATCGGCGCTGTGTCGTTCGAGAGTGTGCTACCGATTACAGCGGGAGATCGCGGTGCCTACTACCGTGAGCGTGCTTCGCAGACCTACAACGCACTCTGGTATTTCGTTGGCTCGACGTTCGCCGAGATCCCGTACGTCTTCAGTAGCTGCTTGATCTTCGTCAGCATTTTTTACCCCATGGTCGGCTTTACCGGTTTCTGGCGGTTCGTGCTCTACTGGGTTCACACATCGCTCCACGTGCTTCTACAGACCTACATTGGCCAGTTCTTTATCTTCGCATTTCCCAATATCGAGGTCGCCATGATCGCCGGTGTCATCATGAACTGCATCTTTTTCCTGTTCATGGGTTACAACCCGCCGGCCAAGTCGATTCCTTCAGGGTACAAATGGCTCTACCACGTAGTGTCACCCAAGTACTCGTTTGCAATCCTGGCCTCGCTTGTGTTCGGAGAGTGCTCTGAAGGAGGTTCCGAGCTCGGTTGCAAACCACTTCGCGGACAGCTACCATTGAGTATCCCACAAGGCACGACTATCAAGCAGTACTTGCACACCGTCTTCAAGATCGAGCGTGGTGACGTCTGGACCAACTTCGCCGTAATTATCGGCTACATCGTGGTCATTCGCCTTCTCACACTGCTGGCGCAGCGCTACGTCAACCACCAGAAGAGGTAGCTCCCTCACTTTCGTCTGCGTTGCCATTCGTGGACTTCAACTAGCCCCCTTCTCAACCCCCACCAACTCATTGAATATACTTGCTGTCCATTCCAATCCATCACTTACGCGTCGTCATCGTCCATAGAGAACGACAAGAGCTTCTTGTTACTCAGTGCCTTGACGTCTTTCCGCTTGCGTTTCTTCCCCGAGTCTTTCTCCTTGGCGCTGTCGCTCTTGCCCAGGGACGCGACTTTCTGCTTCTTCGGCTTCTTCGCGTCTCCCGCGTTTTCCACGTTTTCCACGTTCGCAGTGTCCTCTTTCTCGTCGTTTTCCTTCTCTTTCTTCAAATATTCGTCGATCGCTGCCTTTTGCACGTCGTCGAGCTCGTCCGCGGCGTCGCCATCTTCTTCTCCAGGCGGTTGCGGCGCCGGCGCGAACTTGGTCTCGACGCTCGGATCTCTTGGTCCCTGATGGAACTTCTGCAGGAACTTGGGGATCACGCGGTTGAACTGCGGCCCCGAGCCTCCTTTGCCGCCTCGCCCGCCGCTCGCGAGCGCGCGGAAGCTGCCGTCGGCACGCCACATATCGTCCTCCATGTTTCCCCCCTCGTGCTCTCGTTTCCCTTCGAGGGGAAACCTGTCGATATTAGTCGTCGATATCATTCCCGCGCCATCTCTTTTGCTCGTGTCTGTCTTTTCTAATATCGACACGGGGGTTCCACCTGATAAAACCTAGCGGGGTAGGTTTAATCAGCCCCCCCAGTGTGATGAATTGGTTTGTTCCCCCACGTGGAGCGACATGCAGTCATTCTTCCGAGGACCCCCAAGCGAGAACGATGAGCGAGACCGCCAAGGCGCCGGCCGTGGACAAGAAAGAGGACGAGGGCAAGGAGGACCCGGTGCTGACGCCCGGCGGCAGCGTCTCGGTGCCGCAGATCGCGCCGCTGGCCAAGTACAAGCTCGTCTTCCTGGGCGACCAGGGCGTCGGCAAGACCTCGATCATCACGCGCTTCATGTACGACACGTTCGACAACGCGTACCAGGCCACGATCGGCATCGACTTCCTCTCCAAGACCATGTACATGGAGGACCGCACGGTACGGCTGCAGCTGTGGGACACGGCCGGCCAGGAGCGCTTCCGCAGCCTCATCCCGAGCTACATTCGCGACTCGTCGGTCGCGGTCGTGGCGTACGACATTACGAGTAAGGAGAGGAAAATGCGAGGGGCGGGAAAGCAAGAGAGCTAACGATTGAACCTTCGATTTGGATCACGCAGACCGCGCGTCGTTCCTGAACACGTCCAAGTGGATCGAAGACGTGCGCGCCGAGCGTGGGCAGGACGTCGTGATCATGCTCGTAGGCAATAAGACGGACATCTCGGACCGCCGACAGGTCTCGATCGAGGAGGGCGCGGACAAGGCCAAGGAAGAGAATGTCATGTTTATTGAGACGAGCGCCAAGGCCGGCTTCAACATCAAGGCACTGTTCCGGAAACTTGCGACTGTGCTGCCTGGGATGGAGAACACGGCGATTAGTGGAGACTCGAACTGTACGCCGCCTACTCGTGGATGTGTATGAGTGCTGCCGCTGATTTTGTCTGTGATTGTGTAGTGATTGATATCAAGCTCACGGCGGCGCCGGCACCGAAGGAGGCCTCGGCAGATTCGTGTAATTGCTAGAAAGGACCCCTTGGTATGGTTGCTGGCGTTCATGAATGACGAGGCTGAGGAAATAAAACAAAAAGAGAGGGTTGTATATGTGGAGGGCAGGAGGACAAGTAGAGGAGAAATGAAAGCGCGTATTTTCACCCGCGATTAGCCAAGTAGACTAATGTGTTGGCGTAGGGTTTCAGACACCAACGAGACCAACACTACTTGCGGCGACCACTCGAGCTTGATGCCTCTCGCTCTCGCTCAAGCTCTTTCTTTTTGGAAATCGTTTCCCAGTCGACAGCCACCTGTTTTGCGTACTGGAGGAACTTCTTGTCTGTCTCCTGGATCTTGTTGGCTGCGAGAAATCGTTCACGGTAAGCCAGCACGGTGTCTACATGTGTCCCAGCATCCGTGGTGTGCTTAATCGCCAAGTCTAATGCTCGTTCCCATCGAAATAGACGGATGTTCAACTTGATGGCGCGGTATATGAGTGGTTTTGGATGAGCTTGGAGCAGAATTGCCTCGGCTTCATCGATATTACCGGAATACAATGCCAGTTCTGCATTGCGGCGTTCGTCAGACTGAATATTTTTCACGTACAACACGAAGTAGAGCTTATCGACGCAATCGATAGCTGCGAGCGCGATTTCTGCGGTCTCCAGGTGGCGGCGATGTAGAGCCATGCCCGCAAGGCACGTCCACAGTGGCTTGCTCTTCACGAAGCGACATAGACGCACGGCTTTGTCCCAATCAGAGCTGCTCGTAAACTCGTAAAGCATCGTTGGATACGGCGAGATGCTTGCTCCAAGTACAGTGCCATCAGCACGGCGCACTGTCACGTTCGAGCCGACGAACGAAGTGATAGACGACATCTTCAAGAAGTTGGCAGCGTCTCGCGACTCCATTACATCCCCCAGCAGTGTTTTGTCCACATACACCATGCTGGGATACGCCCAAGTGACAAGTTTGGCGTCTGCGATTGCGATCAGGATTTCGGAAGAGTCATTCCACGCGGCTGTATCGACTTGGGCGTGGAGCTTGTGGCTTCCTTTGTGAGACAGCCTTGCGATATACAAGTCTCGATTTCGGTCGATAAAGAATATCTTCCTATCTTCCACCGGTCCAGAGTGACTGAGAGCCAGCTCACAAATCTCCAAGGAATGAGCGAGGGAGACCGGGAGTTGCTTCCCTGTGTTGATATCGAATGAGCGAATTGTCTTACGATCCGAGTGGTCCAAGATGGAGAGCGTGTCGTTGCTCAAGGCAATTGTCATTCGGTTGAGGAACTCGACATGCATACCCGGAAACTTCGGCGCACTGATCGTTTTCCCCTCGTACGAGTACACCTGGATACCGTTGAAGTTGTCGACCGTGATGAAGTGGCACTCGCTCTGGATAATAAGGTTTACTGTAGCACGCAAGTCGAAGATGTGGGGCGTGTTCCAGTTTTGTGAATTATAAATGAAGCATTGCGTGGCTGTGCACACGATCAAGAAACCGTAACCAAAAGACATCTCGATGACTCGATCGCGGACAAAATCAATCTCCTCCAGGGTCTCGTTCATGACGTCTTGCACGTGAATTTTGCGAGGGTCGACTAACTTGATCTCGATCTTATTCCAGGTGAGCACACGATCGACGACTTGAGCAAACACAGTTGCGCCGTTTCCGCCTGCAGCAACGAGCTGCGTCGAGTCGGACGCCCATGCAATGTCCATGAGTGATCCGCATTTCGGTCGTTCGCGGCAGAATGACCAACCAGTCTTGTCACACATTCGAAGCATGTTGTATGATCCAACTGCAAACGTTTCGCCATTAGGACACCACGCAATCGATGTGATCACGTGTTCCACCGGTGGACTCTGATAAAGCTGACGACCGAAGGCATCCCATACACGATAAACTCGGTCCTCTCCACCAGATATAATCCGGTTGTTAATCGGATTCCAGTCGATACACAAGATCGAGCCGTCGTGGGCTTTCCACTGAATATCCTTCCGGCCAATTTGAACCGTCTTAATCACAAGATTACCCCCGTTTGTGAACAAAAGTTGGTCATTGTCTGGACCCCAACACACGGCGTACACTGATCGGCCTGTAGATGCCAACGTCGAGCGAAGGTTTCCGCTGCGCGACCATATCTTGATCATCCCATCTTCGCCGCACGTGACTAAAGCCGTGCCGTCATAGTTCCACTTCAGAGAGATTATTGCCCCAGCTTCAGACGCGGCGACTTTCTTCTCCTCTCGACCAGTTTTGGAGATTAGTCGAAATGTGCCTACGATAACAATCGCGTGAGACTACTTACTGTACACAAGATATCCGAAGACATAACAACAAACCGTCGGTGCAGGAGACAGCAAACGTGTCTGCGGCTTGTTTCCCAACGGACGGTACCCAGTCAACCGAGGTCACGAATGCGTCCGTAGTCGCTACTTTTCCGCTCACTTCCCCGTCCATACGCCATCGTACAATGGTGTTGTCGTCGCTACACGTAATCGCGTCGTTCTCTGGAGTCCAGCAGCATGCAGTCACTATCTCGGTGTGGTGGTTCGTAGGGAGCTGCGTGTGTTGGAACCGCATGATGCTTTCTTCGCCTTCGTCGCGTCAGATTCGCCCGATGGATTTTGGTCGTATTGGACGACTCTTCGTACGTCGGCTCAAACGCGAGATCGGACGTGAAAATCGAGCCCAACTCCGCGCACCAGACGAGTCGCGACTCTTCAAAACTGGAAACCTCACATATCAGGAGATTGATATAAGAAAAGTGCAAACGCTGGATCAGAGTGACACCCCAGCCATCCAATATGGCTGCACACAGCCCGACTCTGAAAGCTACACCACAATTGAACAAGCAATCCTTGAAGACGTCAAGGAAATCGCGTCTCACCAATGAGCACAGACAAGAACAAATGTCTCTGTTTGGATTGTTTTTACTGCCTGATCGAGAGAAGTTGACGACGAAAATGGACACTGAAGACGAGGCCACGGCTTATTTCTTCTTCTTGCATCCCTTGCCACCGACGATCTTGTAGCACTTCGTGCTTGGGTAGATCGACATGATGTTGACCATCACGGACCAAGTGAGCGCGAAGACGAGATAGACTACCGTGAAGGCGCCGATGTACTTGTTCTTGCCACCCTTGGCCTTGAGCTCCTGGGTCTCTTTCTTCTGACGAGGCAGAAGCGGCAGCCAGAGCAGACCGCAGAGGTTCGTGACGTACATGATGATGTAGACGTAGGTGACATCCTTGCGAACCTCGTGCGAGTCCTCAGCGATATCGGTTGCCGTAACCCTGAAGCTCGCGTCCACGTTCTTGGTGATGGTGCTGGCAAAAGTACCCGACAGGTTGGAGACGGTCGTCAAGAGACCGTAGACCGCACCCTCGTTACCCTCGCCGGCGAGCTCAACGACGACATAGGTAGCGATGATCCAGCCGACACCGGACGGGAGCTGCTCAATGATCGGTGGGCCGAGCCAGAACCACTGGCTACGCACGACATCCCAAGTCGTGAGGAAGACGGCGATCATGTCGATGCCAAGGGCCATGACAAGTGTGACAGCGTGCATGATCCGCCAGTCCCACTGGAGACCCCACCTCATGGTCGAGTAGAGCACGATCGCAAAGATCGAGTTACTCAGTACGGAGGCAATCGTGTCGTTGATCGGCGTGACCTTAGCCCAGTACGAGGCAATCAGCGAGCCGCATGTGACCGAGAGCTTCTCGAAGATTCCCGAGAAGAACTTGTAGCAGATGACTTGGTACATGGCGCGCGACTGAAGGAGTTCCCAGAACTCCGAGATGTAGTTCTTGAAGTTGACGCCGGGATGCTTTTCTTCCTTGATGAAGAACCACGTGCATGGGATCACCGGGATAAGGCAGATCACGAGGATAAGCATGAGCTGCGGGAAGGTAAGCGAGAAGTCGAAATCACCGCCGTAGTCTTCGCCGTTGAAGAGGAAACCCGTGAGGCAGACAGCAATTGTCATGAAGATCGTGCGAACAAGGTAGATTGTGGTCTGTGTAGTACCACGGACAGCCTCAGGTTCGCGCTGGGCGAGCTCAACGACCACACCGTCAGCAGCGACATCAGCTCCGACGTAGCCGATCGCGGCAAACATCATGAGAACGACAAGCTTACCACCCTTGTCCTGAGCACTCTTGTTGATGTTCTTCCAGTCCTCGTCTGTGTACAGCGAGGGCTTCTTGTCGTGAAGAGCTCGGTCGAGATAGTAAGGACGACCGATCTTGGAGCAAGCCATGATGAGAAGCATGATGAAGCAAACTGTCCAGCCGATGATCATAAAGGGACGACGGCGGTAGCCGAAGATCGGGAAGCAATCCGACAAGATACCGTAGAAGACCTTGAAGGACCACGGCAGATTTAGCAACACGCTCGCTGAGACGATCTGCGTGCCCTCCATGTTGAGGTATTGCTGCAGCACCGGGTATACCGTGGCCGGGAGGGTTCCGTAGACAAGTCCAACACCGACATACTGGATGAGAATACCGATGTGATCCTTGCTGTAGAGGTTGGGACGACCACCAGCACGGAGAGCACCGCCTTCGAGGTCTCCGACATTTGGTGTCTTGGCCTCACCGTACTCGCTGCCGTCAAGCTTCTTGGCGTTGGAAGAGACGTAGGAGACGCGGTCGACGAGGTCGTGGGTCGCGGGTGCGACCATGGCTTCTCTTGGTCTTCTGGAGGCTTGACTTGAGCGGTCGGCCGCAGAATGGAGAATGATTAGAATTAAGCGATCGTCGCTGACAGGTGGTCAACCATGATGCAGGTACGAACGAAGGACGGGTTGGTACCGGTAGAGGGAAGTGCAGGGTCGCCCCAAACATTCGTCTGCTACGCGCCTGACAGCTCGGCACCATGTGGTGATGGATTGTCAGGATTACTGGGTCGGAAGTTTGCGACAAGCAATGTTGATGCACCGTTACGACGCCGAGTCGGTGGGTAATTGGTCTGGATTGAAGACCACTCCATGAGCGTTCAGCTGAGACTGTGCGAGTTGCTGTAGCGGGATCAGCCTTGCCCAGAAGTGCAGAGATTTTGGAGAAACAAGGATTGGATTTTCCCGACAAAACTCACGAAAAGCTTTGGTACAGTTTATGAGACAATCCACCCCTCCAATAATATGCCGAAATTACGTCGCGCTCAGATTAAACTCTCTGAATTAGGCGAAGTATTGAACGGCATCCATCATCATCGTGGAAAGGGACATCAAGAAAGTCAGGCGCCGAGTTGGTAGATTACGGCCCTTCCCGGTTACGACGAACCCGTCGTGGAGATTGTGGATAAAAGAAAACGAAGTTTGCCGTCTGAGAATGGGCAACGCGACGGTCCTAAACGCCTCATGTGGCTGTTCTAGGGCCCCTTGCTCAGTTTCGTAGACTGAACCTCGGCTTCTTCTCAGCATCATCGTCAAAAAGAAGTGTAAGGAAGCTTCAGGTACCGGTACTGTGAATCCTTTCGGCGAGTACGACAAGTTTTTCATTCCCAGACCCAAAACCCTTGTGTTGTCGAGGAACCGGCCTCCGCACTTGATTCACTGTGAAAACGATTTATTACTACATGCGAGCTACAATATCGTAGTTTATTCTTGTGAGCAGCCCCGTGGGAGAGTGCATTAGTCTCGATTCTGCGGCTCGTGGTAATACATCTATTCCACACCGCCCAGTCGCCGAATGATGTACTTACTTCGTACTGGAGTGACTGGGGGCGGTGCTGTAGTTGATCGGCGTGTTAATCCTATCAAAATTAAAAAGAAGGCGTCTATCAGTTGAACGTGGGTAGCACTACGGCAATCACCTGGAGTCGCCGTTCCTTGGAGCGGTTCCCTTTCGCAAAGACCACGGCAGCTGGCGAGCCTGGCCCTGGTGTGTGGTTCCGCTTGAGGCCGGATTTTGGATGTGCCATCATTGCACACCAGGCCTCCCTTGGTTACGCGTGGGTGGTGAATAGCTGGGTCGCGTAAGCACTAATCTCAATTCCGACTTCCATGAACAATCGTGCATAAAAAATGCATTTGCGCACCGATAACAAATTTAATACAGTCGTAAAATACATATTAAATTATGATGTTTGACTACTGTTCGTTGATGAAGAGCCTGCATATATCGATGTTTGGTGATTATCAATCGTGATCGCTAAGAACAAAACTTTAGAGACCAAACAAACGACACGGGTTCTCCAGCAGATACGTCACTTGGCACCCACGGACAAACCTGTCCGCTCAATGAAGTGTCGTGGTTGCATGGACCAGGGCTCTGATACATCGAATTCGATCCCATCTCAGAGAATTGTTCGAAGCGCAAAGGTAACGCTCCAGTGGATATAAGGAATGCTTCAAACAGGTTCTTCACTACAGCGACAGTCAGAAGTGTGTCCGACCACAACTCTCGTGTTCGCACAGATCGAACGATCCACATTCGTGAAATCTAAGGTGTTTTGGCGACCCTTTCACATGCAGACTCGGTATGTGATTTCACAGATGTGAACGTGGCCAGCGGCACCGCCCCCCTTGGGAGTCTGTGCGTTCTCTCCTTACCGTCGGTAATTGTGCATTGCACGAGCTGGATTGGTGACTGATGCACTAGGGTTGGCAATACAGGTCCAGCTAAGCTGCTTCTCAGTTTTAGACACGCCCTCGACCAGCCAGGTCGGTCTGGTGTTGAGGCTGCTCCGGATCGCATACTTGTAGCTGGAACCCAAGTGATCAAGTTGTGCTTTACGTATAGGTGTGCATCGCCTTCGTCGAGCCACTCGGTTCTCAACGTCTGAAGCTCCAAATCCCTTTGTCTTGAGCAGCGTTGGCTGTCTGCGGCTGCCGTCAGGAGTCGGTCTATGGCGACTCGCCATAGATCGACTCCTGACATTCTGCAGTCCAGAAGCGCGTTTGTGAACAGCTCGAGTGAGTGCTTCATCAAGTCGAGCGATGGGAAAATGAATGTGGAAGTGTCTGGGACCCGGAAACGATTTATTGACACAAATCAATCACGTTTTATTACAATATCAATGCCAAGGGCACTGTTGATAAAATACTACTATCTTTCGAACCAAGAATGCGCTTCGTCAGCACCGTCTTATAAGACGATAATCCTCGATGTGAAAGTCGAGATTGAATACCTGCGCTTACTACGTAGTGTGTAGTATAATGCTGGACATCTAATGAAATTAACGCATCTTACTCAAACCAAGGAGAGCAAAAGCTCAACTCACTAGCAAAGCTTGTTCAGCCCATATGGACCACTAGGTATGAACTGGGAACTACATCGATCCCTGAGCAGTTACTCCAAATAAGATAGCCTACTTATTTCTTCTTCTTCTTGCATCCCTTGCCACCGACGATCTTGTAGCACTTCGTGCTTGGGTAGATCGACATGATGTTGACCATCACGGACCAAGTGAGCGCGAAGACGAGATAGACTACCGTGAAGGCGCCGATGTACTTGTTCTTGCCACCCTTGGCCTTGAGCTCCTGGGTCTCTTTCTTCTGACGAGGCAGAAGCGGCAGCCAGAGCAGACCGCAGAGGTTCGTGACGTACATGATGATGTAGACGTAGGTGACATCCTTGCGAACCTCGTGCGAGTCCTCAGCGATATCGGTTGCCGTAACCCTGAAGCTCGCGTCCACGTTCTTGGTGATGGTGCTGGCAAAAGTACCCGACAGGTTGGAGACGGTCGTCAAGAGACCGTAGACCGCACCCTCGTTACCCTCGCCGGCGAGCTCAACGACGACATAGGTAGCGATGATCCAGCCGACACCGGACGGGAGCTGCTCAATGATCGGTGGGCCGAGCCAGAACCACTGGCTACGCACGACATCCCAAGTCGTGAGGAAGACGGCGATCATGTCGATGCCAAGGGCCATGACAAGTGTGACAGCGTGCATGATCCGCCAGTCCCACTGGAGACCCCACCTCATGGTCGAGTAGAGCACGATCGCAAAGATCGAGTTACTCAGTACGGAGGCAATCGTGTCGTTGATCGGCGTGACCTTAGCCCAGTACGAGGCAATCAGCGAGCCGCATGTGACCGAGAGCTTCTCGAAGATTCCCGAGAAGAACTTGTAGCAGATGACTTGGTACATGGCGCGCGACTGAAGGAGTTCCCAGAACTCCGAGATGTAGTTCTTGAAGTTGACGCCGGGATGCTTTTCTTCCTTGATGAAGAACCACGTGCATGGGATCACCGGGATAAGGCAGATCACGAGGATAAGCATGAGCTGCGGGAAGGTAAGCGAGAAGTCGAAATCACCGCCGTAGTCTTCGCCGTTGAAGAGGAAACCCGTGAGGCAGACAGCAATTGTCATGAAGATCGTGCGCACAAAGTAAATAGTGGTCTGTGTCCTCCCGCGAACCGTCTCTGGCTCACGTTGCGCAAGTTCAACGACCACACCGTCAGCAGCGACATCAGCTCCGACGTAGCCGATCGCGGCAAACATCATGAGAACGACAAGCTTACCACCCTTGTCCTGAGCACTCTTGTTGATGTTCTTCCAGTCCTCGTCTGTGTACAGCGAGGGCTTCTTGTCGTGAAGAGCTCGGTCGAGATAGTAAGGACGACCGATCTTGGAGCAAGCCATGATGAGAAGCATGATGAAGCAAACTGTCCAGCCGAGCAACATGAAAGGACGACGGCGGTAGCCGAAGATCGGGAAGCAGTCCGACAAGATACCGTAGAAGACCTTGAAGGACCACGGCAGGTTCATCAGCACACTAGCAGACACGATCTGCGTGCCCTCCATGTTGAGGTATTGCTGCAGCACCGGGTATACCGTGGCCGGGAGGGTTCCGTAGACAAGTCCGACACCGACATACTGGATGAGAATGCCGACGTAGTCTTTGCTGTAGAGGTTTGGTATACCACCAGCGCGAAGAGCTCCACCTTCGAGGTCTCCGACATTTGGTGTCTTGGCCTCACCGTACTCGCTGCCGTCAAGCTTCTTGGCGTTGGAAGAGACGTAGGAGACACGCTCAACCAGGTCATGGGTCGCGGGTGCGACCATGGCTTCTCTTGGTCTTCTGGAGGCTTGGCTTGTGTAGTCGGCCGCAGAATGGAGAATGAAAACACGGGGGAGAGGTTTGACTGGTGACTGGCCGGTCAAGTGCAGCTGGAGAACGAGACGGATCTCGAGAGTTCTGTAGACGTGACCCACGGCTGATTGTGCGCAGCACGGAGGGTTCTACATACACAATCAACATTGCTTGTTGATGCACCGGTTGTATGTCCGAGATCAGAGACAGATGCGGTCAACGCGTCCACGTTCAACTCCGCCCGTCCACTCGCTTCTCCTGCTCGTCGCTGTCACGAGCTGTTCTTTGTTTATGGGTCTTTGGGCTGCAGTCGTAGGTCAGATAGCACTAATTCTCGAGACTTCAATGGGCGAGCTATACGCGCACAAGGACGACGTCGGCCCATCCGCAGTTAGTTTCTTGGAAAGGGGTCAGTGTCATTTGTTCAGATTAAACACTTCAGTCGATGTATGCAGGTCATGAATCACATACTGTACTGCAATCTCTGTCCTTCAAAAACTGTGTTTATGTTTGAAAGGTCAACGTTTATCAGAGCCTTCGCCTAATAGTACTTTCCTCTTTTGTTGAGTAAAAAAAATTGCCACCAGTTGCACAGAATATCAATTTCCATAGTAAGTTCTCTACGTCTCGGCAGTGTGATGTATGGGCGTTGGCAGCTGCCTGAGTTGCTTGATTACGCGCGCCGAGTGATCTGCTTGACGTTCGATTCTGGATGAAAGGACATGGCGATTGCGCCCATTCTCAGTGAGACTGGACTCGACTCGCCGACCAAATAGGCCCCCTGCTCAGATTGAAGAATTTCAACAGCGTAGGCATTGCAGTTTGTCAGACAGCTTGACGGGAGTCAGAGCAATGGCAAGCACGTCTCGAGACTTCACCACGCTACATTTATTAGTGTACTATCGTCGAGTTCTGACCTACAAATTGCGGACATCAGTCAAAGCTAACTCAATCGTCCGTTCTCAAAAGTTGAGAACGTCCAGAACAGGCGCTGGTGGCTGGTCTCTCTGGGTCCTGATGTGCCATCAACGTGCACAATCACTGCTGGTTACGGCTAGAGTTGAGTCCGTTTTCAACGCGTAAGCCGAATACTGAGATAGAGTATTTATCCGAATCGAAATCCAGACTCGAAACAGTGTGAACGCCGTAAACGAGTACATCACATCTGCTCCACTCACTTTAATATCAGTACACGTTTCCTGAACTGGTCTCTTTCCCACGTCGTCCTCGAAAAAGCGAAGGGAGCTGGAGGTGCAGCGCGCACGCAAGTGCTGATGTACTCCGAGTCGTCTCTATTCTGTCACTTTGCTGTCAGCTTCAATTCCTTTGACGTCAACGGCCTTCCTTACTCGGTCATTACAAGGCTGAGCGGGCCATTTCGAGACGGGGAGGTTCAAGTGAAAAGGAGTGACTATATTCCACAACTAGGTAAAGAGCGACGCCACTAGCTATAGGTCGCGTAAGAGCTCGTGCCGCTTAGCAGCCATCGCCACCGACCCACTTGTAGCAGCTCGTGCTCGGGTAGATCGACATAATGTTGACCATGACGGACCAGCAGAGAGCAAACGCGAGGTAGAAGATCGTGATGGCACCGATGATGGCGCTCTTGCCACCCTTGGCCTTGAGCTCCTGGGTCTCCTGCTTCTGGCGAGGGAGAAGCGGCAGAAGGATCAAGCCGGAGAGCTGGAGAGCGTACGCGATGAGGTACACAGTCGTGACGTCCTTGCGGACCTCGTGGGTGTCCTCAGCGATATCATCCGACGAGACCTTGAAGTTGACATCGATGTTCTTGGAGATCGTGCTCGAGAACGTGCTCGCAAGGTTGGTGACCGTGGTCAAGAGACCGTAGACAGCACCCTCGTTACCCTCACCAGCGAGTTCGACCGTCACGAACGACGAAATCATCCAGCCAACACCGTACGGGAGCTGCTCAACGAGCGGAGGGCCGAGCCAGAACCACTGGCTTCGGAAGACGTCCCACGTCGTGATGAACACGGCGATCATATCAATACCGATGACACCGATCTGCGTGATGACGTGCATGGATCGCCAGTTCCACTGAAGACCCCACTTCATGGTCGAGTAGAGCACAGCGCCGAAAATCGCGTTACTCAAGACAGACGAGATGGTGTTGTTGATCGGCGTGACCTTAGCCCAGTATGAGGCAATCGGCGAGCTACAGGTGACCGTCATGGTCTCGAGAATACCAGAGAAGAACTTGTAGCAGATGACCTGGTACATGGCGCGCGACTGGAGCAGCTCCCAGAATTCGTTGAGGTAGTTCTTCACGTCGACACCAGGGTGCTTCTCCTCCTTGATGAAGAACCACGTGCATGGGATGACCGGAATGAGGCAGATCACGAGGATAAGCATAAGCTGCGGGAAGGAAAGCGAGAAGTCGAAGGTTCCACCGTAGTCCTTGCCGTTGAAGAAGAAACCCGTGAGGCAGACAGCGAATGTCATGAAGATCGTACGGACGAGGTAGATGGTGGTCTGGGTGGTACCACGGACAGCCTCCGGCTCACGCTGGGCCAGCTCGACGACGACGGCATCAGCAGCGACATCCGAACCGACGTAGCCGATCGCAGCAAACATCATGAGCACAATAAGCTTGTGGCCTCGGTCCGGAGCATCCTTGTTAATGCCGTTGGCCCAGTCCTCAGGAGTGTACGTGGATGGCTTCTTGCCGCGCAAGTCGCGGTCGAGGTAGTACGGACGACCAATCTTGGAGCAGGCCATGATCAAAAGCATCGTGAAGCAAACAGCCCAGCCGAGGAGCATGAACGGACGACGACGGTAGCCGAAGATCGGGAAACAATCGGAGAGGATACCGTAGAGCACCTTGAACGACCATGGCAGCGTGAGCAGCACACTCGCCGACAGGATCTGCGTGCCTTCCATGTTCAGGTACTCCTGCATCACAGGGTACACCGTCGCCGGCAGCGAGCCGTAGACGATACCGACACCGGCGTACTGCACAAGCACACCGATGTAGTCCTTGCTGTAGAGGTTGGGGCGACCACCGGCACGAAGGGCACCGCCTTCGAGGTCCTCGACATTCGGGGTCTTGGCGTCGACGTAACCGTCCTTGCCCTTGGTGGAGGAGATGTACGAGACTCGCTCGACGAGGTCGTGGGCTGCCGATGCGGGCATGGCTTGGATTCTTCTCTGTTGAGAGGCTTGGGGAGTCGGCCGCAGAATGGAGAATGAGCAGATCGGAAGCCGAGGCTTGTTGACCGTGACAGCCGTGAGGTCATCAAGGACCCGAGGTGTGTGAGCCGGGAATCAAGCGACAGACGGCGTGATGGGTGGTGAGGACATCGTCTGTCGACGAGAGAATGTCTGAGGGATGGGGAACGAAACGTGGCCTGTCTATAGCGCTACCAGACAAACCCGTGAGTCTCGGAACCTTGACAATCAGACCAGCCAGTCAGTGACTCGCTCCCCCAGAAAAACTCGCTGACACGTTTGCGACTGCACGTAACAAGTCTTCAATTCTTGAAGACGCAGTCACCAGAAAGCGAAGTATGTGCAATCAATCTGCCGGTAATATTATAATTTTCAGTCGAAGAAGACGCTGGGGCTGGTCGAGTGGAAATTCGTGGGCGAATTAGGAAAATTAGCGCTATGGGAGACTCGCCGTCCGTGTGGCCGGCTCTTCGGTGGAAGATTGTGAGATGGGGGTGAGCTCAGTGGCTCTTCTCAACGGGCGAAACATACACTTCCCCTCCCCTTCCCCCATGGATTTCGGCATGATCATCAATCCAGTTCACACAATCTAGTGCATCTGAGTCATTCTCGACGCCGGTTTGTTGCTTTGACGGTCTCCAGTGACACATTACTTCGGGTGGAGACAGGATCTGGTCGAGAACCATCATCGAGATATCACAGAGTCCACTCATCTGGGGAAACCAGACAACTGTGGAACCGCCCGTGACCCCATGAGTCAGTGTCGTCCTGCTGGCTCCAGAATTCTGATCATCGAGCGGCCAGACCCGAAAGTCGACAACCACCAAGATCCCGAGTCTCACGTGAACCGGCACGTTGAGAATGGCACGTCAATCCACTTGTTCGAGAGACCATGCGAGCGGGAGCGGTCGGAGCTTCGAACGGGAAGCGGCCGAAAGGATCACGCATGTGTACGTACAGTACAGGTCAGCAGACTCCCAGACGGTTCCATTTTGGATGAAACTTTGTGGATAAAAGACACGTCAACAAAGAACGGATCCCTCTTCCCGCAATATTCACGCTCGTGTGCAATGCCGCGCGACCACCCCACGATGAGTCGCGTTTGTTGACCGAGTTTTTCGAATGTATATTGACAGGATAACATACTATGCAGTCATCAGAATCATGGTTTATAGGGGTTTATCTATCAATTATAAGTAGCAATCAATTGAGTAGATAAACTGAAGAGCGGGTCTGGTAATGCATGTCGCAAACAGTTTGGCGGCCAGTCCTCTTCCGCGATCGAATGTTGACTGGCTTGACTGGGCCACTCGCCTAAGATCGTAGTAGACGAACCTTCACCGGATCAGAACCACGAGGGAAGTTTTCTCGACGCGAAGCTCTTGCAGATTCTACACAATTCGCCACAACACAACGAAAGGTGTCACGCTGGACCACAAGAACCTTCATATTCTTCGCTTTTCCAGCTCATTAGTACAGACCGTCAAACAGGGGCCATGCGCAAAATTAAACATGAGTGAACTCGATTGCGAAGATTTACGCAGATCACAAAACTTTGTGGAAACAGACAACACCTCAGGGTAAAGGCGTAGGCTTGGTGGGTGTATCTCCTCAGTGGAACATTCGCAGTGCTTCAGAGTATTCCGTGGAGAGACTCAGCAAATCGGTGATAGGAATCAATCAGATTCCGCGCTGGGATGTCTGATGCATGCCTCTACATATTTCACCGCTTGCAGAGAACAGAAAGAAGAACACGGTGCAGCCTCTCTCCCCCGTTGTCTTTGTCGACTGTCAGATGGACAGTGAGTTGCCAGCTGCGTCCTCGTTGCCGACTTGCCACACTCCGTGTCTCGCGATGCAGAGTCGCTGATTTCGAACGCCAGCCACCGCAACCGGTGATTCACAACGGGATGCACTCCACTGACAGAGACACGCGAGTTGTGTTCCGACGGCGTACTGAGATGCAGGTGACTACATTCCCGTCGGAATCATCAGCTTCCGCCCGCCTCATTCTGATGTGCAATACACTGGGTGCTCCTGAAGTGTACGCTGTGTTTGTCCCATGATCACTTTTGTAGCGGAAGTGTTCTGAAGCGGTGGAGGTTCCACCTGGGATGTGCACCGACTTCAACATGCCCGATGATGGGCCGCTGGTGTCCCTTCTCAACTGAAATCTCAGTCGAGCCGTTCGTGGGGTAGCACTCAACGCGGACTACTTGAACACTCTCCCTTCGCACCTCCTCCAGAGTCGCTAAACGAGTCGTCTACATGACCAACCAGAAAAAAATCATTGTCCAAATAGTTCCCTCACACGCATTTGGATTATTACGATTTCCATTCAACTGCTGGCTTTAGGTCTCGAGTCCCATGTCACCTGAGATCATACTACGAAAAATCAATCGTTTAAAGCTAGTGTCGGTCACTTTACCCTAGCACTGTCAACTGTGAAATTTAGATTGACTCGGATTTGGGATTCAATGATTGCAGTCTCAAATTAACACAAACAATGCGGAGACCGTATACATTAACTGCACTACGTAGTACTTAGCAGCCGCTGCCACCGACCCACTTGTAGCAGCTCGTGCTCGGGTAGATCGACATGATGTTGACCATCACGGACCAGCAGAGAGCAAACGTGAGGTAGAAGACCGTGATAGCGCCGATGATCTTGTTCTTGCCGCCCGTGGCCTTGAGCTCCTGGGTCTCCTGCTTCTGCGGAGGAAGGAGCGGAAGCAGAAGGAGGCCGCAGAGGTTGGTGACGTACATGATGATGTAAACGTAGGTGACATCCTTGCGGACCTCGTGCGAGTCCTCAGCAATGTCAGCGCTCGTGACCTTGAAGCTCGCGTCAACGTTCTTCGTGATCGTGCTCGAGAACGTGCTCGAGAGGTTGGTCACGGTCGTCAGGAGACCGTAGACGGCACCCTCGTTACCCTCACCAGCCAGCTCAACGACGACAAACGACGAAATCATCCAGCCAACACCGTATGGGAGCTGCTCGACGATCGGCGGGCCGAGCCAGAACCACTGGCTTCGGAAGACGTCCCAGACCGTGATGAAGACGGCGATCATATCAATACCGAGCGTGCAAATCAGCGTGATGGCGTGGATGTACCGCCAGTTCCACTGGAGACCCCACTTCATGGTCGACCACAACACAGCGGCAAAGACGGCATTTCCGATCACCGACGAGAGCGTGTTGTTAAGCGGCGTGACCTTGGCCCAGTAGGCTGAGATCGGCGAGCCGCACGTCACCGAGAGTCCCTCCAGAATACCGGAGAAGAACTTGTAGAAGATGACCTGGTACATGGCACGCGACTGGAGCAGCTCCCAGAACTCCGAGATGTAGTTCTTGATATCGACACCAGGGTGCTTCTCCTCCTTGATGAAGAACCACGTGCAAGGAATGACCGGGATGAGGCAGATCACAAGGATAAGCATGAGCTGCGGGAACGACAGCGAGAAGTCGAAGGTTCCGCCGTAGTCTTCACCGTTGAACAGGAAACCCGTGAGGCAGACAGCGAATGTCATGAAGATCGTACGGACGAGGTAGATGGTGGTCTGGGTGGTACCACGGACAGCCTCCGGCTCACGCTGAGCGAGTTCAACAACGACGGCATCGGCAGCGACGTCAGAGCCGACGTATCCAACGGCAGCGAACATCATAAGCACGATGAGCTTGCTGCCTCGGTCAGGCGCGTCCTTGTTGATGTGAGTCCAGTCCTCGGCGGTATACAAGGACGGCTTCTTGGACTGAAGCGAACGGTCAAGGTAGTACGGCTTACCGATCTTGTAGACCGACATGATGAGAAGCATGATGAAGCAAACGGCCCAGCCGATGAGCATGAACGGACGACGACGGTAGCCGAAGATCGGGAAACAATCAGAGAGGATACCGTAGAGCACCTTGAACGACCATGGCAGCGTGAGCAGCACACTCGCCGACAGGATCTGCGTGCCTTCCATGTTCAGGTATTCTTGGAGCACGGGGTAGACCGTGGCCGGAAGAGTACCGTAGACAAGACCCACGCCGGCGTACTGGACGAGCACACCGATGTAGTCCTTGCTGTAGAGGTTGGGGCGGCCACCGGCTCGGAGGGCGCCTCCTTCAATGTCATCGACCGGGGTCTTGGCATCGATGTAGCCGTCCTTGCCCTTGGCCGTGGACGAGATGTACGAGACTCGCTCGACGAGATCGTGGGTCGCCGATGCAGGCATGGCTTGGATTCTTCTCTGTCAAGAGGCTTGGGGAGTCGGGCGCAGAATGGAGAATGAGGAGAATGGAAGCCGGAGTTCGGCGGTTAAAAATCACTCAACCGTACTCAACAAACTCGGATGTCGTGAGCGGAGACTGCAGGAAGAGCGAGTCGTGGACAGGCAGAAGACGCACCGAGTCTTTTATGTTCAGAACCGACCAGATCTCCCGACGATCAAGTCACCTTTTGTCTGCCAAGCTTCAGAACTTGCGGGATTCCCAAGTCGTGATTTGTTGTCGAGTCGCAGCGGTGGAAGGAACGGAAGAGCATGCCCACACAGAGAACAGAATCAAACCAGAACAAAATGTTGGCAGAGTTTCCCTCGTATGAACTGGATTGCCAACCCCAAGTCAGACGCAACCAGCTTTCGCTGGTAGTAGATGCCAACCGTGAAGATGCTGTGCAATTTGTCCAGGTACCGATCGTGGACGTGAGATGATGTGCATGTTGGCCGTGCTCAGGGGTCCGAGGGAAAAGACAGGCGACTGCACAAATTGGAGACGTGAGAGCCGCATACACCCCTTCTCACTGAGAAGGGGTCTCACACATCCCACCTTCGCGACACGAAAGTCGGAGATGATCAGTGTTGGCTGATCTTGTCTCGCCACGAGTCATTATCATCACTTGTAGACGAATTCTTGCTGGATCCCCTCTCACATTTTCAGCATGAAAACCAAAGCGAGCCCGTAAATGGAGCTCAACTTGCAGCTCTTGCCGTTGGTGTCCACTTTGCAACAAGCGGTTGGGGAAGACGAGAAATTAACGATTTTTGAAGAAATCGCAAATTAGAGATTGACCAGCGACATGAAGGAAATTAAACTTGGGTCATGCCCCGGCGACGACGACACCACTTTTTGGAACACGAGCGCAATTGCACGCCGATCATCTGGCATGTGCGCTGACAGCTGGACGGTTCCCGTTCTGTGTGAAAGCATTCTGGATAAAACAAAGCGTCAACAACTTTAGCAGCAATCACTTCGAATTTGTACTACGGTATACTCGCGTGTCGCACCTACTGCCTCGCTCCCTCTCTCAAAGTCTGAGCGGGGCACCCTCTCTGTTCAGAATTGCAGCTCATATCATGTCGAGTCGACGAAGGAACGGACAGGATTTCCGCCCGATTTCTGGCAGATGATCAGCAGGCCAAGTTGCGGCGTGCACCTCCCTCGTCGAGACTCGCGCGACTTGGGACTGGATGTGGACGAAAGAGTCTCGCAAAAGTGCAGCTGCAATTGCCAGGCGGCAGCAGCACTGGACCATGACATGTTTATACACGATGAGAAGTACATTGCACTATAAAGATAGTACCTACCTATCATATCTATCTACATAAAGTTGATGTTATAATTGACTATACAAGGTAACCATGTTTGATAGTTCGCTGGGGATGAGCTTTGCTGCATGCGTCCACAAGTCAAATCTGTCGCCGACAATATCGACAGCCGCTGCTCTGTTCCCCGTGTGTGATGGCGCCTGTGCCCAACGTCCATCAATCGTACCGTACTCTGCCCGAGGTTTTCTCTCAGACCCGAAGCACGCCTTGTTCTCGTGTGTGTTACCAACAAAGACGGGTCTGCTGTACAGTACCATGTATCAGGTTGTGTCACCACGGGAGACTTTGATGATCAAGATCCACAAAATCGAGTTTGCTCGTCGGGGTTCCACGCGCACACGGCACCGTTGATGATATTTGTCACGAGGGCCGTCGTAAGTACTGAACTGTACTGCAAGTACACGTGCGGCAACATCGGCCGCAACTTGGGGCCCCGCCTCGAAGTTTGAGTGCGCAACCGCCCTTGGTTGGAGCCAAACTAAGGGAGGTTGCGACGCCTCCTCCCTCTCTTTCTCCGTCGGCGTTCTCCAAAGGGACACGGACACATGCGAGTACCAATCTTTCGATGGCGTTCGATTACACTGCATATCAGGGACTCGCTGCAGTCGCCACTTGTGCTGTGATGGTCAGCTCACAATCTGTGGCAGAGCGAGGCCGGTTCGTACATGCCGTTGCGACGAAAGAGAACGACCCGAACGCCACGGGTCCTCGATGTCGACAATGCGGGGCGGGAACTGGCATGGGTCAACAAGCGCTTTCTGCAGCACCGAACCCTCGACCCACCGACTGCCAAGAACGGAGCCGTCTGTTGAACGAGTTGGTGAGCATCTTGTCATGTTTGCTGCAGGATAAACTGCACGAGTGCGCTTCCAGCATCAGGTCTCGCGTCGTCTGGCGACTGTTGCCCCTTGCCTTCTCTGCGTCAGTTCGAATACTTGGATCACCAGCATTGTTCCGCTTCATGAGAACGATAGCTTAGACCATGTCTAACGGTTTGGCGCGTGCACTCGACGGAAACACCTGTGTCTAGGATTTGAGATGTCTGGGGGTAGCCGCACGCCGTCGAAACGGCTTTCTAGGCTCCTCGCCTAGTTGCAATTGCACAAGTGCTGTGCTTGGTTGCGTCGCACTGAGGGGTTTTTACCTCCTGCGTACTCATACTTTTCGAGCCCGATCACCCCGTTAAGTCTCACAGCTCGAGGAGTTGGTTGCAAAGAGATTGCAGCTAGTGTGACATGAAGTTGGTGTCCTGGTGTTTGCTGCAGTAGAAGCTCAAGACAAACGACTTCCTCATACAGAAGGTCTACACGAGGAATATCTGGAATCGATTTGATTGTATTTTTTTTTTTTTTTTGCATTTCCTGCTGTAGGATGAGTGCTGTATGCGAGTTCTATCAACACAGAAGATGCGATGGCATTCGATACATTTTCCTAACATTCAGCGGCCGAGAGCAACATAGGTACTCTCGACCGCAATCCCTGCCGTGTTGTTTGCACCGCGTGAATATCTGGGCCGTGGACCTTAACAGCCGTTACCACCGACGAACTTGTAGCAACTTGTGCTCGGGTAGATCGACATGATGTTGATCATAACGGACCACGCTAACGCGAACAGGAGGTAGAAGATCGTGAGCGCGCCGATGATTGCACTCTTGCCACCCTTGGCCTTGAGCTCCTGAGTCTCTTTCTTCTGACGAGGGAGAAGCGGCAGGAAGATCAGCCCACAGAACTGGAGTGCGTAAGTGATGAGATACACAGTCGTGACGTCCTTGCGAACATCGTGCGAGTCTTCAGCGATATCGTCCGACGAGACCCTGAAATTGTTATCAATGTTCTTGGAGATTGTACCGGAGAACGAGCTTGACAGGTTCGTGACCGTGGTCAGAAGACCGTACACAGCACCTTCATTGCCCTCGCCGGCCAGCTCAACGACCACAAAGGACGAGATCATCCAGCCGACACCGTACGGGAGCTGCTCGACAAGCGGAGGACCGAGCCAGAACCACTGGCTTCGGAAGACGTCCCACGTCGTGATGAACACGGCGGTCATATCGATACCAATCACACCGACCTGCGTGATGACGTGCATGGATCGCCAGTTCCACTGAAGACCCCACCTCATAGTAGAGTAGAGCACCGCCGCGAAGATCCCGTTACTCAAGACAGACGAGATGGTGTTGTTGATCGGCGTGACCTTAGCCCAGTACGAGGCAATCGGCGAGCTGGCAGTCACCACCATGGTTTCGAGGATTCCGGAGAAGAACTTGTAGGCGATGACCTGGTACATGGCGCGCGACTGGAGCAGCTCCCAGAACTCGTTGAGGTAGTTCTTGATGTTCACACCCGGGTGCTTCTCTTCCTTGATGAAAAACCATGCACACGGCATAACCGGAACCAGTGTCGCCACCAAGATCCACATGAGCTGCGGGAAGGAGAGCGAGAAGTCGAAGGTTCCGCCATAGTCCTCACCGTTGAACAGGAAACCAGTCAGGCAGACTGCGAGCATCATGAAGACGGTGCGTACGATGTAGATCGTGGCCTGTGTCGTGCCTCGAATGTTCGCGGGTTCACGTTGCGCGAGCTCGACGACGACCGCGTCAGCAGCTACGTCGGAGCCAACGTAGCCGATGGCCGCAAACATCATCAACACAACCAAGTTGCCTCCTCGGTTCGGTGCGTCCTTGTTGATGTGCGTCCAGTCCTCCGCTGTGTACGTGGACGGTTTCTTGTCGTGGAGCGAACGAACGAGGTAGTACGGCTTGCCGATCTTGGAGCAGGCCATGATGAGAAGCATAATAAAGCAGACAATCCAGCCGAGCAGCATGAATGGGCGGCGGCGGTAGCCAAAAATCGGGAAGCAGTCGGACAAGATGCCGTAAAAGACCTTGAAGGACCACGGGAGAACCAGCAGCACGTTAGCCGACAGGATCTGCGTGCCTTCCATGTTGAGGTACTCCTGCATCACAGGGTACACAGTGGCCGGCAGCGAGCCGTAGACGATACCTACACCGGCGTACTGGACGAGCAATCCGATGTAGTCCTTGCTGTACAAGTTGGGGCGCCCGCCGGCTCGAAGGGCGCCTCCTTCAATGTCTTCCTCCCCGGAAGGGGTCTTAGCATCAATGTAGCCGTCCTTGCCCTTGGTGGAGGAGAGGTACGAGACTCGCTCGACGAGGTCGTGAGCCGTCGATGCGGGCATGGCTTGGATTCTTCTCTGTTGAGAGGCTTGGGGAGTCGGCCGCAGAATGGAGAATGAGCAGATTGAAAGGCTGGAGTCGCGCAATATCGAACCAGAGCGTGTGAGCCGGGAGATCAACAAACTTGAGCAAGTCGCCGTCCAAGTTGAGTCACTAAGGGCACGACGACTCATCAAGTATCGAAAGGGAGCGACTGGGTCCAGCATTACAAAAGAACAACGACGAGCCCGGCGGCTGACAGGAGTGACATGAGGTTGGGTGCCATTGACCTTGATCGACAGTTGTTGAGGTTGGAGGAATCAGCTTTCCCTCCATTCGTTTACGTACTGCGTGGTTCCATTCCAAAACAACGACAGAAAAGGCGACTCGCGACTCATCAAATTGTCTGGTTTGTGGGGAAATCGGCCGACGTCTTGACCATCGATCGTGCAAGGTTCTTCTTGTTTGGATTGCAAGGAGCCGACACCACACCATTGGAAGGGTGGAGGTGAGATCTCCTTCTCCACCATGAGATGGGGAGCTGGAACCTCCTGGAGGAAGCCTTCCTTCCACAAACGAACCTCATCCCTCGCTCCCACGCGGACGTTGTCCCTCTCCTCGTCCTGTCGCTACTCGAGTTACCTCAACCAGGGACACCAGTTGGTCACGCTAGTCCCACTACTCCTTTTTGTGCTGACTTTCCTCTCGACTTTCCGTGGGGAAGAAAGGCATTGATAGGCAAGGAATCCCATCACAACTCCTTGATCAACTACAGTTCAGTTCTTCTAAACGTCACCGAGACTGGCCGACCGACTCAGTGGATCTACAGTGGGATGGTTCCTCCAGGGTAGACTAGTACGACATTTCGGATGTCTTTCATCTCTGACGGTACCAGTGCTGCCTCGATGAGCGACCTTTGTTATCGAAGCGTTTGACCCACAACATGCTTGGGGGTCCAGCAAATCATGCCGCTGAGTCGGGAGCCCCCACGATGGATGGCTCAACAGGGCAGATTAGCCAAGTCTGCCAATGAATGCGGCACACTTCGATGGGCGATGAGCACGCGGCCCATTTCTACCACGCGCATTCTGGGTGAAACCTTTCGTAACGGGATGAAGCGGGTTGGCTTTCACCCAAAATGAGCCGCTTGCTGCCCACCTGTCCGCGCTCAGGATGTCTGCTTGATCTTGAAAGCTGTGTGTGCTGAATGGTCGAAACAGTATTGATGACACATCAAGGACAACCAGGTGCTCCGTGTTTTCATTATGGGTGACCCCTATCGTGGTTGATGAAGACCATTCCTTCCATTGGACGTCGGGCCTCGTGCATACGAATGCATGATTATGTGCGACACGCACTCTGACGAGAAGTGCAGATGAAGTTGAAAAGTTTATCGGTCTGTTGGACGACAACATCTGCCAGCACGTTTTCATTTACATCATTCCATATCGGCGGTTGCCCTCCGGAGTACTTGTTCAGTAGGCAGTGGCCTGCGAAGCATCAGATCCACCCCAGTATATCCTTCAGACGAGCGAGCTTGGGTTCTTCGACTTCACAAGCTAGTGACATTGGAGTTCGGAAACGAACAGCAAGCAAAGATAAAGAGTTGTTTGGGTCGTCGAATTATGAACTCAACGAAAGCCTTTGTGAAGATAGCATCTCCGAGATGAGAAGACTTACGTTGAGGTAAAGCTGGTATCCAGTTTGCGGAGAATTTCCAGTTCCTCCTGTGCCGCTATGTACCTCGCGCACTTAAACGACTTGGACGCCACTACTCCCTCCCTAGTCGTGGTGAGCGTCACCAAATCCGTTCCGTTGAGGTTCTTGGATACATAAGCGACCTCAGCCTTGGTTAGCATCAAAGTCTCATCCGTGGACTTCAGGAACGCTGCAAACTTTTCGCATGTGGCACACGGCGACGTCTTGGAATGGATACAGTTCCAGATCCAGTCTGAGTAGTTTTTGCGGCGGTAGGCATCCATTTCTAACTCAAGGCGGGCCACAACAAGCCCCACAAGAGCCTGGAGATTCGGCGGGTAGGGGCTGCCAAACGATTCGAGAAACGACCGCAAAACCGGAACCGCCACGCGCATATAATCGAGTGGATCGATCTTGTTGAGAAGCGCCTCAAGCGTCTCCACAGACGCGGAGTACGCCAGTTGCACCAACTTCAAGAACGATTCTGACAGCGCCGACGCGTCGTCTCCCCAACATTGGGGGCGGTCGAGTTGTTGGAATGCGACGGCATCGAGCAATGACCGAATCTTAGCGGGATCAGTCTCGCCATCGAGCACCGACACAACAAGCCCAACTGCACCGGGTCCGACCAGGCTCGAGTTCGTCGTCAACACATCCACGACCATTTCAACGACCGCGTCCCATTCGAATTTCGCCACTATACCACGGACTCGTGAGTCCGGCGCGAACCCGTCACACATGCACAGCAAATCCTGTACAGCACGCAGGCTTGACTGCTTTGCCATTGCCTCCACCAACACGTCCATCACTTCCGGGAATTCACGGCGCGACCACCTCAACATTGAAGCAAGTGCGTGCGCTTCTGTGGGATTTGTCGCTTCCAACTCGGCCCATCGGGCGAGCGCGGCGTTGGGGTCGCGCTGGAAGTGCCACTTTCATCGAAGCCGCGTTGGCACAACCACGAGGGCCGCTGTTTTGTACTTCCTCGTATCCTCGGCGCCTTCGTTCCCTGTGTACGGAATGTATCGCGAACTATCGAACTCGATCTTCTTCGCAGTGAAGAATCCCAGAGGCGCGAGCTCCGATTCCCGGTCAACCTCAACATTATATTTTTCAGAGTACGAGGCCAGATCAAAGAGTGAGATCATCTCGTGTTCATCGACGGAATGGGAGTGGCGGCCTCGGTAGGGAAGCCACGGGTTGGTAATGTAGACAGTTCCAGCGAGCCTTTCGACGACTCGCAGAACGTGCGGAGACTCTCAGCCACTAGCAAATCCTTGTTCTTCAGGTTACTGGCCGAAAGGGCAGCGTGTGTGTACTTGTGGCTTAGCACATACACAAACTTGGTCTTCCGCAGCGTCGCAGGGTTAGTAATATCGAAACCTGAAGGAGACTTGGCGCTGCTCTCGTCCAGTCGACGCTGCTTCGCCCTGTCATCCTGCGCATCGTCGGTTTTGAAGAAGTCGGTCAGCGCGTTCTCCAACGCTTGATATTGAGGACACTCTCCTTTGAAGTAAGGCAACTCTACAGTTTGGTCTTGAACAGCAATGAGATTATAGGTGAGACACAGTCGGTAGCCCTCTGGCACTGGCTTCACGTCGTGAGGACAGTCGGCATAGAAAGCCGCGTACTTCACAGTGAACGCACTCTCGCTGGACGGATCCCATGTCTTGCTTGAGCCGGCAACTTGCGTAGATGGATCGTGGACGATCAGCTCCCCGCCACTGAATGCACCAGGCATCACAATCACTAGCGTCCCAAACATCCCGTTCTCTTTCTCGCTGTCCTGATGGCGCTCAAATTTGCCGCCCGTTTCGTACAACAGCATCTTGTACAGCTTTGCGTGCACTTTCACATCGTTTTGCACCCCCATACGATCGCAAAGAGACGCCGCCAGCTCGTCCACAAATCGCTGCCACACTGGATTCTCGACGCAAAACTGGCCCAACGACAGCTCCCACGTGTTGCGCACTTGAGTGTCGACGAGAGTCTTCTCCTCGAGGCCATAGGGCGCCAAATGGCATTTGTCGATAACTTTCTTGGCTGCATGGTCATCTAATGGCAGTGAAACCCCACCAAGCCCGTCAACGACGAGGCCCGGGGAGGGGAACGTGTCGCTCGAACCAGAGACAACAAAGTCACCCGGCGGCTCCACGTTGGCAATGGCCGCGGCCACCGCCTTCAGTTTGTCCGTGTACGTGCATGTGTCTTCTTCGTCGCTTCCTTCTTCCTCCTCTTCCTCCTCTTTCTCCTCTTCCTTTTCTTCCCTCTCTTCCTCTTCTTTTCCCCCACTCGACTTGTCGCTGTCTTGTTCGTTCTCCTTCTGCTTCGAGTACACCATCGATTTTACCATGGTCGAGAGCCAAACTTGCACAATGAAAAAGCCCCGAGTGCATCGGAAGCCCTCGGTCTCGTCCCGTCACCACCTTTCTCTCCGTTTTCTCTTCGGAAGTCTCTCGGAAACTCCATCACCACAACTAAAGTTTAGTACCACGTTCCTCCCTCTACAACAGATTCCTCTCTCTAAACCAGCCCGCCCACACGATGTACCCTGTCGCAGAAGGTTACGCAAGCGTACCCTCCGTGTACCCCTCCTCCTCCCCTCCGTCACGCCGGACCCTCGTCACTCCGTCATCGCCATGAGCCACCTCCTCGATCCGTCCAAGCTGCGCTCGCTGCTGCCGCTGCTGCGCGAGAACCTCGCGGCGCTCGCGGCCGCCAAGCCCGTGAGCCGTCTCCCGGAGCCTGTAATATTATCTGCATCTTGACGGTCTCACTTTGCACGGTCTCACTTACGACTCTTTCTCTCTCTTGGAATCTCGACGCAGGGCGCCGCCGTGGCCGCTGTCTTCCGCTGGAAAGAGCGCGAGCGACGCACGCTCGAGCTGCTCTTCATCCGCCGCAGCATCAACGAGCGCGACACGTGGAGCGGCCAAGTGGCGTTCCCGGGCGGCCGACGCCAGAAGAAGCAGGCCAGCGCGCTCGCCCAGGCCGGCGCGGCTGCGACCGAGTGGGAGACCCCACTCGAGACGGCCACGCGCGAGACCATGGAGGAGATCGGACTCGACCTGAATTTGCCGTACGATTCGTGGGAAAGAGAGAGACGAAGATGTCGCTGGAGAGGCTGACTGCTGTCGTCAATTGTGTTAGGCACGTCCACTGGATCGGCCGCCTGCCGACGCTGCAGACCCATATCCGCACATTCTACGTGGGCACAGAAGGTCGGTCGACTTGGCTGTTGTTTGGATCAGTGTCTTATACTTACGAAGTCGCGTGTTGGCAGTGTTCTTCATCGACGAGACTGCTGACGCGGACGAGTTCGTACCGGTGATTCAGGACTCGGAGATCGCCGACGTCTTCTGGGTGGACGTCCAGGAGCTCTTCAACCCGGTGCGGTACCGGCCGTACGTCTGGATGATCGAGGATCTCATACCTGCCACGCGCACGTACCCGGCCATCAAAAGTGTCATCAAGACCGTGCTGGGCGATCTCCAGTTCGGGTCCATCTACCTTCCGCGCCCCACACACCCACCGCCGGACGACGACCCGGCGCCGCGTGGCAAGTACGACTTCATCCTCTGGGGGCTCACCATGCGCATGGTCACCGACTTGTTTATGGTCGCGGGCAGCCCGCTGCCCATGGACACAGACGTCCGGCCCCACTTCCAGTCCAAGCGTATCGGTGATCTCTTCCTCTTCGCCTACCGACAGCCCAAGAAGGCGCTGCAGCGAGGCCTCGCGGTCGCTGCGGCATGCACAGCCGTTGGCTTCATCGGGAGCAGATTATAGAGAATCTCATCTTGTCTCTCGTCTCTCTATACACCGTATTATCTTCATATTTCTGTCTAACACTCTAGGCAATGCCCGCTCGAGCACTCCGAGGAGACGTTTCAATCTGCTGCTGTCGCTCTCTTTCCTGGGCCTCCACGTCCTGTAGCCGCTGCTGTTCCTGCATGTACGCATCCAGCTCTTCCTGGGCTTCTGGGTGAAAGTGGCAAACGTCCTCAAATATCAGGCGACGCAACGTTTCCTTGTCCAGATTCTTTTTCACACCATTTTCAATCTCGAACGAAAAGTCGAAGGCCCCACTTGCGGTCGATTCCATCTCTTCCTTGCGGTAGGCAGCAAGGAACGGGTGTGCAAGAGCGTCTTCTACCGAGATTCGCTTGCGTGGATCAAACTCCAGCAGCTTGGACATGAGATCCAGTGCGTCCGGAGGGGCCGTCGGGCACACTGTCGAAAGGCTCTTGGGTGAGTGCTTGGCCTGTTTCAGCATCCATCGCTTCGCCTTGGGGTTGGTGATAAAGCCAAGGTCCTCCGGGGTCGCCGGTGAGCCCACAAGCTGCAAGATGAGGTTGAGTTGGTGGACGTGATCGTGGCCCGGGAAGAGCGGCTTTCGCGTAAACATCTCGGCGAGGATGCAGCCTACAGACCAAACATCAATTGCGGGTGCGTACTTGCTCGCTAGCAACAGTTCGGGAGACCGGTACCACCGAGTGACAACGTACTCGGTGAGAGCCTGCTCCATCGTCTTCTCGCCTTCTTGGACGTCGATACCTCTCGCCAGCCCGAAGTCGCAGATCTTGACAAAGCAGTCGCGGTTGATGAGGATGTTGGACGGCTTGATGTCCCGATGGATGATTCGCGCCGAGTGAATGTACCGGAGCCCGCAGAGCATCTGATACATAATATACGCAATATGGTCGGGCGAGAGGACTTCCTGCGAGTTGATCACGCGGTGCAGGTCAGTTTCCATCAGATCGGTGACGATGTACGTGTCGTCGAAAGTTTTCAGTGACGGCGGACGCATCAGGTCAATCACTGTTAGAACGTTCGGATGTGTAAGGTGTCGCATGAGTCGGATCTCGCGCACAATGCGCTTAGCGTCAACAAGGTCGTCAAAGGTCTTGGGAATATTTTTGATCGCGACCGAGTTGCCGGTGATCTGGTCGCTCGCAGCGATCACAACACCGTACGCACCGTGGCCGATTGCACGGATTAGCTGATACCGTGTGTACACGCGGAACTTTGTCGACGCAACTGTGAATGTGTACATTTCCTGCGGCACGATGGTTTGTGTGGGTACGTTGCTAGCCTCCTCGCTACTCGAAGAATTTGAAGACTTGCCACTTCTTCGTGAAGACTTTTTCCCGCTACTGGAACCTCGATTAGCCAAAGTGTCAGCAGACTCTTTCTTCGAGCCAACTAAGAGCGAAGATGTCGACTGAGACCGCTTCTCCAACTGAACTTTTTGTTTAGCCTCGGTTTCCTCGTGGAGAGCAAGTAACCGGTCGAAACTCTTACGATGACGTGGTGTACGAGCAACATGCGTCACAGATCCTTGAGCATCTTCGGTGACCTCAAGTTCTTCCGTGTACGGCAGGAAGCTGATGCTCAATTGTATCCTGCCGCAAGTGGACCCGTCTTTCTCAGTTACATCCGTACTACTGCTGGCGACCGAGCTGCGTTTGTTGGGCGACGAAGAACTGTTGAAGAGCTCAGGTTTGCGCAGATCGTACCATTTGGGGATCGCACACGATGCCATCTCTTCCTCGGTACCCGTGGAGAGCACGAGATGCTGTGCAAGGTTAACTTTGGCGCATCCAATCAGCTCGTCGCCAATCATGCTCATTTGCCAGACCTCGAGAAAGAGGCACGTGCTTGTGCCGGGTACTGCGCCCGAATACTGGATGCTCAATGTCTCAGCCCAGCGCGGGTTCGGTCCCGTACTCGCCTTGCTCATCGTCGTCGAGTAGACGCGGCTCGAGCCGTTCTGGATGAGCGACTTGTGGGCCATTGCGGCCTTGAGCATGAGATGCGGGAAGCCGTTGAGCCCGATGACGACCTTGACATCAGCCGAGCTAGGCAATAGTTTCTTCTTGCGCAGCTGGCGACCGCTGATGCACACGACACGGATCTCGCCCGGCGGACAAGTCGCGAGGCTTTCTTCTTGCTCATGGGGTAGCTCGAGCGACGGGCCTTCGGTCTGTACAGCGAACGCTACGGCGGCTGCGACTTTGTCGGCGATTATGTTGATGTGGCTGATGCGACCGTCGGCCTCGAAGCGCAGCTCGTGCTTCCACAGGTGACGGAACTTGCGGCCGTTGAGGCTGTTACGGATGGTCTCCCAACCCGTGACCACGGCGAGGTCGCCGCTGCGAGCCATGTTGTCGATGCTGTACTGGGTCACGTCCATGCCAGCGTGCATATCAGTAAAATAGCAAAGCGCACCGGCACGGCCTCGGTACTCGCCAGCGACGGGCACGGACGGCGGGTAGTTGCTCGAGATCGCCACGTTCGGATGGAGGCACGGCAGCAGGTCGGCAAAGTTGCCCTTGCGGCCCTGGATCCATCCCCAGGCGTCGTAGAACTGCACAAGGTTCACGGCGATGGGTGCGCCCACGAGCGTCTTGGCGATCATGCCGGGCGGCAGCAGCCGCCACATGGCCGCCATGGTCAGCGAGCTGTACTCGGCGAGCGCCGAGGTCTTGTTCTTGGGCTTGTCGAGCTCTCGCTGCTGGTCCAGCGCGGCCTGGAGCAGGTGGATCCACACGACGCGCTCGATCTCGGTCTCGACCGCGAGGTGGAGGGGCTGCTTGCGCTCGGCCACCGACACGCTGAAGCCGTGCGCGCGCCCGGCGTGTTCCTTGCTCACGGCCGTGACCGTGAGGTAGTGCTTCTTGTCGCCGACCGCGATCTTGGTCTTGGTCGACTCGCCCTTGACCGGCACGGCGGGCGGCGCGCTCATGGGCGTCGTGCCGTGGAACGTGGCGACGCGCTGCGAGTTGCTGCGGCGCGCCGAGTGCGGCGGCGAGCCGATGGGCAGGCGCACGCGCACAGTCTTCTCTTCGAGGCTCTGCGCCTCGACGTACTTGGTCTTGGACTCGTAGAAGCGCAGCCAGCGGCCGTCCATGGTCGCGAAGGCCTCTTCCCAGCGCGGCAGCCAGTCGCCCTTGCGGCGCACGAAGCCTTCCCAGAGGATCGGGATGAGCTTCATGCGAGCCTTGTCGACCGCGAGCGTCGCCTTCATGGTCTCTTCCGTCATGGTTCCGACGCCCCCAGAGGCCGCCGAGGCCGCGTTCGAAAGCGGAGGCGACGCCGCGTGCACTGGGACCACGCTCGGCAGCGCGCCGTCGCTCGGGGCCGCGCGATCCATCGCTGCTCGCGCGCTTCAAGGCAGCCGAGGCGCCGTCGCGTCGGCCGGGGTGGCTTCTTGTATCAGTTTCGCCGGCCTGGCTAAGCTAGGGCTTGTATAGGGGATATCAACAGTAGTAATACTGGATGCCATCGTGTACCACGATTATGGTACAGTCAAGAAACAAGGGATCTTCGGGACCAGAGCGGTCCCGAACTATGGGAATGTGTGGATGATTCGGGATCGTCGCTCTTCCGTTCTAGGGGTCGGGGAGACTCCACGAAAAGATCTTCGTTCTCAGAAATATGGCTACGATTTGATCGTCCACCCCTACCCCTTCTAACCGTCACGGGTCTCGCGAATTTGGACGACGCAGCAGACAAGGCCGGCCGCCGTCCGTGCTCCTCCTCCTCCTGGTGCTGAGACCCCGGGTCGTCCTGGTTGCCGAGACCTCCTTGGCGTCTCTGTCTCCAGTCGCCACGGTGGTTAGCATCGCGTGGATTGTCGAATTCCGAGAGCGTTTCGCATTCACGGATTCATCGAAGGCTGCGAGGTGCTCCATGTTCATGATGGTTGCAATTGGTGCCATCCATTCTTGTCACAGTTTCTTCGGCTGCCTGTGAGCTCTTGAAGTGGCGACGGGAAACTCTTCCCGGAGGATCGCAGGCGGGGTGTCCACAAAGCGGCCGAATCGGCAGTTGAGTCTGTTGATGGCTGTCCCCGTGGGGCCTCGCCTCTGTCGACAATGTGGGACAAAGCACCTTGAGCTCGAAAAAGTGCGGGGCGGGCTCGAAGTGTATTCTTCCCAGGATCAGGAATTGGTAGGAAAGACTCGGGCACCAAAGCAGGCTGCTTAGTAGACGGTGTTGGTGCACGCGTATGAACTAGAATCCGGATAGCCCGAGGTTTGGCGCTAAATGTGTAATGTGCTGTCACGCTTGGGGGGAAGGCTGAGCCAGGAGCTGTCTGGCTTGGAGGATTTGTAGCATTCCTTGCGCGTGGTCATGATCATCACGCTGTGGTGCTTGTGGTTCTCGTCAGAAACAGTGCGATTGCAGAGCTGGACTGGTCAACGAGCTGAACCGGATGCGCCATCAACTTCTTCGCGACAGGCTGCAGACAGACTCTGCGATGGCTGCGCTCGAGCTGCGGGGAGTTCCAGCAAGCACCACGATGTTCAGAGATCGGGGAGAGCATCATTGGCCAGAACCAGATGATTTATTAGTCCATGCTGCGCTGGACCGAACTGCTTCAGCTCTCTGCTTGCGGTGTCCAGCCTCTAGTTCAAGCGGATCTTTCCGTTTTTCGTTTGCTGGATCTCGTCGACGCGCAGCGACGAACTATTTTCGAAGGCTGGCGCCATGTGCATCGCACCCAACACCGCACCTGCAGTTGATGGGCCCGCGCAGTTTACCGTTGACGAAGGAGGATGCGAGGGTCTTTTCGAGGCGATCTTGCTGTGTAACACAGCCTGCCGTGGGTGGATGAGTGGAAGGCGCTGTCCCCGAGCATGACTGACCTTCAACGCGTGGCGTCCTGAAAAGATAGGGTGACATTTCCTACTCAGCACTGTACTCATATCGCAGAACTCCTGCACCGTCCACTCGAACCTTTGACTGCTGTCACCCGAGTCACTCAATCGATGCGGAACACAGAGAGCCGACTCGCCTTCGACAGGCCTGAACGGCCTCTATGGCAATCCAATCGCACGCCGAACCGACGACCGACGCGACGTGTACTTAGTACCAGTATCGCAACCATGTTGGCGAAGCTCGCGATCTCGCGACTCTGTGTATCAGTTGTCGAGGGAAAAACTTTTCCTCGAGTGTCAACGGCATTTCGCGGAGACTGTCGAGGCGGATGGGCGGACAGCCTCGTTGACACGCCGAGACTTCGCGGTCAGGTCTTGGCTTGAGCTAGAACTTGAGCTCTTCACAAGAGTGGGCCCAGGCATCAGATGCAGAGGCCCGGTGTCCACATTTCCACCAACCTGCTGACGTCTTGGACGACCGACTCTGCCAGAACGCGCTCGGATTGGTGCATATCCAACCCTACCCCGCGATCTACCGCGATCTTCCAGGGTCGGGCGGCTAGGGTAGGCTTCGGGGATCGCTGCGACCCTCCGTCTGAGTACGCACAAATAAGATCCCTTCTCCACATGGCCGCGAGCTCGAGCGCTCTTGACGGGGTTCATATCGATTTCTAGAGGTCATTTTCCCTCAACATCCATATTTGCATAGATCAATTTCACTTGTCCATGCAACATGCAAAGACGCCCATGGCCCAGGGTGCCCATCCCGTCACGTCTGCACGAATAATCGAACCCCTGGTCTCTGCGCATGGCGGCCTCGCTCTCTCCACGGGGACCCATGGCGCTCCTCCGCCGTGGAGGTGACGCCTCCTCTTCTCTGCTCAGATGGCCTCCGCGCCTCGCCGCGGGCGAGCGTCACCGGTCACTTTGCAACTTTCGCTCCCGTTTCGAGGAACGATCGATCCTTCGCGGGGGATCCGCTCTACCTACTCGGCTCATTCTCGCGCGCGCGTCGCTTCCGGTGAGTGCTTCGTCGCAGACGACTCGCGGCGCCTCGCGAACCGCCGTTGGAGAGGCAAGGATTCCGCTCATGCTGACTGGTGGGCTCTGCGGCATGCAAACAGGCGCCCTCTCTCCCCCTTTTTTCTCTCGACTTGAAGCTGTACGCACCGCTGGCGTGAAACGTACCTCCTCCTCCAGCTCGCGGATCGGATCCGAGCGGGCGACGAAACAACCCTCCAAAGCCATTCATCCATTTGCACAGATCCTCGCGCGCGCGCCGGGATGACTCAAGCCTCGCACTCGAACCAGCGCGACCACGCCGCCGCCGTGCCCACGTCGCTCGCGGCGTTCAGCAAGCAAGGCCGGCTGCTCTCGCCGCGCGAAGTGAACCCGCTCAAGGACGCCGTCTCGTCCACCAGCACGGCGCGCACGAGCTCGGTCGGCTCGACCCATGACTGCCGCTCCGACTGCGGCAACGACCTCCACTGGGACGAGCTCTCGTCCACGAGCTCGGGCGGAGACCAGGACCTCGACGTCTGGTACACCACCACCGGTGCCTGTTCTCGCGGTCACCACGCCGTAGGGGCGAGTCCGCGAGACGGGGACTCTGTCGCACCTTTGAATGCCTGGAACGAGCTCGCCAGTGCCCACAAGCCCCGCCATGCGGCACCACCGACTGGTGGCGTCACTGGTGCCAGCTGGAGCTCGCCGCCACAACTTGGCATGCGCCGAGCGAGCACGGGCGCGCCGACCTCCCACCGCTCGCAGCAATCACAACACAACTCGACCAGTTCTTCCCCCACGGCCATGACCCCGCCGTACCAACCCATCCACCGCACGGCCTCGGCGTCGGGACCTGCCTTCCATGGCAAGGGCCCTTTCGGCGGCTCGCCCATGCAGCTCTCTCCAGTAAACCTCGCGGCGCTCGCCAACTCGCCCGTGAGCCCAGCGTTCGCTCCACGTCTTCGCCCGGTGGTCCAGCCCATCCACATCGGCCCGCCGACCGACTACGACTTCCGCAACACCAATGGGCTCATGAAGTGCCTCAACTCGCTCGCCCAGCTGCCGACGCCAGAAGAACTGAGCGCCAAGCACCTCGTCATCAACGAGCTCCAACATATCGTCGACGCGTGGATGCGCGCGACGTACCCAGACGAGACCGAGGCCACGGCCACACTGCTGCTCGGCGGAAGCTGGCACTTGAAGGTCGGCATGTGTGACTCGGACCTCGACATCGTCGCGTTGCTGCCCAACTTTGTCACGTCTGACGTCTTCTTCTCGTCGCTGCACGAACACCTGCTGTCCAAGCCATCAGTGACCAAGCTCGTGGCCATGAACAAGGCCACGGTGCCCATTCTCTCCTTCATGCTCAACCACGTCCGTATCGACCTCCTCTTTGCCCGCTTCACGCAGAACGTCGTCCCGAAGAACCTGCCAATCCACAGTGACCACATCCTGGCTGGCATGGACTCGGCCTCGATTCGATCCTTGTCGGTGCCTCGAGTGGCATCGCTCATCCTGGAGCTCGTGCCCAATGACAGTGCCTTCCGCTCGTGCCTCCGCATCATTCGCCTTTGGGCCAAGCGCCGTGGGATCTACTCGAACAAGGCCGGTTTCCTCGGCGGTGTCTCGTGGACGATCCTCGTGGCCTTTGTGTGCCAAATGTTCCCCAAGGCCACGATCTCGTCGGTCATCCACCGCTTCTTCTCCATCCTTTCCACCTGGAACTGGCCGACGCCCATTCTGCTCTCCAAGCCGTACGAGTGCAACGGCGTGGACACGTCGCTGCAGTGGTGCCCTCAGAAGAACCACCATGACCGAGCTCACGTCATGCCGATCATCACGCCTGGCTACCCTGCTGTCAACTCGGCCGTGAACGTGAACGCATCCACGCTCCGTATCCTCAAGGAAGAATTCGAGCGTGGCAAGCTCATCATGGACGATATGCTCAACAAGGGCCTGAGTAGCCCGGCTGTGTGGCAGAAGCTCTTCGCGCCGTCCGAGTTCCTCGTGCGATACGACCACTACGTCGTCGTGGAGCTCAAGGCGACGGACGAGGACGAGCTCACCGAGTGGTCCAACTACGTCGCGAGCCGTACGCGCAAGCTCGTCGAGACGCTCCAGCATACGCCCTCTGTCCAGGACGTCCACCCGTTCCCGGACCTGGTCAAGTCGCCTGGTAGTGATTCCTCTTCAAGTGGCTACTACTTCATTGGCTTCAAGCTCCAGCAACCATCGTCTCCATCCTCTCGAGGACGCAAGAACGCCGGTGGCTCGAGCCCCAAGCCGAAGGTCGAAGAAGCCATCAAGGCGAGCCTCGCGTCGGCCATGCGCTACTTCACTGCGACGGAGCTCGACAAGTGTCCGGAGCGGCGAGACGGGATGGCGGTCGACATTAACTACTGCAAGTGGCAGGAACTGCCCGAGAGCATCTTCCCACAGGGACGAACCGTAGCTGCTGGAGAGCGCGCTCGACACATCCTGAGTCGAGCACACACCACGCATGTTGCCCTCGGCTTCAGACGATAAGTCGCATCTCTAGTACTTCACACTATTTAGGAAAACCATGACACAATAGAAATGAAAGAATTGCAAAACGATTACACAGTCAACACCGTGTGCAACAAAAAACCGTACTGAACAAAGCTGAGCGAGGCAGTTCCAGTGGCTGAGGGTGTCTGTTTGTCTCAAAATCCATCTTGCACATGGTGGTGAAGCTCTCCAACGTAAATCCAATAAATAGCAGCGATTTAACGCATTTGATACTCCCGCACACGCGATAACACCTTCAGCGCCGCTTAGACGTCTTCGATTGACCGCTTCCGAGAGTTTACTTCAGACGAGTTCTCTTTGTTCGATGTTTTCGTTAGCGGGTCTTGCAAGTCGTCATCGAAGTCCAGGTCGGCGAAGTCGGAGAAGTCGTTGAGATCTTCATCCCCCATATCATCAGTCTTGGTGGGCAAATGGTCCGGCTCAGGTTCTTTCGCAGGATTCTCGGCCGCCTGTGTTGCTTGTGTTTGTGGAGTAGCTTCAGACGCGTCCGCCGTCTTGGAAGCATCCGACTCGATCTTCACATTATCCGTAGAAGCAGGTAATGTTGGCGTCAGGGCTTGCTTCTGGCCGTTGGCTTTTCCCGGACTCTTCTTCCCTCCTTTCGGCGCACTCTTCGAGGCGGCAGTTTTTGGTGTCGCTGCCTTCTTCGTTCCGTTCGCAGGGCTCTTCTTCCCTGAGGACTTAGATACCTTAGGTGTGGACTTTGCGGCAGGCTTAGCATTTGCAGCTGACGGAGCCGGAGCAGCGGGTACACTCTGGGCTCCACTTGGAATGCCAAACGCAAGAGAAGCAGGAGGAGCTGCGGAGCCGGGGACTGTTTGGGTACTCATCGCCTGGCGCGAGGGGTCCTGAATGTCACCATGACCCGGTTGTGAACGCGCATATTGACCATTCACATTATCAGGCGTTGTCGGCGTGGAATGCATCGGCCCGGGGTGGTTGACCCTTCGGACAATAGGCACGACGGTGCTGACAATGAACTTTTCGATTGAGTCCAAGACCTCAACTGGGCGCATCTGTCCACTTGAGGGAGCTTCTGTCAGAATTGAGCATGCAAGGCTGATGTTGTGCTTCACATTCTCGGCCTTCGTGCCTTGGCTTGAGTTTGCTGGAGCGCTATGCTGTGACAAAGCCTGGTGGGCGATGTAAAGCGGCTGCAAGTATGCATCTTTGAGGCGTCGAATTCGATCCCAGTACATAGCGGGAGAAACTCCTCCATTTGGGACGATTGCAGGCTGTGTTGATGGGTTCTGAGGATGTGCGTATTGTCCAGCGGAATATTGTGCTCTAGAATTCATTCGATCTCTGGCACGCTGTACTTCAGCTTCAGCACTCAAGCTCGGGGACACGGAAGTTGCAGGAAGCTGTGCGTTGGGAGAATTGTAGAATCCGCTTGGAGCTCCTTGTGGAGCTGCAGCACCGTTGGTAGGAGTCATCCCAGGAGCCATCTGACGCGAGTTGAGTTGGGTTTCCAACTGAACGAGCCGTCGCTGGTACTGAATGACTGTCTTGTGTTGGGTCCAGAGCAAATCGACTAGGGCGCTTCGCTCCAACCGCTGAAACTGCGCAACGAACTCGGGCGGTGCTGTCATTGGGTTTGGCTGAACTTGCGGTCTTTGGGTAGTATAAGGCTGCTGGTGACTGTTCGTGGGATCACCTTGAATGTCGCGGGGAACACCAGGTTGAGGCATTACCTGACCTTGACTGGGGTATCCTTGAGCGTTTGGTGCAGGGGCATACTGAGGGGGTCGGATCGGGGGCACTGCTGTCTGGTGATATTGGTTAGGAGCTCGTAAAGACTCGAACGGTTGCGTCGGCGCCTGGCTCGACAATAGCGACATGAACGATCCTTGTCCAGGAGTGGAGGTTCGAGGTCCGCCATCGCTCGGGCCTGACACCACAGGAGATGGCTGGTTGAATGCAGGAGCTGAGGAGGTCGGTGCTCCTGGCGGCATCATTCCTGCACTGTTCGGCGCTCCTACACCGGTCGACGTCGTCGCAACTGCCTGACCTGGAACATAGACAGACGACGGCAATCCCACCGTGCCGTTCGCAAGCTCAGCTTGCATCAGACCGTTAATCTGTTGGGTCATCAATCCCACATAGTCACTCTAGACAAAGGGAAAGAAGAAAAAAAATCAGAAAACTGTCGTCAATCAATGTCCGGGCAGCAGAAGGAACATACCCGGGTCGGCGCTCGACGACAGATGTCAATCTCGATGTTCGTTGCAAGGCGTCGCACGACGGAATCATCCTGGTTTCGATGTGTCATCTGCAGCTGGCGGTAACTGTGACCATAAAGCACTTGTCAGCTGACCGATGGTTGTGAGATTCGACACAAACAAGGGTCTCGTACATTCTTTGGAGGAAGTGCTTCCGAAGCTCCGTGTCCTGAGCGGGCGGTACGCCATCCTGCGGCAGACCGGCCGGATTCTCACCCATGTGACCATACTGCTGATTCGGAGGCGCGCCATGTGGAGGTCCGCCATTCATCTGCGCGTGCGGGGTCGATCCCGCGGTCGGGGTCACGCTGCCTGGGTTGTTGCGCGCCGGGCTGGCCTTGCGCTTCTCGGGCTTGTTCGCGTCGTTTTTCACGCGCACGCGCGGGCTCGGTTTCTTGGCGGCGTGGTCGCCGTCGGCTGGCGCTTTCTTCTTCGACTGCTTGGCCTTTTGCGTGGCGGCCGAGCCCGAGCTCACTTTGTCTTCTCCGAGCGGCGTCAGCGTGCCCGTGGACTTGGCGAGCTGCGCGTTGAGCTGCGCGTAGTTGGTCGTCGTGGGCGTCATGGCCGACGACGACGACAAGAGCGAGGCCGCCGAGGCCGAGGCCGCGGCCGCGTTCACGGGCGGCGGCGGCGCGTTCTCGGGCGGCAGCGCGTCGCTCGCGCTCGCGGTCGTCACGCTCATGGCGTCAGATGGAGAAGAAGAAGGAGGAGGAGGAGGAGGAGGAGAGGCCTCGACTGCCGTCGCGTCCATCCACGGGAAGGGAGGCTCGTCGTCGAGAGGAAGGTTTCCCTTGCTGGGGAGGTTGCCGATGGGAGGCGGCGGGCCGTGGGTGGGTTGGGTTGTGGTGGCTGGGGGCTGTTCTCGGTTGCCGCCTCGAATCCGAGACCATCACTCTGCACGTGCTTTTCCACGAAACTTGAACGTTGGGTGAGGTTTTGAAGAGGGAAAAACCTCATTATCAGGTCACTTGCGGAAGTGAAACCGTGGCAATTGGTCGAAAGGCATCTGAGATGACGCGGTTTGCACCAATCAACGCTCGAGGGAGATGTGTGACAACCCGCGGATCACAACGATCCTCCCCCCCATGCACAGATGATGCGCTGGCCACCCGGTGCGGGACGAATCTGGGAGGGAAGGAGCGAGGGCTCTCCCTTCGACGCCATGGAAAGACCTCCCGGAGATGGATGTGGATCTGACTCGATGGGCCGTGTCGGCAGACGGACGCGCGACGGGACGGGCGCAAACCGCAGTTCTCCTCGTCTTCATGCGTCGTGCCCTCTCGGTGGAGCACGGGATAGACGACGCCCTCTCACTTCTCTTCGAGTCGACTGCGCAGTCAAGTCGCGTCTGGCCATAGTGGGCGTCCCCTCGAGTGAACGGCACGCGTTGCTTTGACTGACGTCAGCAGGATGGTGCTTGGGAGCGGGACCGACTTCTCAAATGGCTTCATTTCTGGCCACTAGCGGCGACGCAGCAGACGCCGCAACTCATGGCGCGCGTCGACCTCATCGACGCGGATCGCCTCGAGCTGCACGAGCGGCACGCTCGGGACGGTGATCTGGATGTCCTTGCCAAAGCTGAGCACGGAGAGTTGCGCGGGCTTTTGCGCCTGGTTCTTGTAGAAGCGCTGCGCAAAGACCACGAGCGAGCCGAGCGACTCGACCGTAGACAGAATAAATGCGCGCCACTCGTTCTGGTAGTAAAGATTTTCTTGCGCGGATGGAGAAGTGAACAGCGAGTCGCTGGCAGACCGCGCCGCAAAATAGCTCAGCTCGGACGTTTGGCGCACGAGGAGATCCTCGAAGCGCTTGCGCTGGCCACGACTGCAGCGCAGCAACTCCCACACAACCTCGTTCTCAATGAAAAGCTCGGCTTGCGCCGACCCATCGTCCACGATGCACCGCAAGGAGCTGGCCAAGAAGGTCTTCTGCGTGAAGTCCGCCGACTCCAAATGGACTTGTTTCCACGAGCAACGTGGCTGGGTGGCTGAGCTGACGTCCTCACCCTGAGGCAATTCGTGCATCCACGTCCCCTGCCGCTTGATCAAGCTGAGGGACTGTTTGCATTGACTGCACTTTCGCTTCAGCAAGACGTAGCTCACGTGCGCCAACCGCACAACGTAGCGCTTGATGGTGCGGTCTACAGTGTTGGTATTGTACAACCTACCGAGGAAAGAATCTTCCATCTCAGTATAGAGGCGGCCATCTGAAGGCGTGATGACATCAGAGAACTGAATGCGTCGTGCGGTCGTGCGGTGAGTCCAGGTCAGAAAGGGCTTGAAGGTTGCTCTGGCGATAAAGCACTGGATTCCAGCTAACTCAACCAGAGTACCGGGTTGTAGAGAGCTGTGATATCCAAACATATCCTGGTTGAACGTGACGAAGACTGCTTCCAAGGATTTAGCGTCGCGAACCTTCAAACGGCACATCCGGGACTTCTTAGTTGCATTGGCCTTGTCGACAGGTGAGTCGTACGATGAACCACTTAGTTGATTAACTCGGAAGGCTTCAATTTTCGTATACAGGGATCGCTCGACAATCACACCTCGCAGATTGATCAGCCGAGCAGAATGCGGATTTGATTGGATACCCTCTGCGGTACTTGCCCTCTCAACTTGTTCACCCGGGAAATCTAGTATGAAGAGATCGCGAACTGCGTATGCCCTCTGTATCTCTTGGGCATGCTCTTCTAGTAGCGTCACCCAGCGGTGCGACACTTCGTTGAGCGGTGCTAGAACATCGGCTTCTACGAGATTTGGAGCCACGCTGGACAATGCAAGAGGGACCAGTGAGCTGAAGCTGTCGGCAACATACGTCACTGCTTCAGCGAGCTCGACCTTCAAAGCCTTGCTCTCCAGCGTTCCTCCAAGAGAAGAAACATTGCCCGTTGAAATGCCTGCATCGGACAACATATTCCTGCACCAATGTACAAGTATGCAATCTGATAGCGGACGTGTCACTGAAGCATTCACTCGGGCGCCCTGAACCTTCAGCCATGAGAACTCCTGGATAAACCAGATCTCTGAATCGACGCGAACAAGCATCTCGACATGGTGAGCAGAACTCCATTCGATGGAGTTGCCACTTGTAGTTGTTTGTCTGAATCCCAAACCACTCACACGTCTAAACTCGTTCACAACGCTGCGTAACTTGCTTCGTCGCCTCCACGCGTCAATCTCAGTGACAAACAGAACAAAACAGCAACGATCTTCGGATACGTGCTCAGGCTTTGTGAGAGTAGAGCAACCAAGACACAGCGAGCAACGCTGCATATCGTCGGCGCATACCTTCAGCGTAACAGCGAGTTCGCTGTTTGACGGCTTTCCTTCCGCAGGCTTGTCTTCGCGCTTCTCAACAATCGCACTGAAACCTTTGAACCCGTACACAGCGCACCCACTATCGAGGCTGACACTGGAGGTATTTCCAGTCACCAAGATTGGAATGGCTGCGGTGTTGTCAATGATTTCGAGATCACCCAGATTCGCACATCCTCGGAGTATTCCAACAGCAACTAAACCCGACAAAGCGCTCGTCTCAACAAGAAGTGGCCACTGGAGATTCTCGCCACGGGAAGTTGCGAGTGCAATTGTTTCCTTCGCGGACTCTTGGATGAATTCGCCCAGGTTGCGCAGAGTAGGGACTCGAGAACCGATAAAGGCCGCTGAATCCGTATTGCGTGCGATACTGGGGCAATCCCGAGAGTCTTCGAGATGAGTGTTGAGGAAACGCTGCCCAAGAGTTGAAACGGAAGACATAGCCCCACATCTCGAGGCTGAAAGTAGATCCTGCCCAATTTGGAGTGCTGCCTCTCGACGACCACAGCAAGTGAAGCAGATTGAACAAGTAATCATCTTGTCTGTGGCGTCGGAATTGAAATCGAACTTTTGGACGAGGTTCTCTAGCAGATCAAGCCACCACGTTGATATGAGCAGGGATTGGCGGCTGAAATCTCCAAAAATTGACCATTTCTTTTGAAGCCGACGACGTTGATCCCCATTTCGCTGTTTGGATGGCGGACTCCCCGCTGGAGCATGTTCAACGAGACGAACATGACCTCTAGAGCACAACCCAAGTACAACTCGTCCACTATCAGATGATCGTTCACTGAGAATGTGTGCGTGGTGTATTCGAATTCGGCACCCGACACGGAGGCTAGATTTCATGTGACTCCAAGGGAAATGAAACATCGCAACGAATGCGGGAGGATGGCTATCCACAAGAAGACACTCGTCCCAGTTGATAGCCGTAACCGCACCCTCCAAGTCAACGGTTAATCCACTTAACCATCGTTTTGCGCCTTCAAGCCTTGATAAGGCTCTATCGCATGGCTGAATCGGGTCTGTCGGCATTCTCCATACAAACAGGCTTGACTGCTCTCCGGTTGGATGCTCTCCAACTGACGCTTGAAGAAGAAACATCCCACTGTCTGCGTAGTAGACCTTCTTTAGGTTTGTTATCAGGACGAACAACCCCGGCCACAGAAACGAATACCACTTGACAACACATTCACCTGCTAAGAGCACATTCACTAGCGACCGCTCTGCATGGCTCGAACTGGGATCCTCCACTTCCACAAAGTAATGTGAGTTTGAAGAATTTGCTTGCACAGAAACCGGGCTAACAGTGGATATTCGACCAAGAACAGCGTGTGTCTTGCGCTTGCTTGTCTTGCTGGAGCGTTTAGCTGCTATCGTATTGGTGTCCGAGCCAGCCCTTGCCACTTCCCACGATAGTGACCCAGCGTACATGGGTGGATCCTGGGCTGGAAAGTGTTGACGTAGGATCGCACGAGCGTCTTCATACCGGAGTGACTGGTTAGCCATCGGCTGGTGTAAGAGCAGAGGCGTACCACGAACCTCGACCAGTCTATGTGGCTGTACCAATGCGTCAATATGGTGCTCGACAACTGTCCACTCCTTCACAAGGATGAGGCCATCGAGAATCTCGATCGCTGGGTCAATGATGTGCACGGGAATGTGGCTTGACGCATCACCCAAACAAAGCGCAGAGCCCACTTTCTTCGCTCGCGCTTGATCATGGCGGACGAATCCTGTGATCCACACGCACGACGAGGCATATGACACCGCGCGTTGCCCATCAACCCGCTCTTCTGTTCGTGGCCGCTTCAGTGACTGACGGCGCTTCTTCGCCGACACGACCGAGACATCATAACGTGTGATCCCATGCTGGTCTAGGAGTTCTGCTGGCGAAAGCTCGGCGTCAAGGAGCCGTAGAAGCTGCGTCACCGAGAGGATTTGCACGTCGGCGCCGTCCTCGTCTCGTTCTTCCAGCCTTCCAATCGCCGCCCAACCAAGCGCATACGTCAAGACCTCAGCCAGCCAGCTACACGCAGATCCGCCTCGTACCACCGCTGTCTCTCCGCTTGCAGCCGCGCCTTGACCTCATCTTGCCACATCGATTCCTTGTCGCTTGTTGCACCTGTCCATCGTGTGACCGAGAGCAACAACGCGTACTGTATATGTATTTGTTAAAAGACCTTCCCATGTTTGGGTTGCACTTTGAAGTTTGACGTGTGGAAACAATGGAGGCGACCAAAGGGAAACGAGCACGACGACTCGCCGCGACAGCGGCATCAGATCACCCGCTATTTGAGCCCCGATGGCCCACGAAGGGAATTCAGAGCCAGCTGCACTTTAGGGGCGAGTGGCTCTCGTCTGATTCGGCGGAGAACCGTGGTGGCATCGGGGCGGTTGGCGAGGAGGACGGTGCCGAAATGCTCTGTCGCCTCTGTGGTGTCACTGGCCAAGGATTGTCAGGCGTGAAGCCGCGAAGGACAGTTGAAGTGCGAGAATGCTTGACTCGCTCAAGAAGCTTCTTGCTATTTGTGGGCTCGCGGTTTGCAAGGGAGTTCGTTTCTATTGATGGAATCCCCGACTCGTGTGATTCCAATTTGGTACGCGATCGCGGTTCGATTGAGGTGGCAAACGCAGCAGCGTCGACCAAGATTTAGTGCCTTCGTTTGTTGTAAGGCGAAGAAACGTGGTCGAACGGTCGAAGGCTTGCGAGTATGTGCTATGGACACACTCGAGAAGCCACCGGTTCAGTATGGCCCATCCGGTTTGCGCCAAGAGAAGCCGCCGACGCTCGGTCCAGACTCGTCTCATCTCCGCCTCATCGAAGGTGTGAGTGACCAAGTGGAGGATTCCCTTTTGGTCCGTGCTGACGTCGAAAGCGTGGGATTGGATTCAGAAATCCGACGAAGCGTTTCGGCACAACAAGCGCTGGCCATGCTCGCTGCAGACGCTAACGCGACAGGTGGGATGGCGGATCCGTCCACTTCACCAAGATCATCAACGCTGAACTGCGGCATAAACAGACATCCTATTGTATCAATCACCGCGGAACATGAGCCGAACACTGATGCTACTTCCGCAATCCAGCAAGGAGAGATAGCTACATCGAAGCTGTCGACACCAGGTTTCTTGCCGTCACAAATTGCAAATCACTTGAGAAAAGCCACTCATGGTAACGAACTACCAGTCGTTAGGCGCAAGAAGCGAACAACTTCAGGCAAGTTCCGACGACGAGTGTCTAGTGTGCTCAAGATGGCTGGGATTAACGTCCTCGAGGACGAAAGTGACAAAGTTCGAGGGCTTTGGGAAGTTTTCGATGTTGATGGCGACGGCATCATCGATTACGCTGAGTTTTGTCGCTACACCTGCGATCTCATTGAGTTACAAAAGAAGAAAAAAACTCAATCAGCCATGACCTCCGTTGAGGCCAAGTTTGTTCGAATCGTAATTCTCGAGATCATGCAGTTGGGAACACTTCAGAAAGCGATCGAGTCAGTCTTCCGAATGATCGACACAAACCGAAGCGGAAAAATATCCCAGCTTGAGTTCGAGGACGGAATTCGAGCGCTCGGTATCATGGATTTCAACTACGAGGTGCATGGACAGAAGAGGCGGTTTGCCGACACATCCCTCTTTATACTCCCAGTTGGTAGCACCTTCCGCTATCGTGCGGTTTGGTTGGTCGAGTGGAAGTGGTTTGATCGTCTCATCCTTACTTGTATTATAATCAACTCGGCAATGCTTGCTTTCAGAGACTATCAAGATCCTGGTTCAATACCGGATGCGAACGGAGTCGTCAAGTTGAGCATGCGAAACACCATTCTCGACCAGGCTGAAGCTATTTTCTCGTGGATATTCGTCGCTGAGTGCGGATTGAAAATTATGGCGATGGGTTTCTTGTTTGGCCGAGGGGCATACCTTCGAAACTACTGGAACATGCTCGATTTTTTTGTCGTCGTGATCGGACTCATCGGTGATCTTCCCGGCGTCCCGAAAGTTTCTGCGCTGAGAACTGCTCGCGTACTTCGCCCGCTCAGAACGCTCAGCAATCTTCGTCGGATGCGGATGCTTGTGTATGCGTTGTTGTCGGCTATCCCAGCGCTGTTCAACGTCATGGTGATCTTGTCGTTTGTGTTTACTGTGTTCGGTATCTTAGGAGTACTCTTCTGGAACGGGATCTTGTATAATCGTTGCCGAACAACTCCATCGCCCGTTGATGGTGTTTGGGCGCTTGCAGATGGAGGTCGACTTTGCGGAGGTGGGTACACATGCCCAGAAAACCAGTTTTGTGGGTCTGTATATGCGCCACCGGAAGGCTCCTACATTGACCGAGACAAGATTTCACCCCAAGACAAGTGGGACTATGCCCTCGTTGGCTTTGACAACATTGGAAAAGGCATGCTTACTCTGTTCCAATGTATCACCCTTGAAGGATGGACTGCTGTTATGTACAATGTAAGTTCATTTGCATGAGTTTGTCGGAATCAACTCTAATCACTCTGCGAAATAGATGCAAGATGCTCACAGCTACGCCTTTGCAACCATTTACTTTGTCCTCTTTACGATAATTGGCGCACTGTTCTTGCTACAGTTCGTTTTTGCCGTAATTTGGGAGCGATTCAACGCAGCGAATGATGGAACAGCAGGTGAGTGGGATCTCATCTTGGAAGAACGAAGAGCAAGTGCTGCGAGCGCGAATGTGAGCCCACCAGCGGGTAAAAGAGATTCAAGCATTGCGGAACGACGAACAGAAATGCAGAAGCAGTCATCTATTAGACAGTCAATCCGTGCGTCGATTCACTCAGGTATGGTTATTGTGAAGCGTAACAACCCCGTTCATCGAATACGAACAGTTTGCCGAGCAATTGCCAAGGTGAGTGAGTATTTCTTGTTCGCATTGTGGAAGAAACACTATAATGGAAGATTTTAGGACAATCGCTTCGGGCACTTCATAGTCTGCTGCATTCTGTTGAACACGGCTACACTAGCCATGGACGAGTACCCTGTCGATCCTAAACGAGAAAGCGCGATGGAGTACATCAACACAGGTCTTACACTGGTCTTCTCAGCGGAAATGGTGCTTAAGCTCATCGGGATGGGGTTCAAAGAGTACCGCTCCGATCGTCTCAACATTTTCGACGGCTGCATTGTTTGTGTCAGCCTCGCCGAATTCTTAATGAAATTGATCATGACCAATCCTAAGAGCGCGACTGGATTATCTGCATTAAGAAGCTTTCGATTGTTCCGGATTATGAAGCTTGCGAGGTCGTGGAGGTCATTGAGGGAGCTTCTCCAAACGGTGGGTAAATGAATATTACGCACCCGCTAAGTGGCGAAGTCTCTGACCCGCGTTCTTTTCCAGATTGGGAACAGTCTTGCCGATGTCGCAAATTTTGGGATGCTTCTGCTCTTATTGATGTATGTGTTCGCATTGATCGGAATGCAGTTTTTTGCAAACAAGTACCGATTTGACGATTCTGGGAATCCTGTGGTGTGGCAACCGCACGTGTACACAAACACGACTCCAGCACATGCACCGTGGACACCAGAGCGACCTTACACAATCAGTCGCTCCAACTTCGACGATACTGTCGCAGCTTTCACGACAGTATTTCAATGCTTGACAGAAGAAAACTGGGTTAGCGTTATGTACAACGGAGTTCGTTCATCCGGTTGGAACGCTTCGTTGTACTTCTTGCTTGTAATGGTGGTGGGGAATATCATCATCCTCAACTTGTTTTTGGCCATTCTGCTGGGAAACTTCAGCGTTGATGAACAAATTGAAGAAACGGAGTTGAAAGTAGCCCAAGGCGAACGTCAAATCCAAGCAGCTATAGTGAAAGTGAATGCCGTGGTACCAGTTGATGTGGCCCCTAGTGCTTCATTAGCTCCAGAGAAAGATCACCCGCAAAATGACCATCGTGAAAGGCGTCGAAGGAAAAGAAGGCATCACACTGCGAACTCAGTCGGAAGTGTTGGTAGAAACAGCGTTGGTAGAAACAGTGTTGACCAAGCAAGCCATGGCAGAGATTCTGAGAGCGTCGCTGGTGGGGCACTATCGTTCCATCCCAAGACAGCCTCCGCATCAAACAAGAGTAATGGGTCAGAGTCTAGTTGCAGCGATGCAGACGGGTCAGAAGCCATCAGTGCAACTCGGCGAGCTTCGGGCAACCCGCGTCATGTTCCTCTCGTTACTATGAATGGGCGACATACAAAACCTGGAGTCAGATTCAATTCCGTGGCGCCAAGTCCTGGCTCCATGAGTGCGGTCTTGGCAATTGACCGTAACCGTTCGTTGTTCTTGTTCTCAAGAATCCATTTCGCAAGGAGAATGTGCAACAAAGTGATCCGGCACAAGTTGTTTGAAGGCTTGATGCTCATCTTCATCTTCCTTAGCAGTGCTCAGCTCTGCATTGACAACCCTCTAAATGATCCATCATCCCAACTCTCGACAGTGCTAACGACTCTCGACAAAGTCTTCACACTCGTTTTCCTCATTGAGATGGTGCTGAAGGTTATCGACATGGGCTTTCTCTTGAATGGGAAAACGTCCTATCTACGTGATCCGTGGAATGTATTAGACTTTGGGATTCTGATATGCTCGTCGATCACATTGTTTTCGTCGAACAAAACTCTTCGGTCTCTACGTTCTCTCAGAACCCTGAGAGCTATGGTATGTTCTGCTAGTTTGACATAACTACTACGTGTCTAACTCTCTCGTGTGCGACGCAAAATGAAGCGTCCTCTTCGTATGATCAGCCGAGTTCCCGGAATGAGACGCGTCGTAAACGCATTGCTATCAAGCATCCCTTCGATCATGAACGTGTTCCTCGTTTGCAGCCTCATTTTTCTGATATTCGGTATTATTGGTGTCAATCTCTTCAAGGGCCGATTGTTCTATTGCGACATGAGCTTATTTTCCGATGACAAAATACACTCGTTGGAGCAAGAGTTTGGATTCACCAAACTATCTTTCCGGAAACTCTTCTCCAAGCAAGATTGCATAGACAATGGAGGCGTCTGGAGCCAACAACATCGCCACTATGACAACGTCTTCAAGTCTGCAATGACTTTGTTTGAGTTGAGCACAACTGAAGGCTGGGTGGACGTCATGTTTCAAGGTGTTGATGCGACTGAGATCGGATATCACCCCGTCCAAAACTACAACCGCTCTTACATTGCCTTCTTCATTGGTAAGTGGGATAAACTGAGAATGCTCTTATGATATTAGGACTAACAAATCTCTGTCTTTATTGAAGTGTTCATCATCATTGGTAGTTTCTTTACCATGAACTTGTTCGTCGGAGCAGTCATTGACAACTTCAACAGGATGCGCGACACGTTGAATTACGCAGAAGCAGATAACGAGACCCAAAGGGAATGGCTGCAGATACAGGAAGCGCTTCGAGGGTAAGTTTCGTTCGCCTTCACTTCTATAGCTCCCGCATTCACGTTGCTCCCGAATCGTAGAACTCGTTTGATCGCGAAGCCGAAAGAACCAGCCAACAAAATCCGAAGATTTTGTTACCATCTACAGCAACATCGTACCTTCGAGGCTCTCATCGCAGTGAGTGTACTCGGAAACACAATCATGCTAGCAATAACCCACTTCGAGGAGTCACCGACCATCGCCTCCTTGCTCTCAATCGGGAACATATTCTTTTGGTTTGTCTTCTTCGTGGAAGCCACTATCAAGCTCCTTTCGCTGGGGCACGAATACTTCTTGGATCGCTGGAATATCTTCGACTTTGCCGTAGTCTGCGGTAGTACCGTATCGACAGTGCTCCCATTCTTCACTAATGGCAAGATTTCTCCAGTGGCTAACACGCTTCGAGCATTCAGAATGGGACTCGCTGTCCGAATGATCAAAAGAGCGAAGAGTATGCAAGACATTGTCAACACAATTCTTGATAACATGTCTGCCCTCGTGAACGTCTCAACACTAATGTTTCTGATCATTTTTGTCTACGCTGTCATCGGAGTCCAACTGTATGCCGGTGTGAAGTTGGGCGACAATCTGAACGAGCATGCCAATTTTCAAGGCATTGTCGTCGCGATCGTGACATTGTTTAGGTTCGCCACTGGTGAAGCGTGGAATGATGTGATGTATGATCTAATGGTGCAGCCGGACGATGGAAATGCACCTTATCCCAATGGCACTTCTTGCGTCCCCGACTTCACTTATAGTCAACTCCAGGAGGCTCGAAACTACTCCGGCAATCCAAACTTGACGATTGGTTGCTCTCCGGGGATTGCAGTCACTTACATATACTTCCTCACGTACGAGCTTGTGGCATCGTACGTGTTGATCAACCTGTTCGTAGCTGTCATTCTCGAAGGCTTCGAAGAGACGACGGAAAAGAACTTGTCGACTGTGACGAAAGCGGACTTGAGGCAAGTATGCGCAATGTGGGAGAAGTACGATCCTTTTGCCACGGGGTACATGTCGGATCATCATTTTCTCAAATTCTTGCGAGACGTTCCGCCGCCTTTGGGTTTGCCGAAGCCAGTCCACCGACGGGATCTAGCGCGGTGGGCCAGGCAACTAGACTTACTGCTTGATAGCACCGGCAGGATCAGCTTCAACGCGTTCATTCTTTCAGCAACTCAATCGTTGATGGCGCGCGTGGCTGAGGAGCGTGGTGATGAAATTGTGCCTGCTCGCACAGCAGAAAGCTTCTTTGCGAGATCACAAATTCTCGCCAAGGTCGCGAAATCTCGCCGAGGGAGCACCACTCCTTCGAACCTGTTCGTGATCATCTGCATCAAGCGAATCCAAGCAGCCATGCGGTCACGCATAGCACGTAAGCGATTCCTTGAGTTGAAAAAGCAACTCGCCGCGCAACGCATTGCGCTGTACGATGCGGCCGCGATGAGCAACTTCAAAGGGATGGCAATTGAAGATGATCTGTCTCTCTCCAAAAACCGTCAGCGGGAATCACTGTACCGAAGTGATTGACTGTCGTGGATGACGAGAAGACAGTTCGCAGGGTCGCTGATCTGGTCCGCGGATCAGGTCTCCAACGATCCAGACAAGGCAAGCCCGCAAGATGCTAATCTGCCCGATGCTCAGCGTTCCAGCGACTCAAATAGCCATGCAGAATCCCCACCGCTTCCTGACATCCCTCATGAGGCTTCCGTTCATGGTGAGGACCCCAGTGATGACCCTGTGGAAGGTGGACCGTCGTCACCAGACACTTGTACCAACGAACCGCCACCCGCAATGGATGCGCCACCGATCGAAAACTAATGACCACGTCACGTCAGCTTGTAGATACCACCGCTCTATTTAATTGACCATAGACTTGAACCCAGTCTTCAATGGCGTCGCACGGGTGCGGCGTCCTCATCATCCACCTTGAGGTCAGTCTTGGGCTTGAGCGCTTTGAGCGGGCCGACCGGGTCTGCCGCGAACCGCGCGTAGTAGAGCGACGCCATGAAGATGCCCTGCGCCGTGAAGAGGATCTTCCAGCGCTGCTCGACAAGGTAGCGTGCGAACGGCGTCATGGTCTCGTGGACGCCACTGTATTCGCTTCCTTCATGTGCCACACCAACATCCCACACCATTTCCTTCGATGTGGTCCACACACATCCATCTATAACAGCAGACCGTCTACTATACCGAGGTCCTCGCGCGTGCATCTTGAGCCGAGACCATCACTCTGGTTTCCCTTGCCGTTCCGCCTTCCTCCCCTCTCAAAAAGGGAAACGCGTCGGCCACTAAGCGCCAAGCCCCGACGACCGAGAGGATGGAGGACGCCGCGTCGCTGTCTCCGAGCGAGAGCTCTCGGCCTCGACGACAGTCGGCGCAGCGCGCGAGGGCCGCCGCGAAGAAGCCGTCTCGCGGGCCGGCGAAGCGCGGTGGCAGCGAGGACGAAGACGAGGAGGAAGAAGAGGAAGAAGAGGAGGAGGAAGAGGAAGAAGAGATCGAGGAGGAAGAAGAGGCCGACGAGGACGCCGCGAGAGAGTATGGGCGCTCGGCCGCCACACGCACCATGTCTGCGGACATGCAGGCCTACGTGCGCGGCGCGATGGTGCGCATTGCGCGCACGGCCAACGTCGAGCAGCGCGTGCCGCACACGGTCGGCAAGATCGGCATGATCGAGGATGTACCGCAACACCCGAATACGTGGTTCAAAGTGCGAATCCGCGACGGAGACGTCGTGTACAAATACCGTCCGTCGGCGCTCACGCTGGTGACGTCCGAAGACGAGGATCTCGTGGACCACGACGTGCGGGATGAAGAAGAGGATGTAGAGGAAGCGCCTGTCAAAAAGCTGCGATCGAACTCGACGACCAGTAATGGTGCCTCGCGCGCTGAGTCGTCGCGCCGAGTTCGCGATGATGTCGGTGACGACACTGATGGTGTAGATGATTCAGAAGGCGAGCAGAAAGAGCAAGATGAAGACGACGAGGAAGAGGTAGACGCCATGGAGATAGACACACGTGTGCGCATTCAGCTCGGAACCCTCTCTCGTAGAGAAAGGGACCTGAAGAAATATCAAGGAAAGCTCGGAGTGATCATCGCGGTACGCTGATTGACTCGTAGGGATTGTACGTTCAGGCGTCTCCTCATTTTTGGTTGCTCAGACGGATCTGGACGGCGTCAAGGTTCAACTTGACAGTGAAGACATCATTACAATCAAGCAGCGGCATCTGGTGGCTGCTCCTGACGCCCCTCGGACCGAGGAGGAGAACGGAGAAGCCGAAGACGACCAGGTATGCATTCCTCCACTACGTACCTGTGTGCATCGCTCTCATCGTTATCGCCTTTAGGATTCAGACACAGAGTTGCCGAATGGCCAATTGCTCTCTGACATTGACCCAGACATGTGGATCGACCGAAGATGCCGAGTCAATGTCGGGAAATTTAAAGGGCGCTTTGGTCGCGTCCTTCGATCAGGGAACGGATGGGTTCAACTCCGTCTCGACAACTCAAACGAAAATACGGCTAAACGAGCGTACGAGTTGACACTCTTGGAGGATATGGATACCATCAAGTTGTTGTATGCGAAGAGCGTGGCAAAGAAGCGTGAATTAGGTGCCTCTGCCCATGATGAGGAAGAAGAAGAGGAAGAGGACGACAACGATGAAGGGTCGCGTAGCGGTGGAGAGGACGTCCTTACAGCCGAGCAAACAGAAGACTCCCAGGGAGAAGAAAGCGGAGGTAAACGTTCCCGCCGCCTAGCAAGCCGAAGTAATTACGGGATCTCGTGGATCGAGAAGAAAGTTTGGCTGCCAAATCGAAAGGGTGTTGGAATTGTGAAAAAGGCGGACAGAGAGACGTGTACTGTGGAAATTGGCACGTCAAAGGTGCTTAAGGTGTTCAAGAAGAAAGAGCTGGAACTAGTTGATGAAGAGGCGGCCAAGGCCGGTCGTGGGCACCGCAGTCGCAACAACGCAAAGGCTGCTAAAGACAAACTTGGGCTTCCAGAGGGTGTTGTCCTGATGGGAACGACTGCTGCTCGTTATGCCGCATTTCAAGATCAGGTAAAAAAGTTTATCATGCGCCGCCGCGAAAAATTCAAGAAGAGACCAAACTTGCTTGGCTGGAGGGCTGAATTTGAAGCAAAACTTCGAAGCAGCGAGCTTCGAGACAAGGAAGATCCTTCTGTTAGAGATTTGCTTATCGTGCCTCACTGTGTGATCTGTGGAGTTGAAAAGGAGGTAAGGGCGCTCGACTTGATCGAAAACTTGAGGTTACGACTGACTCATCATGCTGTAGGAAAAGAACGGCGACTGTTGGAACTCGGACTGCCCGCGTTGCGTGAATTTTGACGTTGAGAATTACGAGCCTTCTGATGGTATGCCTTATGTTGTGTGATTACTGTTCACGACGATGTCTAACCTTGCGTTTGAAGAATCGTTCGCAAGGATGCCAATTCTGCCGATTCCATCAGACCGCGTTACAAACTCTGTTTGTCTCCGCGCAATCGACGCACAGCAGAAGCGAAAGAGACGGCAGACACAATCGCCCATAGTAGGGGAAAATGTTGGCGTGCCAGGATCCGACGAGTACCCTCCAGCGCAAAGGCATCTGAAGCGTCAAGTGAGTTCAGATAGCACGAAGTCCGAGTCGAAGAAAGCGAAAAAGGCGAAGAAGCTGAAGACAGATGCGAAGAAAATGAAGAAATCCCCGAGCAAGGCAAGCCCGAGGGCTGATGAGACCCCGACTAGTAAGTCTTCGCCAGGCGAGCTTTCAAGCGAATCGCAAGAACAATCTGAGTTGTTTCGACCTCAGTATGACAACGTTTACTCAAGATAATTTGCGGCATAGGACATGGTCGGCCGGCTAATCCAGTCGAAAATGGTACGAAGAATGAATATATTGCAGATGTGGATACAGTACGTACAATACGCACGAACACGTCGCGTTGAATGATATTTCGATCGCCATTGCATCTACAATCCATCTGAGATCCTGAGGACGACTTCCGACCCTCCAATCAAGAGACAGCATATGCACAGCGTTCGTATTTTTGGGTTGGCGAGACCGTAGCAGATTTTTTTTCGTAGATCAAGTTCTCGACACACATCGATCGGGAGTGTGAAATCGACTCGTTCTCTTCGATGGGAGGGAAAGATGGTGTCGGCTCCGCCACCTCCACTCGGAAAAGCACACGATACGCACCTGAGAACGGTGGCGAGGAGTCTTCTCTCGATAATGAAAGGGCCTTCGAGAAGAAGGCAACCCCGCAAAGTGGAGCCCATGGAGACAAAACGAAGACGGAGAGGCGATTGCTACGGAAAAGTAGCAGCGCAAGTCTCTTGGAAGTTGAAGGCTCTCCCGATGATCCGGGCGCGCATAAGCTCCGGCGCAAGTCGAGCAGCCTGCGTGACCTTACGGCAGAGGAAGCTGCGGCGCTCAAAGCCAAACACGAGAGTGAGAAAGGGTCGAAAAGAACCAAGAAAAGTGCTCGCGGGAGTGTCACGCGCAACAGCACAACCCGAGTAGACACACACAATACCTTGCCTCCGCTCACGCCTAAAACTGGAAAGGAAACATCCCAGCCGCAAATTGAGCAGCAAAACCGACCTAAGCGGAGGAGGCGAGCTGGAGATATTGACCTACAACGACAACAGACCATCGATGTCGTCGTGAAGTACCAACGTAAGCCGTTGCTTTGTTGTTTATCAATTACACATACATACTGATCGCGGTCTTCCAGTGGGTCAGAATGAGCTCAAGAAGTTCAAGCTCTGCTTCAGCCAAATTGACCTCGAGTAAGTGGATGTTCTATCTGCATCGTCTCTCGTCACCTCACACGAACTGTTTTTCTTCAGTCAGAGTGGATTCATCGATTATGATGAATTTTTCGAGTTCATTGACGAGCGCAAGACACCTTTCTCGGAAGGATTGTTTCGGATGATTGATGCCGATAGCAACGGCACGGTGAGATATAGTTGCCGTTATTCACGCGCTTCCGACCTTCGATGCTCATGTTGTGAGCTCCACGTGCCTTAGATCGATTATGAAGAGTTTGTCCACGCCACTGTCATGTATTGCATGTACACACGGGACGAAATCTTGCAATGTGAGTATGAGTGGTATGTGTCCGGATTTGTTCACTAACTGATTTCAACTCAGTTGCCTTCGACACATTTGACCCGGGAAAGACTGGGGGAATCGGAGAAAAGGAATTCAAGCGGCTCATCAGTTTGGTGAACGACGGCAAGCCCGCCTTTCCTGGAAACTTCAAGACTGCTCTCGCAGAATTCGATAGGTATGCCCGCCTTGATACTGCTGGTACATCATGAAGATGATGCTGATGCGGAATCGATCGACCACCGCAGAAACAAAGATGGTGTGATCGACTTCGACGAGTTCAAGATACTCAATAAGCGGTACCCAATGTTGCTATTCCCGTGCTTTCGCCTCCAAGACCGCATGCAAAAGTCAACTCTGGGGGAAAAACACTGGCACAAGCTGCAGAAGCGATTGTATGAGAAACTGAAGCTCGAAAACTACCAGGTAACCTTGCGCATTGTCGTTCTTTCGATCACTCTTGCACTGAGTACCTACTTGTTGCAGCGAAAACACAATGGGGCACTGCCGCCTTTAGGAGTCGTTGGGAGCATTCGGAAATTTCTCGGTTTCGACAATCGCGACTTCTACATCCCATAGTCAATCACCATGGAACAGCGTCTATTAAATACGGTATTGTTTCCCACGATGGTCTCTATCAGCATCTACCGACGGCTTGAGGACGACCCATTCGAGGCCGACGAGCTCACTTGGATCATCTCGATCGGATACACTGGTTTCCCGTCGGAGACGTACGAAAAGTAGATCGTCGGCTCGGGTCCACGGAGCGGCAGCCCGGCCACTTGCTCGGCCTTGCACCACGTCGCACCGGCACTCTCGTAGTCGGGGATCGACTTGGGGAGCTGGTCGCAGTCGACCGGCTCGGCGTAGAAGATGAATCGCATGCGCACGTAGTTGTTGCGGTTGCGGTCTTCCTTGGGGTGGTACTCGATCTTAATCACGCCCGTGACGCGGATGTCGATGCCGGCCTCTTCCTTCGTCTCGCGGATCGCAGCTTCGACCGGGTTCTCGCCGCTGTCAATTCGACCGCCGGGCAGCCAGAAGCCCGAGTTGGCAAACTCTTGCACGAGCAAAAAGCTGTTGTACTTTCGATTATGGCAGACCACGAGCGCGAACGAGTAGAGCAGACTCTCGGCCATGGTGAACTCGCTGATCATCTCGCCTCGCCCCGGAGGCCCGTGGGCATTGTGGAGGTGCACTTGGAACGGCCCGCGCGTGCTCTGCTTGCAAATGGGGCACGTGAGATCGTCGCGGTTCTTGTCGTTGATGTGGTACATGGGGCAATGGCGCCAGAGCTGGTCCTCCGTGAAGCCCGTCTTGGCGCAGATGGGGCACGTGTATCCGCCGTGGTACGTGCCTTGGTTGTCCGGACACGAGCCGATGAAGCGCATGACCTTGTGGACGTCTTCGAGCGAGCTCGTGACCATCTGCGCGCCCTCGCGGAAGCACTCGTAGCGCCCTCGCGGGTGCTCGACGAGCGACGAGCTGAAGACGCAGAGAAAGAGCTGGCGGCTGATCGTGCGCACCATCTTGATCACGGGGAAGATGCGGCTCGACGGGAGCCCCGCGGCGCGGAAGAGCACGGCGTCGAAGGGCGACGGCCCGGCGTTGGGCGTCGTCGAGGCGCGCGCGTGGGTCTGCATGAGCTGGTGCATGATCTCCGAGTCGTTGAGCACGGCGATCTCGGTGAGGAAGCCGTTGGCCGTGAAGGCCTGCACGCAGGCGTTGTCGAGCGAGTCGAGCGGCACGTCGTGGCGCGCCACGTTGCGGATCACGAGCGCGCGCTTCATGCCGGAGGAACGAAGAGAGAGAGAGAGAGAGCCACGGTCTCCGATAATGGCGAAATCGGAACGTATCATCACCATCACCACCAAGGGTTCATGTGGACCACGCAAGTATCCTTTGGCAAGCACTGGGACGCGAAACGACGCCAAGTTCGACAAACCACAAGCGCAAATGAGCGACGACGAGCTCGACGAGCTCGAGACCAAGGTACGGAGAGAGCGAGGGGGTCTATTCTGACCTGGTGGCCATTGCTTCACTTGTTTGTCGTGGGGGGATGATTGGAATTATAATTTGAATTAATTGGGTCGTGTGTAGTTGGAGGACCTCACGCGGCAGAACGAGGTGCTTCGGCAAGAGAACGAGCTCTTCGAGTCGCACTTGCAGCGTCATGGGCTGGCGTTGGTCGGCAGCGACGACGAGGACAAGCCTGGCGAGCGAGACAAGGGCAAAGTCGGCGGGAGAGCGAGGCGAGCGCGAGCCCAGGTCATGCTCACGATGGACCAGAAGAACGACATCTGCAGCACGGAGCTCGAGGCCGCGCAGAAAGAGCTCGAGGAGACCAAACGCACGAGCGAGCGGCTGATCGACACGCTGCGCGCCGTGCTCGAGGAGACCGACATCCGCATCGCCGAGCTCAAGAAAGACGCGTACGAGTTCAAGCGCGACATCGTGGTCGGCGCCGAAAATTTTCGCACGGGCAAGACCATCGCCGAGAAGATGATCCGGTACATGGAGGAGAAGCTGCGCCAGAAAGACGCGGTCATTGAGAAGCTCCGACTCAAGAACGCGACGCTCAAGAGCCAGGCGCAGAAGATCGACGCCCAGCTACGCCACAAGGAAGAGATGGGTGACGCGCTCCACTACATTGACTTCCATCAGCTTCAGATTGAGAACAAGCAGTACGTCGCCAAGATCGAGGAGCGCAACGAAGAGCTGCTCAAGCTCAAGCAGACGACGGGCAGCACGGTGCAAGTGCTCAATAGCCTCAAGAAGAAGCTGCAGGAGCTCATGGAGGAAAGCGCGTGGCTCCAGAACGAGATCCAGAGCCGCACCGAGCTCAACGAGAAGATCCTCGAAGAGATCAGCCAGATCGAGGAGCTCAACCAAAAGGACGCGAGAAAAGTGCACAAGATGCAGACCCAGCAGGGCGCCGAGCCGAACAAGGACATGCCGCAGGTAAGGGAAGCAGTCCAAATCCCCTCGGACGTATTTGCGGGATGACACTGAGCTGCTGGCTAGATACTGGATTACGTCGGCCAGAAGGCCAAGGCGTACTCGCTCCAGGAAGAGATCAAGAACTACGAGCGGAAGGTCGAGATCGCCGAGCGAGCGGTCAAGCTGCAGCGCACCAAGCTGCGCCGTCGCGAGAGCCACTAGTGTCACTGGTACAATAAGAAAAGGCGTGGATTGTTTAGGTTGGCTTCACAATCTCTAGGGCGTGGAGAATCTCGCCGCTAGCAACAGCTCGGCATCCACCACACTCACGATGAAATCACGGCCCGGCCCGTGAACAACAACGAGCTTCGCATCGTTCAGGTTTGAGGAACGATGAGCATGTGGATCGGATCCGTTTCGTTCGGGAACGGCAGTTTCTCTTCCGCGAGAATTTGCGCGATGCTCGAATTGAGGTTGCGCCTGCTGCGGCAGAATACGAAGGCTTCCATGATTGTGGGGACTTGGTCCTCCTCCATGTCGGCGACCTCGTCGGCTGTGAGCGGTAGCTACATGCTGCCCTCGCCGGCAACTTTGACAGAGAGTAGCTTGGCGTCGACGCCGTTGAAGATGTCGTCCCGGTGGAGCTGGACCGCGTTGCAGATCGCGCTGCATTTGGATCCACCTCGATGGTGCAGCTTCCCTCGTGGGAGATCACAAAGCACTTAAGCAGCATGGCGACAATTGGAGAATGAGGACTGCAGCCACCCCGTGGTTGTAGTGCTACATCCCATTGAATGTCTTAGGCCCATCAATCCGAGCCAATGCGAGAGACCAAGGTCTCGTCGTTCTCTCAAGTCCCAGGTCTCATCTTGCAACGAACCAGAAGATGAAACTTCGTATGGGTACGAAATGGCTCTCATGTCAGTTTCTTTCAGTCCAGCTCAGCTTGAAGCTCTCCACCGAACGGTCACGAGAGACTGCTTGCTCGCTTGATGCGTTCGCGGAAGTCGCCTGGAAGCTTCAAGAAAGCGCGTCGCACGTTACCGATCCGCTGGTTTGTGTGGCTGGGCTCAGAAGCGACCAGGCGTACCACGCATTTGCACGCGTGCTGGAATTGTGCTCCGCTCTCCATCAGCCGGCCAAGTCGCTCCACATGCAGAGCCTCCCAGTCTCCCACGACCGTATCTTTGCCTTCTCGACCCAGTTTCGTTCGCGTCTACTCGCTCGTGCGTTCGTGGGGGTCGTGAAGTCCATTCCAGAACTTGCATCGCCCTGGGAACACGACCATGCACGCTGCTCACTGCCTCGCCACGTTTGTCATCACGGCCGCGTCGCTGCTCCCGTGGGTGGGTGCTCACTCGTGGCTCGAGTGCACCGACTACCGCGTGACGCCCGGCAGCGACGCGACCAAGATCTGGGACAAAGCTCTCTGCCTCGGCCACGCACGATGCGGCAAGCGCCAAGCGACCGAAGGCTTTGGCGTCGACACGGGCTTCAACTATCACAGCGGCCAAGGTTGTCAGTGCGTACGAGGTAGCGACAACTACGACGGCATCTCCAAGGCCGTGTACACGCCCGGCCAGCGCGTGTGCCTCGCGTACCCGTCCAAGAACCACGTCGCGGCGCCGTGCACCAACGCCAACATCCCGGACGCCGGCGTCAACATCACGCGGTCGGCTCGGAGCTCGACGAGCGACGACGACGTGTCGCGAGCGTACACACAGGCGAATGGCGCCCACGTGGACGGCACGATGGACTACAAGGGCTTCCAGAACTGCCCCAACTTTTGCTCCAACATGGACAAGTCGCTCTGCACCATGTGCTTCGACCTCGAGCCCGACCTCGCACCGGGCGAGTACACGTTCCGCTGGGTCTGGTCGTTCAACTCGAACGACGACGCGTACTCGTCGTGCTGGGAGGCCGAAGTGAAGGCTAGCGGCGCCTACGGCAATGACGACGCGATCCCCATCGCCGGCCGAGTCCACGCCGCGAGCGACGCGCCGACCACGTCGCCCGTCATGGCGACGGCCACGCCGACGCCGACGCCAACACAGCCCAGCACGAGCCAACCTCCAGCACCGACACGCAGTGAGCACCACGAAGAAGCAGCGTACATGGCCGAGCACGAGCTCGACTGCGACGAGGACGAGCCGGCAGAGAAAGAAGAGGGAGAAGAAGAAGAGGAAGATGCGGACTGCAGCCATTCTTTGCCCTCGCCCCAAGACGAGAGCGCGGTCGTCGCGCCGGCCTTCGCGCCGCCGCCTTCGTCCGAAGCGCCTGCCCCGTCTCAGCACGCCGACTGCGAGGCCGCGGGCGACGACGCGCGCGCCGTGTAGCCATCGAGCGGATTCAGCCATCACGCACCGAGCGACGAAGCCCCGAGCGTCATGGCGTGACGTCACCATGGCCAGTGGCTCGCGTCGTTTCAAGATCGCGCAGGGGAGTACTGTCACGGACAGAACAAGCTCAAACCAACGGGGAAAAGGGCAGTGGGGGGGCAATCATATGCCCACTCGAAGGGTATCATCTGCGCAAGGTTCAGCTTTGAGCCTTTCTTTATGTACAGCACCTGTTATCATGTATGCATTTGACAAAGGACCTGTAGGATCTAGTACTCGCCCATCGTGGTCGTCGACTGTCGATGCGCTGCTGTCATCCCCTCGCGCGCTCTCTCCGCGCGTGACGTCATGCGCTTCGCTGCTTCGAAATCCGCCGCCGCCAGTCGCTTCGCGCGTCATCCGCCGGCCGTTTGGATGTTGGATCGCCACCACTTTCAACGTTTAAGTTCATTAAAATGAGACCCTGAGCTTGGCCTTGGTGGTGGTGGTGGCTGATCCCAGCCGAGAGAAACGCCACGACCCACAGACCCATATGACGAGGGGTCTTTTTGCATCAGTGAGGATCGAAGATAGTTGTATAGAGAGCGAGAGAAGGAGGAAGGAGTAGGAGGATTCTAATATTCCTGGGGTCCTGGGGGGCCTGGCGACGTCATCGCGTACGTGGTGTCGACGTCGATGGCGCGGGGCTGTCGACGCGCCCTTTCCACCTCACTCCCTAGCGAGGTTTTATGGGTTGCATCTCTACTATCTCAGTACATGTAGCGCTCTCTTGATCCCCTGCGTGGTTGTCACATCCAAGGAGGAGAGAGAGAAGGCAAAGAAGGCGAGCATGGCCGAGCATTCCCCAATTGCCGGCGAGACGCAGAGCACGAGCATGGGCCACGGCGACTCGGAGCCTTCGACGCCCATGGCGCCGCGCCGCGAGCGCAACGACAGCCACCCGATCGCGTTCGCGAGCGTCGACGAGTACGTCAAGGAGCTCCAGGGCAAGCGCGCGATCCGCCGCGTGCTCATCGCCAACAACGGCATCTCGGCCGTCAAGGCCATCCGCAGCATCCGCAGCTGGTCCTACGAGATGTTCGCCGACGAGCACAAAGTCACGTTCGTGGTCATGGCCACGCCCGAGGACCTGCGCGCCAACGCCGAGTACATCCGCATGGCCGAGCAAGTCGTCGAAGTGCCCGGCGGCGCCAACAACAACAACTACGCCAACGTCGCGCTCATCGTCGAGATCGCCGAGCGCTTCAGCGTCGACGCGGTCTGGGCCGGCTGGGGCCACGCCTCGGAGAACCCGCTGCTGCCCGACACGCTCAAGCTCAGCAACATTGTCTTCATCGGCCCGCCGTCCAAGCCCATGCGCGCGCTCGGCGACAAGATCGGCTCGACCATCATCGCGCAGAGCGCGCACGTGCCGACGATCGCCTGGAACGGCGACGGCATCCACGTCGACTACCGCGCGCAAGGCGCGATCCCGGACGAGGTCTACAAGGCCGCCGAGCTGCGCGACTATGAGCACTGCCTCGAGCACTGCAAGCGCATCGGCTTCCCCGTGATGATCAAGGCCAGCGAAGGCGGCGGCGGCAAGGGCATCCGCAAAGTGCTCGAGGAGTCGCAAGTGCAGTCGGCCTGGGAGGCCGTGCGCGGCGAGATCCCCGGATCGCCCATCTTCGTCATGAAGCTCGCGCCCAAGTCGCGCCACCTCGAAGTGCAGCTGCTCGCAGACGAGTACGGCAACGCGATCGCGTTGAGCGGACGTGACTGCTCGGTGCAGCGCCGCCACCAGAAGATCGTCGAAGAAGGCCCCGTGCTCGCGCCGTCCGAGGACGTCTGGAACGCCATGATGCGCGCGGCCACGCGGCTCGCGCAAGAAGTCGAGTACGTGAACGCCGGCACGGTCGAGTACCTCTTCAGCGAGCTGCCCGAGGACGACGGCAAGGCCTTCTTCTTCCTCGAGCTCAACCCGCGGCTTCAGGTCGAGCACCCGGTGACCGAGATGATCACGAACGTCAACCTGCCGGCGGCGCAGCTCCAAGTGGCCATGGGCATCCCGCTACATTTCATCCCGGACGTGCGACGACTCTACCAGAAGGACGCGTTCGGCCGCACGCCGATCGACTTTGACACGGAGAAGCAGGCACCGCCGAACGGCCACGTCATCGCCGCGCGTATCACGGCCGAAGACCCGAACGCGGGCTTCCAGCCCACGAGCGGCTCGATCAAAGAGCTCAACTTCCGCTCGACGCCCGACGTCTGGGGCTACTTCTCGGTCGACTCGTCGGGCCAAGTCCACGAGTTTGCCGACTCGCAGATTGGCCACTTGTTCTCGTGGTCGACGTCGCGAGACCGAGCACGGAAGAACATGATCCTCGCGCTCAAAGAGCTCTCGATCCGTGGTGACATCCACACGACCGTCGAGTACATTGTCAACATGATGGAGTCGGAGGACTTTGTCTACAACCGCATCCACACGGCGTGGCTCGACGAGCGTATCTCGCGCCACAAGGAGGTGCGTCTCCAGGGCCGTCCGGATCCGCTGCTCGTCGTGCTGGTCGGCGCGGTCTGCTCGGCGTTCCAGGCCTCGAATGCGCGCCAGGAGGAGTACGTCAAGCAGCTCGAGCGCGGCCAGCTGCCGACGAACGACTTCCTCTCGCAGCACGAGCCGCTCGAGCTCATCTACGAAGGCATCAAGTACAACATCCAGGCCTACCGCAGCGGCCCCATCCAGTTCACGCTCTTCTGCAATGACTCGTACGTGCAGGTCGAGATCCGCACGCTCTCGGACGGCGGCTTCCTCGTGCTGCTCAACGGCAAGTCCCACGTGGCGTACGCGACGAAGGAGGCCCAGGGTCTGCGCCTCGTGCTTGACGGTAACACGTGCGTGTTCACGAAGGAGTACGACCCGACACGGCTCGTGACCAACACGGCCGGCAAGCTCGCGCGTTACTTGGTCGAGGACGGCGCCAAGCTGCGTCGTGGCATGCCGTTCGCGGAGATTGAGGTCATGAAGATGTACATGCCGTTGCTCACGCCCGAAGACGGCGTCATCCGCTTGCTCAAGACCGAGGGCGCCGTGCTCGCGCCAGGCGACTGCATCGCGACCATGGAGCTCGACGATCCGTCCTGTGTCAAGAAGTCGGAGACTTTCTTGGGCAAGCTCCCGGTCGCCGAGGGCGTCGAGAACGGACTCAAGTCGATCCACAAGCTGCGCGCGGCGCAGGCCACGCTCAAGACGATCCTCGATGGCTACTTCGTGCCGGAGGATCTGACCCACAAGGCGATCGCGGACCTCTTCGCGAGCCTCGCAGACCCGCTGCTACCCGTGGAGGAGCTCAAGGAGGCCATGTCGCCGCTCGCGGGCCGCATCCCGCTCGACGTCTTCGCCAAGATCTCGGACCAGCTCCAGCAGTTCCGCTCGCGTGCATCAGTGGCTGGCGAGACGCTGGACGTGGCGACCATCGTGGCCATCCTGGACGAGCACAAGGCGAGCCTCGCGAACGAGCGCAAGGCTGCCGAGTTCGAGGCTGTCGTGGCTGGTTTGCGTGACCTCACGGACAAGTACAAGCGCGGCACTGAGTCCGCACTCGAGACCGTGCTCACGGACCTCATCAACCACTACTACGTTGTCGAGACGGTCTACGCGCGCTCGCACAACATCGAGGACGTCGTGCTGGGCCTGCGTCAGCAGCACGCCGGCGATCTCAGCAAGGTCTTCTCGATCGCGCGCTCCCACGTGTCGGTCGACGCCAAGAACAAGGTGCTGCTGCAGCTGCTCGCTCGGCTCTCGCGCGAGTCGCCGACCGTGCCGCGTGAGGCGCTCAAGTCCGCGTCGTTCCTGCCGCTGCTCGAGCGCCTGGCCGAGTTCAAGGAGAACCACTACTCGCTCGTGGCGCTCGAGGCGCGCCAGATCCTCATCGACTTCAAGATGCCGTCTTACCGCGAGCGCCTGAGCCAAGTGGAGCAGGTGCTGCGCGAGATCCTGGCCGAGGGCCAGCCTTCGGAGCTCTCGGCCAAGTACACGGGCCTGCTCGACCAGTCGCAGCCGCTCTTCGATCTGCTCATCGGTCTTCTCGACCACAAGGACGCTAACATCCGCGAGACGGCGCTCGAGCTCTACATCCGCCGCATCTACCGCTCCTACGTCATCGAAGCCATGGAGACGCGCGACCAGGGCGACCTCTTCGCCAAGAAGTTCGAGTTCAAGTCGCCGGTCTACGACGTGCTCTCCGTGGGCAGTGCCGGTCCGACCAAGACCGAGAGCTACGACGATCTCGCGAGTCTCGTCAACCGGAACAACTCGCAGCACGATCTCGCGGCGGTCGAGAAGGCTGCGGCATCACCCACGGCCGGCGACAAGCCGTCGAGCGAGCTCTACACGGTACTCGTGGCCGACGTGTCGCCCAACGTGCTGCGCCACGGCGCGATCGTCAAGTTCGACTCGTTCGAGGCCATGAAGGTGACGTTCGACGAGGTCATCGCCATGTTCCCGCCGGCGCAGAAGTCACTCTCGCTCGCGGCCAAGAGCAACAACCCGGTGAACGTGCTCCACGTGATCTTGCTCGAAGAGCGCACGGAGGAAGCGGTGCTGCTGCAGGAGGCCGAGTCGTTCCTCAAGTCGGTCTCGGACAACCTCAAGCAGCACAACATCCGCCGCGTGACGTTCGCGATCCGCCCGCAGCCGTCGGCCGATGCCTTCTCGTACCCGGGCATCTACACGTTCCCGAGCCGCCTGGGCTTTGCCGAGGACAAGATCGTGCGCCACATGGAGGCGCCGCTCGCGTACAAGCTCGAGCTGCGCCGCATGCGCAACTACAGCGTCGTGCCGCTCACCTCGGACAACAAGAACGTGCATCTCTACCTGGCCAAGACCAAGTCGTCCGACGCGCATCTCGTGCCCGAGCCCTTCCAGCGTGTCTTCGTGCGTGCGGTCGTGCGCCAGCTCGACAAGGCCGACGGCAAGTCACGCTCGCAGTACGACGCGTACCCGGGCCCTGAGCGCATGCTCGTGGATGCCCTCAACGCGCTCGAGCTCGCGCTCGGCAGTGCGGCCGTCAAGAAGAACGGCCTGCCGACCAAGAACAACCACGTCTTCCTCAACATCCTGCCCGAGGCCGTTGTGGGTCCGCAGTACCTCGAAGGCGTGATCCGCATCCTCGCGTCGCGCTACTCCGACCGCCTGGAGCAGCTCCGCATCTCGCAGGTCGAGCTCAAGATCAACGCGCGCTTCAACGCCGAGTCGGCGCCGATCCCCGTGCGACTCATCGCGTCCAACCCGACGGGCTACGTGCTGCGTGTCGAGGCGTACGTCGAGGCCGCGGGCCACCCTGAGCCCATCTTCACGTCGATCGGTGACGAGGTCCAGGGCGAGCTCGACGGCATGGCCGTGACGACGCCGTACCCGGTCATTTTCCCGCACGACAAGAAGCGCATGCTCGCCAAGGCCATGTCCAACACGGTCTACGTCTACGACTTCCTCGAGCTCATCGAGTACAACCTCATGCGTGCGTGGCGCCGCTTTGTCCACGAGCGCTCGCGCGGCGGTGCGGAGACGCTCTCGGTGCCCAACCACTTTTTGGACGCGCGCGAGCTCGTGCTTGACGCCTCGGGCAACGCCGTCGTCGAGACGGACCGCGCACGCGGGCTCAACGACATCGGCATGGTCGCGTGGCTGCTCACGATGTACACGCCCGAGTTCCCGAGCGGCCGCGAGGTGGTCGTGATCGCCAACGACATCACGTTCCAGGCCGGCTCGTTCGGCACGCGCGAGGACCGTCTCTTCGAGCTCGCGTCCAAGCTCGCTCGTGAGAAGGGCGTGCCACGACTCTTCTTCTCGGCTAACGCCGGTGCTCGCATCGGCATGGCCGAGTCCATCAAGAAGCTCTACCGCGTGTCCTGGAAGGACGAGAGCGACCCGACCAAGGGCTTCGAGTACCTCTACCTCTCGCCAGAGGACTACGCCGCTGTGTCGAGCCAGGGCGCTGTGAACGCCGAGCTCCGCGTGACGCCGAGCGGCGAGCAGCGGTACGTGCTGCAGGACATTGTCGGCCGCGAGCTCGATCTCGGTGTCGAGTGTCTGCGTGGCAGTGGCACGATCGCCGGCGAGACGTCGCGCGCGTACAACGAGGTCTTCACGCTCACGTACGCGTGTGGACGCAGCGTCGGCATCGGTGCCTACCTCGTGCGTCTCGGCCAGCGAACAGTGCAGAACACGACCCACGCGCCGATCATCCTCACGGGCTACCAGGCGCTCAACAAGCTCATGGGCAAGGACGTCTACACGTCCAATGACCAGCTCGGCGGTGTCAAGATCATGCACACGAACGGCGTCACGCACGTGTCGGCCAAGAACCATCTCCACGGTGTGGCTTCGATCCTCGAGTGGCTCAGCTTCGTGCCAGCCGTGCGTCGAGGCCCGCTGCCCGTACGCGACATCGCGGGTCTCGACACGATCGAGCGCCCCGTCGAGTTTGCGCCCGCCGACAAGAACGCGCAGTACGACCCACGTGCGCTGCTCGCTGGTAAAGTGGACGAGACCTCGGGTCGCTGGGTGCCGGGCTTCATGGACAAGAACTCGTTCCGCGAGACGCTCGACGGCTGGGCCAAGAGCGTCGTCGTGGGCCGTGGACGGCTCGGTGGCATCCCGTGCGGTGTCGTGCTCACGGAAGTGCGCACGTCCGAGAAGGTGATCCCGGCCGACCCGGCGTCGCCGACCACGCAGGAGAACCTCGTGCAGCAGGCTGGCCAGGTCTGGTTCCCGGACTCTGCGCACAAGACGGCGACGGCGATCCGCGACTTCCAGGGCGAAGACCTGCCGCTCTTCATCTTCGCCAACTGGCGAGGCTTCTCGGGTGGCCAGCGCGACATGTTTGACGAAGTGCTCAAGTTTGGTGCCGCGATCGTCGATGCGCTCGTCACCTATGAGCAGCCCGTGTTCGTCTACATCCCGCCATTCGCTGAGCTGCGTGGTGGTGCCTGGGCCGTCGTTGACCCGACGATCAACGAGGGCATCATGGAGATGTACGCCGACCCGAACGGCCGTGGTGGTGTGCTCGAGCCAGCCGGTCTCATCGAGATCAAGTACCGCAAGAAGCAGCTTCTGGAGACCATGCACCGTCTCGACGCCAAGCTCCAGGCACTCACGCAGCAGCTTGCGGCGCTCGCGCCGGAAGACGCCGAGCGTGCTAAGCTCCAGCGTGAGATCTCGAGCCGCGAGAATTTGCTGCTGCCCATGTACGTGCAGCTCGCGACCGAGTTCGCTGACCGCCACGACACGCCCGGCCGCATGAAGGCCAAGAGCTGCATCCGCGAGGTCGTCGAGTGGAAGAACGCGCGTACGTTCTTCTACTGGCGCCTCAAGCGCCAGCTCGCCGAGTTCGGCTTGCGTCGTGAGATCGCCACAGCCACGTCGGGCCAGGTGGGCTTCAAGGACGCCGAGCAGTACCTCAAGGGCTGGTTCACCGAGGCTGTGAACGCCGGCCGCGTCTCTCGCCAGCCGAACGTGTCGGTGGCCGAGCTCTGGGGCGCGAGCGACAAGGACGTGCTGCTCTGGTTCGCGAGTGACAAGGACTGGATCCAGACTCGACTCCAGGGGCTCAAGCGTGAGGACACGACGAGACAGGTGGTGCAGCTGGGTCTCAAGGACCCCAAGGCTGCCGTGGCCGGTATCCTCGAGCTGCTCCACCAGCTGAGCCCCAAGGACCGCGAGGAAGCTGTGGCATCGCTGCGTCGCGGCTCCATCTTCAGCAAGACGGGCTCCAACTCGAAGCTCAACGCCTTCCTCGTGCAGCAGGACGACCTCTCGTAGAGATAAGCAAGACACCAGTAGTACTAAGACCTTAATGGATTCGTATTTTGAAATGAGTACGCCCCGGGCTCCCTTCTCGCGGGGGGCTCGGTCAAGCCTTTTTCGCTCTCTCTCTCTCTCTCGTCAAGTTCCAGTCCGACAACTTGGTAACGTGCGACTTGTGTGGAGAGCAACCGACGCGTTTTCGCTGAGTTTCCATAGATACTTTTCCGCGTTTCCTGATGGAGAAGCGACGCAGCGCGACGTCAGCGGCTTCAGTTGCTCCTCCGCCGTCTTTCCAGTCGCAGTACGACGCGTTGCTCGATGCTTACTACTCAGTGGATGGCGTGGACGAGAGCCGTCGCGTCCAGCGGATGCTAGAGCTGCAGTCGTCCATGGCGCAGCTCAGCTTCCACCACGGCGAGCTGCGTCGGGCACTGGAGCACTACGAGAAGATCCTCTCCCTCGTGGACACACACACTACGTCGGAACAGCCGAGCGGAGAGGGTGCTGGCACACCAGAAGGCTCATCGACGGAGGATGTCGGGGGCAAACTGAGCGAGATCTCGGAAGAGATGAGGAAGGCGCTACCAGAACTCCGCGTGACCGCGCTGACCAACATAGCGACGTGTCACCATCGACTCGGCGACGCCCGCGAGGCCATGCGCTGTCTTCTGATAGCCAAGAAAGAGTTCCGCGAGCTCAAAGACAAGCCACAAGAGCCTCCAACAAAGACGCTGGAGATGACGCTGGCGGCCAACTACGCTGTCATGCTTCAGGCGCAACGATCGGTCGATGAGTGCGTCGTCGCTGCTGAGGCGGCTCTGGATCTAGCCGGAGATATGCCGGGAAACGATGTGAAGGCGCCTGCGAATCCAGAAGACTCGGTGGTACAGACTGTTCGGCTGATGGCGACCGGAGGTGAGTTTTGGACTTGTAGTTCAAGCCGCCACTGCTCTAAATTCTTGTGATGACAGTACTAGCATCGACTCTGCGAGCCAAGGGTGATGTGCCACGAGCTCGTGAGCAGTGCACTCTCGCTGTTCGGCTTCTTGATCGTACAAAGGACGGAGATCCGCTCTTGCTGGCTCGCTCGCATAATAATGCCGGGGTGGCATTCGCCGAGTCTGGGGACTTCGCGTCTGCGCTGAGTCGCTATCTCAAGGCCTATCAGATCAACATGACGAGCAACGTTCCTGACGTCAAGCTCCAGGCGACCTTGGTTTACCAAATAGGGCGAATGCTAGCCGAACTTCAAACCACGGTGGCTGTCCCCGGCGATTCAGACACAAAGCAACTGGATGCTCATCAGTGGCTACTACGTATCGACCAGCAAGCCCAGCACGGGATTCTACTGAGCATTGTGACGCAAGTCTGTCTTGGAGAGCTGGCCTTTTACGCTGGTGAGTACACAGACGCAGAAGCGAAGCTCACGGACGCGCTCGAGAAGCTCAAGACAGCAGTCGAAGCCGACCAAGCTGCGTCGAAGAAGCCAACACTGTCCAAGCAAGAGATCGTCAAGATCCAAGGAGCCATCGATAGCCTTCTTGGGAACACGTTACTTGTCCAGGGCAAGTTGGCAGCCGCCGAAGAGGCCCATCAGCGAGATCTCGAGCTCGCGTTGGATTGCGAAGACATCCACGCGCAGTTACGAGGACTCCGCAACCTCGCGGTGCTCTACGACGTTTCCAAGCGATTCGACGAGGCTATCACGCTGTGGCGCGAAACGATCGAGATCGCCGCCGTGCTAAACAGCAAGCGAGACCTCTTGATCGGCTATGGCGGACTCGGGGATTCGCTCATCCATCTCAGCATCGCCGACTTTGGCAAGGACGAGTTCCAGGAATTCTTGTCACTGCGAGAGAACCAGCCGCGAACCATCTTCGTCAAGCAGCGCGCGCTCGCGATCGAACTCGCAGATCTCGAGGCTCACGTCCGCGCACAAAAGTCGATCGTCGGCACTTACGAATGGCGCCCACAGGACAGTGAGCTCGAACAACGACTTGAAGAGTGCGACGCACTGGTCCGCGTCTGTGAACGACAGGACAATCTCTCCCACCGATCCGACGCCTACCGATGCCTCGCAAACGCGCTCACTGTACAGATCAAGCGGCTAGCCGAGCGAGGACAGCGATTCGCCGAGGCCATCAAAGTGCTCACGTTCAGGCGAAATGCAATCCTACAGAAATTTCGCGATGCCGCGATGAACGCTGTCTTGCACGAAAAGCCGAGCAAGTGGCCTTTCGACCGTGTCGACGTGGTCTCTGGTGCGAGCTTGGGCTACTGAAAGTTGGGGAGGCCCGTGATTTTGCGTATGTACTAAAGGTTTCTAAAGAGGATTCTACAAGACTACTTTTTGGCTGGCGGCTTCTTTTTGTCGCTGGAACAAAGCACTTTGAACGAGCAGTTGAGGGTCTTGTCAACGCAGAGAATCGCGCCGGCGTTGTCAAACTCGTTGCAGTAATTTGGTGCTGAGAAGATCGTTACGAGCTTACGGTCTGCGAAGAACTCGTAGCCGTCCGACACGACTTGGTGGGCTCGACAGACGAGATCCAAGTCGTGCGTTTGCAGAAATTGATCGACGACGTCCGCGCCGAAGATGTAGGAGACGCCACGATCGCTTTCTGTCCAACCCTGGCTGTCGGGGTCCGGGTCTGCCCATAGGAGATCGCATAATAGTCCCTACCGAGATGTTCATGAGACTCAGGAAGCAAGAAGAACAGGGAAAAGAAATCCAACAAGTTAATACCTCATCTGGGACATCGGTGGGTCGCCGAATGTTGCGGATCTGGTCGAGTGTGTACAAGTCGGGAGAGAGACCCCCGTGGGTGCAGAATATCTGCCGTCCGTCGAGGTGAGAAGTTGCTAATTCGGATGACAGCATGACATTCCGAAGAACAGACTCACCTTTCCAGCGACGACGGCGGCTACGGGCATGCAATTAAAGCAGTCGCCGAATGTCCTCCACAATTTCACCGAGTAGCGCCGTTTGCACTCGTCATAGAAGCCGTAGATGCGATTAATCGACGCACACTCGTGGTTGCCTCGCAATAGAAATAATCGGTCGGGATACTTGATCTTGTACGCGAACAGTAAGCAAATGGTCTCGATGCTCTGCATCGCTCGGTCAACGTAGTCTCCGAGGAAGAGGTAGCTCTTGTCGTCGGGGAACCCACCGATCTCGAACAGCCGTAACAAGTCCGAGTACTGGCCGTGGGTGTCTCCACAGATATTGATGGGCGCCGGGACTTCAAGCAGCGCAGGCTGGTCGAGAAAAATCTACGATGGTCCTCGCAATTAAAAAAAAACAACGCAGGAACACACAAAGCAAACAAGGCAGCGCGCACCGTGCGGATCTTTCGACAGAGCAGCATGATCTCCTCGGTCGTGACGTCGGTGACTTCGGTCTGCGCGGGCTTGTCCTGGACCGTGAGTAGCTTCTTGATGACATTATCCACGACCACGAGCGTCGAGTCGGTCATCGCGACAGTCGGAGCGAGAGGCTGAACGCGCGTCACGGTGGAGCGCGCGGCAGCGAGCCGGCCGTCGTTAGCGCGTGCGGCGTCACGAAGCAACGAGCGCTCGTCGTCGTCGTCGGCGCCAGACGCCGCACAAGAATAGGCGCGCGTTGATCGAATGCGGCGACCTCGTAACTCGGCGGAACCGCCCACTGCGCGCTATTAATACGCATGGTGGGGCGGGCATTGAAGTGAGGAGCTGCAAGGGAACACTGAAAAGCTCACCTCTTTAAAGCGATCGTAAAGAGTGATGGTCGGTCGGCCTGAGTTCTCAATGACGCAGGCGACGTGGCTCGTGGTCTGCACATGTGACTACCAGGAAGTCACATTCGATCGAAATGACGACCGGGTAGTCACATTCTGCGACTATCCATCGGTACGGACAGGCACGCCAGGACCTACTGACCTAGTGACTGAAGTGACACGCGCGCGTCAGCTGCGCAGTCGCGACTCGTACCGTCTCGGACAGAATAATTCTCATCAATTTCACTTGCTTATTGTATACTCTCCTACTAAGTACGACGCGGCGCGCCCCCGCGTTCTCATTTTCGTTCGTTGTTCTCGATCTTCTCATTCGCGGTTCCGCCAGTCTATCGCCGCGTCTAACGGCGCGTCACTTTGGCCCCCCGCTGCCGCCCGCGGTCGCCTCGTCGCGGCGCCGTCTATCCGCGCGTCCAACCGCGCGTCTAAAAACTCTCCCCATTCTCGGCTCTTCCTCCTTCCTCTCGCGCCGCCATGAAGCTGCTCGAGCTCGACGACGTCTGGACGCAGTTCCTCGCGCTGAGCCTGCTGCTCGCGCTCTCGGTGGACTCGCTGAACCCGGTCAAGGCCGTCTCGGGCTTTCTGGGCGTGCCGCCGTTCTACTGGGGCGTGCTCTCGTTCGCGATGATGCTCGGCGTGCTCTGGCACAACGCGAGCGACGTGCTCTACCGCAGCGCGCGCGTCTTCCTCAACAGCGTGCTCAGCATCTCGTTCAAGAGCATAGACGTCGTGGGCCTCGACAACATCCCGCTCGACGGGCCCGTGATCTTCACGGGCAACCACGCCAACCAGTTTGTCGACGGACTCACGGTCATGATGATCACGCCGCGCAAAGTCGGCACGCTCATCGCCGAGAAGAGCTGGCACCGCCCCATCATCGGCGACTTTAGCCGCATCATGGGCTGCATCCCGGTCGTGCGCCCGCAGGACTCGGTCATCCCGGGCGTCGGCAAGATCAAACTGCGCGACGCGGCCGACGCCGCGCTCGAGAAAGAGTTCGACGCCGACGGCGACGAGAAACCGCCGTCCAAGCCCTGCGTCGTGGTCGGCGAGGGCACCAACTTCACGGCGCAAGTCACGCCGGGCGACCAGGTGCGCTTCCAGGGCAAGCAGGTCAAGGACAGCGGCTCGCCCGTCAAGATCCTTAAGGTCGTGAGCGACACGGAGCTGCTCGTGGAAGGCCCGCTCAAGGACGACAAGGACAAGCCCGTGTTCGAGGCCTCGCCCTTTGGCATCTTTAAGAAAGTGGACCAGGCCGTGACGTTTGCCAAGGTCTACACGCACTTGAACCGCGGCAACTGCATTGGAATCTTCCCGGAAGGCGGCTCCCACGACCGCACCGACTTGCTGCCGCTCAAGGCCGGCGTCGCGATCATGGCGCTCGGCGTCAAGGACAAGTACAACGTGACTGTGCCCGTGGTGCCCGTGGGACTCAACTACTTCCGTGGCCATCGCTTCCGTGGACGCGTGACAGTCGAGTTTGGCACGCCCATCACGGTCGACGATGAGCTCATGAAGGTCTATCGCGAAGACAAGCGCAAGGCCTGTAACGACTTTTTGCACCGCGTCGAAGAAGGCATGCGCTCGGTGATCGTCACGGCGCCCGACTACAACATCTTGCAGCTCATCTTCACGGCGCGTCGACTCTTCCAGCGCTCGGGCGTGCGGCTCACGGTCAAGGAGACCCAGGACCTGAACCGCCGCTTTGCCGAAGGATACAAGATCCTCAGCGGCGTGCCCGAGGCGCAGGCCGACCTCGAGTCGCTCCACAAGAAGCTCGCGGACTACAACCACACGCTCAAGCTCATGGGACTCAAGGACCACCAGGTGCCGTTCATCGCGTGGTGGAGCATCCACGACGTGATCGGCTCGGCGCTCTACGGCGCGCTCATCTTTGCGCTCGCGTCCATCCCGTCGTTTGTGCTCAACGCGCCCGTGGGGATCATGGCGCGCTACGTGGCGTCGCAGGAACAGAAGAAGGCGCTCGCCGGCTCCAAGGTCAAGGTTGCCGGCCGCGACGTCGTGCTCAGTAAGAAGATCGCGTTCTCGATGGTCGCTGTGCCCGTGCTCTGGCTCACGTACGGCGTGATCCTCGCGATCGTGACGGACTGGTACTGGTCGTCGATCGCGCTCGTGCTGCTCTCGTTCCCGCTCTTCTCGTTCTTCGGTGTGCGATCGGTCGAGGCCGGTATCATCGAGCTCAAGACTGTGCGTCCGCTCTTCTACCGCCTGCTGCCGCAGTACCGCGCGACGCAGGACGAGCTGCCGATGCGCCGCGTTGAGCTCCAGAAGGAAGTGCGCGGCTTCATCAAAAAGTACCGCGCGCACCTCGGCCCGCTCGCCGAGTACAACGCCATGGACTGGCATGCGTTCATGCACCAGCAGCGCTCGCTCGAGGCTGCTGCCCACAAGAAGGCTCAGGAGGAGAAGGCTGCGGCCAACGGCGAGAGTGTGACGGAGGCTGAGACCTCGGTGGCCACACCGCCGCCGACTATCACACGCGACCACGACTTGAGCTTCCTCCGACGCTCGAACAAGTCGGTCATCGGACTCGCGACGTTGGACCGATCGATGACGTGCCCGCCAGGCTTCGACGAGGCCCTGGAGAAGTCGGAGCGCCAACGCTCGTTCACCACTGCGGAGTAGCCGAGCAAATGTGTAACCCAAGTAGTACAACGCACAATACACAGATTCGTTTCAATGGCGTCTCACGTCGAAGTTGAGCATTCTTCTCTTCACGAACCGACGAACCATCAAGGAACTTACTGTACAAAGCCTCATCATCAAGTCACTTTCGTCACCTACACATCAATTCGATAGCTCTCAACTTCTCGATGATACTTCGACAAAATGACCATAAGTTGCAATTGAAAAATCATTCGCCTACCCATTCTACTACGTTTTTCTCTTCTTTGGCGCAGCCTTAGAGGCAGCAGGCGCCTTGCGTTTGCCCTTGGCACCATCTCCATCACCTGAGGCAGCAGCAGCTGCGCGGCCACGAGGCTTCTTCTGGAACTTGCTAACGTCTACCTCATCCTCATTGTCTTCAGGCTCGCTCTCGGCATCGGAAGGCGGCGGCAGTCCGTCGTCGGCTTCCGCGGGTGCCGCAGCTCGGCCGCGACCTTTCTTCACTGTCGTAGCTGCCAGTTCGCGTTCCACGACACCCTGCGACTTGTGTGAAGCCTTGTTGTAGAAGCGCGTGAAGGCCGTCTTGGCTTTTGTGTCCAGCTCGGAGTAAGAGTGGCGCTTGACGCCTGGTATCTTGAAACTCTCCATGGACTCGGTCAGATCCTCGCGACTGATCTCGCAGCTATCGAGTAGCTCGATCACTTCCTCAATGTGCTAGATCAGACCAAGGTGGTCAGTCGGATCTCACCAAGTGGGATGATAGAGTTCAAGAAATCGTACCTCGTCTCCGGACAGAAGCTTTGTCAGCAGAATTTCCTTCATGAATGGGATGTAGTCCATGCGAATCACTGTGGGAACACAACACAATCGTCAGTGTCCTGTATCGACCGCAATAGCAGCCACTCAGATCGCACCTTCACGCGAACCAGACGCATGGGCGCGCATCCGCACTGACAGCTCGCTGAGCAACCTCTTTGACTTGGATGCTGTCGAGTTCTTACCCAGCCATCTAGTGACAGACAAGAGTAATATCAGCAGACGCCACCATGAAACTAACAGTACAGCACATCGTACCTAGAAAACTCGGGGTGACCAATGAACCCAGCTGAGAACACACACGCAGCGACATTGAACGCGGCCTGCGTCGTCAACAGATCCCATCGCTGGTCCATGCGAACGTAACGGTTGGCGATATCGCTATCAGCGATAAAGTCGGCAGCTTGAGCTACCAGCTCCAGCTTCTCGTCGGAGGTGTTGCGGTTGTTCATCAAACTCTGGATGTAATTTTCTTGGACCATCAGCGGCATGAGGTCATAGTCAACGAAGAAGGCCTCATTGCGTGCGTCGAAAGAGATATCTCGCTGAAAGATCTGCTGGGTCGCACTGAAAGGGTTTAAGCGGAGACTCTCGTCCTTGTTGTGCTGTGAAGTCGGATTCACCATGTCGTTGTACGTGATCTTGTTCGTAGTCATTCGCCAGCGTTGCATCTGGTTAAGCAGCTGGCGAATGTCGTTACCACATCGATCGGCAGCTTCTTCAATGGCGTTCTTTTCCATCATTAGACCTTCGAGACTACCAATCTCCATGAGCCGCTTGCTGATCTGCTGCTTGGTTGGCCGACGCATGCGCAGATCGAACGAGTGGTTGGCGAGGGAGCGCACCTTGGGGCTCTGGCGGTCATTACAGATACAAATGATCGGCGTCTTGGAGTTCTTGATGAGCTGGATGAGCTCGGCGGTGCCGCCACGGTCGCCGCCCGACATGCCATCGACCTCATCCATAATCACCACGCGCTTCGCGAGGTGGACACGTTCGTTTGACTTCTTCGTGGCGCCAAATTGGATGGCCTGCGTGCCGAGGACATCTTTCAGACCCGACTGCAGCATCTTTTTGCTTCGTGTGTCACTGGCGTTCAGCTCTGTGCACTCGAAGCCACACTGCTTGGCCACCAGCGTTGCGATCGTGGTCTTGCCGATGCCAGGCGGTCCCGAGAGCAGCACGGTCTTGGCGCCTCGGTTTTCAGCGAGCTTGGTCGTGAACGGGATCTTCTTGGTGTGTTTGACATGGACGGCGTCCCAGTCGATGAGCCACTGCATGAGTTTCTTGCCGAGCTCGATGTTGCCGATCATGTCGTTGATGTTCTTGGGCTTGTACTTGTCCGTCCACAGTGCGTTATCGTCCGGTGCGTTCGCCTTCTGCTTGCCCTTGGTGCCAGGGACCTGGTTGAGCTGGGCTTTGAGCGCGGCCTTTTGCTTGTTCAGCTCGTCGAGCTCCTTGGCGGCCGCACGGTCCGTGATGAGGTTGTAGAACTCGCTCTGGCGCAGCACGCGCACGTTCTTGGATGTCGCATCGCGGTATTTCGTGCCCGTCGTGACGTCGTCGCCGTTCTCGAGCTTGTCGCCGACCACGAGGTACTTGGAATTGCGGCTTACAGCGTTCGCGACGCTGCCGCCGCACTGCTTGACCAGGTGCACGAGCTCGTCGCGCGTGACGTTCGTCATAACCCCGGAAAACACGAACGTCAGCCCATCTAAACAACCCGAGCACGGCGGCGGCGGTCGTCCCGACGGCGCGAGCTTGAGCGGCGTCGCGTCGTCCTCGTCTTCATCCTGCTTCTCCACGTGGGTCTCCTGCTTCACGACGACCCTCGGCTTGGTCTCTTGCTTCACCACGGGCGTCGGCTTGGCATCTACTGGCTTCTTGGCAGCAGGTGTCGCCGCGGGCTTCTTCACCGGCTCGACGATCTGCACGTCGTCGTCTTCCTCGTCGTCCTCGTCGTCCAGCGCTCGCCGCACGCGCCTGCGCTTGGCCGGCGCCGCGTCTTCCTCGAAATCCTCGTCGTCGCTGTCGCCCACGACCACGACGCGGCGCTTGGCGAGCCGCGGCGGCGTCGATCTCGCGGGCGACGCCGCTTTTGCCTTGGCGGCGGCCGCGTCGCGCCTATTCGCGGCCGTTTCGCGCGCGTTTTTCGCGGGCGAGCGCGGCTTCTTCGCGTGCGCCTGTCTCTCGCCTTTGTCGCCCGCGCGCGGCGCCGGTTTCGCCGCCGCAGCGCCGCCTTTCGCCTGGAAGAACGCGCGGATGTCCATATACTCGCACACGACCGCGCCTCGTTCCTCGATGGATTTTTCCCGCCAAACCGCCCGGAGCTCCCATTTCATCCAATGAAAACACATTAACACGTTTCATTGGATAAAAATGCGTGATCTAATTATACCCCCCGTCTTGCCCTATTGTAGGACCGAACACAGTCTCCGTTAAGTGAACCGTCAAGTTAACGTAGCTCTTCACGAGCGCAAGACAGACACTTGACACTTGAGCCTCCCTTCTCCTCCCCCTCCCTTCTTCCGTCTGCCTTCCCTCCATGGCGACGCCGGCCGCGCTCAAGTACGTGAGTCTCTGCGTGCTCTGCCTGCAGAACTCGCTGCTCGCCGTGCTCATGCGGCTCTCGCGCGTGGGCGACCACCCGAAGTTCAACGCGTCGACGGCCGTCGTCATGGGCGAAGTGCTCAAGGTCGCAGCCTCGGCGCTGCTCATCGTGCGCTCGCCGCCGGCCTTCCAGGACGCTGCGACGCCCGCGAGCAAGGGCCACGGCGACCAGGGCGGCCCGCTCGCCGTCATCTTTGACGCCCACGAGCTGCTGCGCGTGAGCGTGCCGGCGCTGCTCTATGTCGTGCAGAACAATCTCCAGTACATCGCGGCCTCGAATCTCGACGCCGCGGCCTTCCAGGTGCTCTACCAGCTCAAGATCCTCACGACGGCCATCTTCTCGGTCGTCATGCTACGCAAGGCCATCCTCCCGCAGCAGTGGGGGGCCATCATGCTGCTCATGGCCGGCGTCGCGCTCGTGCAGCTCGATGAATCTGGCCCGAAAAAGCACACGAGCAACGACCAGAACACCATGGTCGGACTGCTCGCCGTGCTCGCGGCCTGCATGTGCTCGGGCTTTGCAGGTGTGTACTTTGAGATGATTCTCAAGAACGCCGGCTCCAAGGGATCGATCTGGGAACGTAACGTGCAGATGGGGCTCATCAGTATCTTTCTCGGCGTCGTGGGCCTCTGGTTCAACGACCGCGACCAGATCTCGGCGCTCGGATTCTTCTACGGCTACCGACCGGTTGTTTGGGCCGCGATCGCCGTGAGCGCACTCGGCGGCTTGCTCACGGCCGTCGTGGTCAAGTACGCCGACAACATCCTCAAGGCCTTCGCAACGTCGATCGCCATTGTGCTCTCGGTCATCATGTCGGTCTTCTTGTTTGACAAGATTCCGACGTTCCAGTTCGTGGTCGGTGCCGTCATCGTCAATGTCTCGGTGTATCTCTACGGTACGGCGCAGGCACCAGCCAAGTCTCGAGGTAGTGACATACTGCCGCAGACTGTTCCTACAAAATAATAATCTCGTCCACCGCGGGATAGCCATCACCTTCGACTCGGATTAAGGTATCGTGTATGTGCATTTTGCAATAGATCTGTATCTCCCACACGCACCGTGCCATCCCATGTTCGTCTCAGTTTCTGTACGGAGAATGAAAGGCTTTCTATTTTAGGGAAGCGACAAAGTTTGCAGACTGTGATCTGCAAGTTGCCTCGTCCCTCCCGCTTCAAGACCATCCTCAAGACGAGACAGCCGAGACAGCATGCGGGTGAAGGCAGACACGGCACTGTTGGTTGTATTGTTTTGCAGCTCGAACTGGCAATTAGTCGAAGGCACAAGCGATGTTGCAGAGGTTTTCATTAATCCAGAGACTGGTGATCTATCCACGGTAGGTCATTAGTATTTATTGAAAAGCAAAAGGGCTATGGGGGCTGACGCCAAGCCAGTTCTCTTCACAAGACAAGTCAAACGTACAGCGTCACAATCCAGGAACGACGCATGCTGTAGTGGGTATTCATCTTCGCTTCTTTCTCGCGCGATTGCTAAAAATCGAGCGCTGTATTAGGACAAGTTCGGCTCCATCCTGAGCTACATCAAAGTGAACGAACACTACATTGTCTTTCCTGGCGGCGATGGCGCGTGGCAGGCGTCTCCGATGATCGCTCACTCGCTGCGCAAACCCACAGAGCCGCTCCAGATCAAAGCACAGTTCAAGAAGCAAGGTCTCGACTTCCGGGTTCTCCAGTCCAGCGTCGGCCACGTGACCATACGTCCAAGCAACTCAAGTGCAGATATCCACACAGAGGCTCTGGTTCCAAATCCCTCGAACGCGATGACTGCCTTCCTCGATCTCGTCGAAATTATGGCTCGAATTCGCACATTTTCAAGTGGACCCCACTCGGTACAAATTCGTCTGGAAAGCCCCATCGTGAAGGTATGTCACCACCATCGTGAGGAAATCCGTCACCATGAGCTAAAGCATTTTGGCTTCGCAGGAGCCGCTAGTGATAACATTGGGGGAGATAGATCAACTGCGGTCTGCATCAAAGAAACTGCCAGCGATGCAGCTGCGAGATCTGTGGGAAGGCACGCTGTGGGCGAAGTTTGTGGATCGTTGTGAACTCATCAAAGGATACGAAGCACTTCTCGAGAATCGACTGTGGTGGGCAGAGCTGATCATCGCGATATTCTCTGTGGCCTATGGCTCCGCCGTGTATTGGCTCGGGCCGCTCGACTTCACTCCGTGGCAGAAGCGAACCTATCAACTGACTTGTGTGTCCAGCGCGTGTTTCCAGATCGTGTTTCTGGCCTTCAAGTCCCAATTACTAGGCATCCGCGAGGCAACTCCGCTGTCGTTGGCTTTTGGGGCGGTCTACTTCGTGGCATTCAACCTCACAAACGTACTGATCTTGTGCGAGTACGCTCAAGCTCTGAGCGATGAGCCCAGTCAGCGAGAGATCACAACCCGACGAACGAACGCAGGACGCACGTTCAACAGCATCCCCTCGTCAACCGAGCTGCGTGGGATGACACGTGTGGTCATGGTAGGGTATAAGCCAGCGAGGTACTGCTAAGGATAGCTGCGACCGTGAGATGTGTCAGACTCAAGCAGCGAGGGAGATAACCGCTCAAAAGACGCGGCGGGCGCTGGTGGCCAGTCGAGAATATTGCCGATTGGTAACAAGCGCGACAGGAGATGGTGGCTTCACTGGTGAAGATTGTGGTTGGACTCGCAGCCCTCGCATGGAGTGCGGTGTCGGCGCATGGCCCACGGGCCAACGCTGCTAACGGTGCTCGTGACTTCTCTGGATTCCCACGGCCGGTACGCCCTGGCATCTATCTCACGCCCTGTCGAACTCCCTTTTGATAACTTTTCTTGACAAAAGGGCCGCCATGGTCAAGCAATCCAATCGATCGAGTTTAATGGTATCACTGTACTCCACGAAGACCTCCTCCATTCGCTGAGTCCGGTTCAAGAGAAGCTCGACGTCACGCAGAGCGGTATCCGTGTGACCGTGCGGTTCCAGTTCAGCGAGATGATGGTCAAGGCCAAGGGCAAGCCGCCGAGCCACGGCAGTCTCAGCATCGTGCACAACCAGACGCTCAACGAGATCACGCGCATGCCGCTTCACTACGACAGCAGCTCCCGCACGGAACTGCGCGGGCAACTCAACTTCCCGCCCGAAACTCGGCGTAAGTTGCGCAAAGAATGCGCGAACGCGACCTGCACGGCGCAGATCATCATCAACAACCGCTTTTTTGGGGTACGTTCGACTTTCTTGTGTGGTCGTGACTCTGTCAATCAAACAATAATTTGATGTTGCCTTCGCACACAGCGCGCTTCAGCGATTGAGCTCGGGAAGCTGCGGTTTTACACGAAGAAGACACACGGCAAGTCGGGCATCAAGCTGCTCACTTATCCGCGGCTCGTTGAGTCACCAGCGAAAGACACGCCTTGGGAGGCCTACGGACTCACGTGGAGTGCTGCGTTCCATTTCTTCCTGATTCTCGGTGCCGGAGTGAGTTTTAGCTATCGCGATGTTCTCAGCAACCTCGATTCTAACTATCATTTTGGTGAAGCTGATGTTGCTCGTGGGTGGCGAAGCATGGCGATGCCTGGGCCTGGTGGCCAAGAGTCAGGATGAGACGGTCTCGAAGCGGTGGCTGCAAGTGGCCTTCGTCTGCTCAGCTGTGTATCTTCTTCTCAGTACTGCAAGGGCCTTCGGTGTCGTCGAAATGAGCGACATCGTGTATGCTACCCCTATTTCTTGCGTCTTGGGTATCGTTGCTCTCTGCGTCGCTGGTGGTCCCGTCGAAGAGGAGGAGTTCGTGGGAGAGACCCAGGACGAGGACTACAACGGAGGAGACGAAAGTGACGACTTGCCCATCGAAGAAACCAAGAAAACCATCTAGAGGATACTGCTGGTGAGAAGTCAACGATCCAATAGAAAAAACGAACGCCATTCATGACCCAACGCTCACTTGTTTATTCTGGGGGCAAATGATGAAGCTCGCTGCGAAAAAGAGGCCGTTGAGAACTCAAAAACCGAAAAACCGACCGCGCGTTTCGACCAAGAGCTTTGGAAGAAGAACTATTTGTATCCTACATGCGACGGTGGGTTTCTTCCGAACTTGCACCACGCGACCCTCTCTTGTCGACAGCCTTCATTGATCAAACAAGCGGCGACCCATTGACTCTCCCCCGCGACTTCTCGCCACACGATGCGTCCGTCTTTGCTAGCGATCGCCGCAGGACTCACTCTATCAACGACTCAAGCGTCCATCACGACATCCAGTCAGTGGATCGTCATCGGCACGAATGGACAGGTCCTTGAGGTCGACCCAGCACCCTACAAACCTGAGGCACGACGTCTACGAAGACTGCTGGCGATTAAAGAGGAGGAACGCAAGCGGAACGCGACGCGACTGAGTGCGTTACTCGAAGCTAAGCCTATCGAGTCGGCGGCGGTGCCTCCTCACGTTGACGAAGTGTTTTTCGACGACGAGGAAGATCTGCTCGAAGCTGATGAAGGGGCTGAGGCGAGTGATCCTGTGATCCCCGACGTTGAGACGCTGATGGTCGCTAGCGACACATCGACTCACGCCGCCTGGTTGGAGGAGATCGACGAAGACGAGTCTCAAGCTCTCGCAGATTCCAACTTCGGAGCGCTTCAGCTTGAAAGGATCAACAGCAGCCTCTCACACGACGGTACGAAGCAAGAATCCTCGTTCGTTCTAGATTTTCTCGTGGCGTTCGACGACCAAGCCTCATCCGCTGCCGTACAAGGCTCGGTGGTGTTCGCCGAGCTGAGCTGCCTCTTCATGGGCTTCATCGCCTACCTTGTGCTCTCGCTCCCGCTCTGGTCCAGCTTCTCTAGAGGCCAGAAATGCTGTCTGCTCGTGGCGTTCGGTGCCGCGTTCATGTACCAGATCGTCGTGCTCTTTTGGTACCACGAGATCCTCTCGCCCGACGTCACGCTCAGCATCTCAAGCCTCATCACTCGCACAATCTCGCTCGGCATGGTCCCCATCACGACGTCCTCGTTCATGAACCAAGCGCGTGCGACTGCGGCTGCGGTCGAATCCAAGCAAGAAAAGCCCGAGAAGCCTCGTCGCCTGCCGGCATCCCTTCGGCGCAAGGCGAGAAGCAGCTAAAGCTCCCTCTAGCAATATCTTGCCTTGACGTCCACGAGTCCAGGATGCAAAGGAGGAGCTCGTATCGGGAGCATCTCTCCTGTCGCCCCAATCCAAAACGTAACAAGACCGGCATTGGTGTGCATCCCGAGGGAGGCGGATCTCCAGCCTCCCTCGCTGACCTTCCGCCCGGCGTGACCAAAGATCCACGCCGTCGTTACCAGGAGGTCGCGCCTCACAAGTCTCAGCTGACAAAGACCGTTGGCTCTATGAATAACACAACGCTCGTTCTATTCTGTCTGAACACAACGAAACCCAACGACGAATATTGATTGCGCAGGCATTGCCCCTCTAGTTGTTGTTGAACGCCAACGTCACGAGTCTTGCCCTCCCACAGTCGCTCTTCCATGAAGTTGCTAGACTTTCTCAGCTCGCTTTGGGAAGCAAATGACGAACAGGTGCATTTGATTCCTCACCCACTACGTCCTCCCCCAGTTGTCTCTCACCTCTTATCACTAACAACAGACAGCCTCACTACTCTCCGACGGCATCGTAGCCGCGTTCCTGCTCTGTGGCGAGTGCGTCATCCTCGGCGCGGCGCTCTTCAGTGGTTTGGTCGCTTCGACGCCTGGTGTAAGTCTCACTGTCTCCTCACAGGCCTCGCGGGCCTCGCTACTGGCAGTGCTCAGCGCCGTCGGCTACCACGTGGTCTGTCTCTCGTGGTACGCTGACCGCCTCGGTCTGCTCCACGTCGCGTGGCTCGCTCCACTCTTCCAGACGCTGCACACTGTCGCGATCGCTCTACTCTACGTCGCAGTCGTAGACACCCACGGTCTCACCACGGCGAGTCGTCATCCTCGCACCGCTCGCTTCTGTTAGGCAAGACGCCTCTCTCACTCTTCAAAACGCATCTTGCGAGTGGCGTCTCCTTCGTCCACGTATAATAAAAGCGTCATGGCGATGGCCTCGAGGTGGAGCTGCATCTCCATCTCCGTTTCGACCGCGAACTCCTTGATGAGCTCGATGCTATCCGCATACACGAGGCCCCAGCTCTCGCTCGTCGAAGGATCCCGAGCTTGGAACGTCACAGTGTCTTCTTGAAGGTCCACAGAGACCTCACAGTCCACGACGTCATCGCCCGAGTCCGTGGCATCCGCCGTCAGTGAGACGATGCCCAGCGTCGCACGGTAAATACAACGATCGAAATGGATTTCTCCTGTCATTCTGGCGATTTCAATCCGGGAGCAGATCGCATTGAGCACGACACCCCACGGGGCTTTGTCCTTGACCAGCATGCGTCGCTCGCGGCGGTTTGTTTCGAGCTCGTGGAGCAGCTGTCGGCGTTTCTTCTCGTTCTTCTTGAGCCTCTTGAGCGTCGCAAGCGTACGGCGTGTCGCCTCGTAGCTTTGATCCAGCTCCTTCAAGCGCTGGAACGACGGCGACGAGGAAACTCGCAGCGTTGGGATCTCCAACACGGCTTCGTGGCGAGACTTGGCGAACGAGATAAGTTCCAAACGCGTGAGGCGCACCGAGAGCGTCTTGCTGCTCTCGGAATCGTACAAGAGCAAAAGGAACCATTCTGAAACGACCTCTGGAACTTGAACGTCGTCGTCGTTCTCCTCTTCACTACTCTCTTGCGGTACAGGCGCTAGCTCAGAGAACAACGAGAATCGATACCGCCGCCCTCCGATCCGACAGGCTCCACCCGCGAGACTCACAGCGTCGCCTCGGATCTCGGCACGATGGAGCCGCGTGCGCTGGTGGATCCCTCGCGGCTCGCTTGCTTTCGGCGGGGACTTCCTCTCCCGTGGATCGAACCACAGTGGCTGCGTCATCGTCACGGCTCGCTGGGTCAGCGCCTCGATCGCCTTGTCGAACTTGGTCTGTGCCTTCTCTCTCTCCATAACATCGTGCTCTTTAGCGAGTTCGAGCTCGCGCTTACAGGCAGCCACACGGGCTTGGAGGGCCTTGCTCTCTTCCTTGATGGTCTTGCGTGCCGCCTTGTGGTTGCGCCTCGCGTCGTTCTTCTCCGCTTTAGACGTGTCGTCCGCGAGCGCAGTGACAGCCAATCCTTTGCCGCTATTGATGTCCTCGATCAGCTCCTTCAGCTCGGCATCTCTTGCCTTGAGCGTTGCGAGCGTGGCTTCAGCTGTCGCTATCTCCTCGCGCAGCGTTGTCGTCTTGGTTGAGGTCTCACCGTCCAGTTCGCGAAGCTCTCGCTCAAGTGTAAGCTGCAATTCTTGCTGGCCATCCTTCTTGTACTTAGCCACGACGACGTCCTTCTTCGCGTCGACGTCCGCTGGACGCGGCAACGGTAGCCACTCACCCAGCGCCCCCATTCGGTCGTCTCGGATCGCAAGGGCTACGCGGTATTGCTCGTGCTCGTCGCCAGCCTTGGCTCGCGCGCCTCGAAGGAAGAGTCGAGGGATCAATGCTGCGGCGATCTGTTTCTTCTGGTCGGGTGACCACTTGTGCGGGAGTGAGAACACACGGCTCAGTGACGCGGCTTCGCCCACGCCCACCGAGATCGTCAGCGTGCGCGAGCTCCGGGGATGGTACGCGACCACGAGGAAGCTGCGCACTTGAGTCGGGTAGTGGTAGATCGAGATGAGGAACTCGTGGCCGCTCACGCGCGTGTGCTGAAGCACGACACGGTAGCGAGCCCGACGCGGGAGCTTCATCAACAGCGCCAGCAGCCTCAGGCGTTCCTGCTCCTCGGCGCGGAGCCGTTCTTCACGCTCGAGCCGGCGACGCGCAGCCTCGTTCATACGCTCGTCCGGAGAGATGCAGAGGGTCGGGGCGAGCGAGGGCGCCATGCGTGGAGTCTCTTCACCAGCTACAGGCTCTACTTTGCCATCGATCGACGGCTTGTCGTCCTCGGGATACTTGAAATACAGAAGCGAGACGACCTTGCTTAGTAACATCTGCTTCTTGCCGGCCGCGAGTAGATCCGGATGGGCTTCAAAGACCCACTCGAGATCAGCGAGTGAGACCCGCAGCGACGCTGTGCGGCTCGTTGAAGGATCGTACGTGTCGATGCGAAGGAACCGCGCCTGGCCCTGGCGGTCTGCGAGCCCTTCGCTGTACAAACGTCCGTAGAGACCGATCCCGTAGATCGTGACGATACAATACGTTCGCGAGATCATGGCGCCTTGGCTGCGGAGCAAGACCTCTCCAGGCAACGACGGATCACGAGGGCTCACTGAAGCAGTCGACGTTTCAGTGCTCGCTCCTGGCGGCACCATCTGCCAGTTGCGACTGGAGCTGCTCTTGATCTGAAGTCGCTGCGAGTCGAGCTTGCGCCACGTACCTTTGCGGACGTTTGTGGGTCCGCTGGTCATCTTGTTGAGCTTCGCAGCGTCACGACGAGAGCCGAAAGCCGACAGAATCATGTCGAGCTCGTCGTCTCGCCACTTCTTATCGCGATCGCGCAGTGGCTCTTTCCACTTCTCGACCTCCAGCGACGGCACATAACGGTAGTGGAGCGAGTGGCACGGCATGAGCGCGATTTCGTCTTCCTCAAACACCTTTCGCGGCACGGCGATGAGCTGAAGTGGAGACGCGCGAAGAGTCTTGGGCGGGCTCGCTTCTTGAAGTCGAAGGATCTCCTCGATCCCAACGACGGGTTCACCATGAGGATTCAAGAACAGCTTCTTTCGCTCGAGCACCTGAACATGTAGCGGTGGCAATTGATGGGGCATCGTTGTGCCAGTCAACGGTGTTGGGGATGGTAGCGAGAGTAAAGTGGGTTCTTCCTCGTTCATGCGGCTCGAGTGCTGTGGCGACTCGAGCGGTGTGAGGGACGTCGGCTGCTTGCGCTTGCGTCGAACGGCAGCCTTGAGCGCATCGAAGCGATCGATCGGTTCTCGTAGAGAGCGAGGCGAGTGGATCGTTTTACCGTCTTCATCACGATCGGAGGCGGCCACCAGACGGCGATACGCGTCGAATGTGATCACCGAGTCCATGGGGGCGACTCACATCACCACAAAGCCAACGGCTCTCCCTTCCATTCGTGTTTATCGCCGTGCAAGGCTGGTAAACTTAGCAACGGCGATTTGGAGTAATCGCCGCCCATCGGTAAACGACCAAAATAGCCACTTGCACATAAAAAGAACCAGCGCGTTCTTGCCCCTCGAGATGGCTACCCCGCCCCCAACCCGACAATGGCCGTGCGATTGTGGTGCCTTCAGCTCTGCTGGCCACTCCACTGTCTCATGAGACTCTTCGCAATTTTCGCGTCGGCGCGATGGCCATTTTGAGTGACGCGACGGCGGTGGGGCCGAGAGAAGAAGCTCGAGACAAAGTGGGTGCGGTGCGATCAGGACTAGATACTGTAGACACGGGCCTTTGCGACAGTTCGCAAGCATGTACAGCCTCCATGTGCTGTTTTAGACTTCGGAGGTTCGCGACAGAAAGCCCGCGGCCTTCACACGAGAAAAGACAACAGCTGCTCGCGATACAATGCGCGCCGGCGCGATGCTCATCGCCGCGTGCCTGGTGACGGCGTCGATCACGTGGAGCGAACGAACCGACGCACAGACGGCGAGAGCTCCTGTGAGCAGTGATACGTCCATTCCTCTCCTCCCAGCGCACGAGATCCCAGTGTACAAACCTGGAAATAGCGACGACAACCACGAGAGCGCCAAGCTGGACCCACTCGCGACAGCTGCTAGACTACCGTCTGCAGCACCGACGCCGTGTCCAACCACTAGCCAGCCTGCAGCCACAACCACGACTCCTGTAACGACCACGACCACAGCGCCTCCACGGTCGACTACGCCAAGACCAGGGACCAGTGCACCTTCGCCAACGACGCGGACGACACGGACGACGCGACCGCCCGTCTTGGACTCGAATTTCTTCGTACCAACGCCAACCACAGCGAGCATCGAAGGCAAAGAGTGCGGAGAGAACTATAAGTACGGTAGTGCTGCCGTGAGCGTGCTTGGCACGGGGACCTTTTGCTCCGAGATGCCCGTGTGCTCGGGTATCGTAAACGGAAGCTGCCCCGGCGTCCAGCCAGGGCTACCGAAGGCCGCGCGGTGCGCGTTATTACCCGAGAGCGGAACTGTCTATGGGTGTTTGCCTTAACGAGCCGCAGTTGGAATCAATACTAGACTATTTTGCACAGCGTACGCATTGACATGGCTTGCATTTGTCTCCTGTGTGTGTATGGTGAAGACGCTCCTCAATGTGCAGCTCCCTCCATATGTCAAAGTACTAACCGATCTTATGACTCCAACAAGAATATATCACGTGATCTGGTCGCGATCTCTCCGTCAGCTGCGTGGATCTAAGGTCTTCATCTCATGCCGCCGTCGCGCGGAGGCTCAGTGCGCGGACCACAGGCGCTGGGTCAGTATGAGGTCGCACTGTCAAGAACCCAGTATACTCTGGTCTGGACGGCCATCGCGGTGCTGTACTTTCTCAACGGCCTGTTTTGCTCGATGTACGCGTTCTTCTACTACGTCGCGACGGTCTTCAAGGGCGGCTACTACGTCGATTTCCTCAACGGTACGCCGCGCAGCAAGATGCCGCTCGTCATCGGGGCCTACGCATTCGCCGCGCTGATCTACTGGTCGCGACTCACCAACATGCTCACGCTGACCGTCCGACGACGAGCCTTGTCTCTCTCTATGGTGTCTCCTTCGGGCGGCTCCAGGCGAAGCAGGAGGCGGGTCTCAGCTAAGACCCTGACACCGATCCAGCGGGTCCATCGCAACATCTCGCTTGCGTGGGAGTATTTGCGCCGAGGATGGAGTCTGCTTTGGTCGGCTGACGGTCTCATTAGCGTCGACGGACCGCTCTACGAGCTCCTGCTTATGACCCGTGAGCTCGTCGAGGTCGCGTTGCAGACGTACCAGGTTGAGAAGGCAAGCGCGTTGATTCTCCAGCCCTGGATCAATCGCGTCTTTGTGGGCTGCCTCGTGCTTAATTGCTGGGTTTCACCTGCCATCCACACTCTCACCGCGAGATTCTCGCGCCAGCCACAGCGCCGATGGCTCTACCTCTGGGCCGACGTCATCCTGGATTTCGTCGCTGGCCTCGTGATCCCATTGCTCATCTTGCTTAACTTGCTCGGGCTTCTTTGGCGTCCACAGCAAGTCAAGACTTTTGTCTTCGACGCGCCGTTCGACGACGTCGTGCTCATGGACATGATTCTCAGCTCCAAGCAGCTCTTCGTCGCCAACGGACTCGATTTCGCCTCCAAGATGCTGCCCATCTACTCTATGGGCAAGTACCTCGACACGATTCGGCGCCTCGCACGGTGCGAGAACGATCCTCCAAGTCGAGCATCAAGCAACAACAGACCGCCGTCCAACGCCGATGAACAGGGCCCTCGACGATCGCAGCTTCCCATTCTTAAGTCCGCCAGTGTACGCCCGATGAGCGGTTTCTCGGTGGCTTCTCCCCAGCGCCATGCCCAGGTTCGTCGCCATTTACCGCTCGTGCACCGCGTGTGCTCAGCGGGCCACTGGTTGCTGCTTGTTTGGGGACTCGCCATTGTGGCGTTCCACATCTCTGCCGAGATCTTGAGCTCTTCAGCTGATGAGACCATCCACGTCGGTTGCAAGGCCGCAGTGCGTCCGTGGTTCGAGCGTCGATTCGCCTGCTCGGTCATGGAGATCAACTGCTTCCGGCGAACGATCCAGGGCTCAGCACACGAGATCGACGCCGCTCTCGCCAAACTGTCGCCTTCCGCGATCGTGTCGCTGATCATCACCCACTGTCCGGCCTTTGAGATGCCTGCTCGCATCCAAACCTTGACCAATCTCGTCGGCTTGGAACTCACCAACGTCTCGGTCGTCGCGTGGGACGCCAGTGCTGCGCTGAGAAGCCCACGGCACGACTCCATGGCATTTCTCTCCCTCGTGCGCACAAACCTCTCGCAGATCCCAGAAGGCCTCCGCTCTGAGTTCTTCCCGAAAAACCTGCGGTCAATCCAGATCTCAGTCTCCAAGATCTCGTCGCTTCCAAACGACCTCCATCTTCAATGGCGACGCTTGCTGAATGTGTACATCGAACACTCGCAGTTGACGCAGGTGCCGACAACCATTGCCCTGATGGAAGTCGACCGCCTCTCGTTGCTCGGAAATCGCATCGCGTCAATTCCCGACGATCTCCTCTGTGAGAACGAGTTTGGCGTGCTCTCGATGGCCAACAACCCCATGCTCACGGCTCTCCCGATGTGTGTTGGCTCGCTGCGATCCCTGCAGACGCTCGTGCTGGACGGCACGAATATGACTTCGCTTCCGCCCTGGCTACCCAACCACGGCTCCTCACACACAATCACACTTTCCATCGGCCGCACGCCTCTGTGCCAGGCCGCGCTCAACGAGTCCCGCGGGAACTTGTCTGAAGCCGAAGAGTCGATCGCAAACGGCACGGGACTACTGAAGATCTCCTGTCACGACCGCCCAGACGAAGAGATCGAGGCCTACGCACTCACACAGAACAAGAGAGACCGGGTCCTGTGACGAGAAATCGGCGTGTGTATGGATACGGAGAAAGCAAATGCAAAGAACGAACGTAAGTGTATCTGTAAGATCTCTATGCGCTACCTGAGCCGCTTTGGCTCTCGTCGTTGCCGCGGTCGAGGTCGCCGTAGTCGGGCACTTCGCCGTAGGGCATGCCGGGCTTGCAACCGAAGACGCCCGTGATGACACGCCCGCAGTACGAGCCATGCGGCAGACCGGTCTGGCGGCCAGGGCACTTGCCCCACGCGCGGTCGCCGCTGCAGCCTTCGCCCTTCTTCACGCAGAAGACGCCTTCGACGCCTTCGACGCTCATCTCGTCTTGGGTCTCGTCACAGAGCGATTCGTAGATCGTGATCTTGTTGGGCGTCGGCGACGGCGTCTCAGTTGTCGCTTCGTTAGCGAAGGAGCCGCCCGAGCTCGATTCCCAGTCGGCAGCCGCGGAGGACTCGGTCGCGTTCACATCCATCGCGACGAGCAAGGCTTGAGGGTCGGCAGCCGCGGGGCTGACGGCGTAGAGCATCGTGGACGCGATGAGAGCAACGAAAGAGAGGAATTGCATGGTGAGGAAGGAGGAGAAGGATCGAGGAAGTGGCTGTTTGCTGAGGAGCGAGCGCGTTTTCGAGTGAGTGAGGGCCATGTACGGGCTCGCAGGCGGCGTCCGACGAGCAAAACGGATCGGCACGAGTGGAAATTTTCGAAGGGCGCGACGAAGAGGTCCGTTATTAGCGGCTGCGACGTGATGGTTAAAGATATCTCATGCGATCATACACTGTCGAGGAGGCCAGTTAGCGTCAAAGGCGAGTGGTTTCCACTTCGTGGAAATGGCCACGCGAAAAGCCGTTCGGATTTCCGAGCCCCCGGGCAACTGACAACAAAAAGAGGCCGCATTCTCTTGATCTTCTTTTGGATGAAGCTGGGCGGGGTTGTCTCCAGGACTGAACCGAGCTATGTATGGAGAAAGAGATCTTGATCGCGCTGGGACATTTGGTGAGAGAGGAAGAGAGAGAGAGAGATGCGAGCTGAAGGGACGGACCCACTCCTGCGCTTCCCTCTCACCGTCGCAACCAAGGTGCTGGAACAGCGCCACGCATATTAGGTGACCTCTTCCTCGGCGAAACGGCATCTGAGAAAAAGCGAACAATAAACTCTTCAGTGTCGGACCTTGTATGGGTGAACGGCAGGCGCCTCTTGCTTTAGTCAGTCCTCCCCCTTCAAGAATGGCCCTAGTCGATGGCCAAAGTGACCGAGCGGGAACCAATTGGAACATTAAAGCATCGCGCGTTTTCGTTACAGTACAATGTAAACCCCCTCGAATGCCCCTTGGGCTTGCCGACTGAAAATGGCCCGTCGTGAACGTTCCACCCGAGAGATTCGCGGGGGAAACACACCGACGAATCTGCCAACTTCCAATTAGATCATAGTCGCGATGGCCTTTCGTAGCGACGCCTTGACAGCGTTGTACTTCTGGGCCTTGGCCACTTTAACGTATTCCTTCCCGTCGTTGTAGAAGACCGTGATCCAAAACGGCACCATGCTTTCAAGCAAATGGATCTGCTCTTCGATCTGGTCGCGGATCGGCGCCTTTGTCAGAAGCTGGCGAGCCATCTCTTTGAGTGGGAACACGTGCTTGCGCTGCACCAGCACGAGCGATTGCACCTGGTCGCTGAGCTGTGGCAGCGTCGTGTAGAGTCGTTGCTTCTGGGCGGCGTCGGTCCGCTCCGACGCCTTCTTGCTCTTCTGCTCGGAGCGCCGCACTTTGTCAATCAGCCACTTGGGCAGCGTCTGTAGATCCTCGGGCACTGGCGCTGCGAGCGCCTCTTTCAGTTCGCTCGAGCTCACGGCCATCTCCGTCTTCTTGGCGATCTCCTTGAGCCGTTGATGGGCCTGCTGCTCCGCCGACACGATATCCAACTCCGGCAGCTCTGCCTTACCAATCTCGATCTCTTCGAGCTTGGCAGCCACGTCCTCGTCACTGAGCGACGGGTTCTCGGCCTTGATCTTGGCGACGCGCTCCTCGATAAACTCGTTCACTCGCTTCGTGAAGGCGTCGATCCGATCCGTGAGCGTCTCGGTCGGCGGCGTAGCCGCTACTTTCTCATCGTCTTCGTTCTCCGCATCGTCTCTCTCGGGCGCTGGCGTGAGCCGCTGGCGACGCAGCAGCAGCACGGGCTCGTCCGCGTCGCGGTCGTCGCGGTCGCCGTTCGCAGCGCGCGCGCGCTTCCGCGACGGCGGGCGCTTCGACCAGCTCACGACGTACGCGGCCGGCGCCATCCACATCATCTGCTGCAAATGCTCTTTCGTGAGCGTGCTAGGAAAAGAGCCAAAACATGAGTTGTTGTTTTTTTTGGTATACATGCATTCGACCCCGTGAGGAGCTACGCCGGTACCTCTGCGCCGAGCTCTCGACCGCGAGCTTGACGGCCGCCCAGTCGGCCGCGCGCTGGTAGAGCGCCAGCGAGCTCAGCGCGAACTCGACCGACGCGAAGAGCGCGCGCAGCTGCCGCAGCGACGCCGGCGCGCGAGCGTCCAGCGAGCTCATTCCTGGTGCTGTGTGGATGGCGCGCGAATTATAATTGGGCCAGTGGGGGGGGGGGGGGATAAGATGGTAGTACTACTAGTATGTTGTACGAAGGTAGTAGTAAAGTAGATGTATTAAAACAGTACATATTTACAAAGCAGCAGCGACGGCGGTGAAGACAGCGGCGGCAGCACCGATGGCGAGCGAGGACGAGTCCGCGGCGGATTTGGGCGGCGCCGTGGTCGTGGCGTTGCTGGTTTTGTTGGAGCTGCGCGCCGGGGCGTCGTTCGAGCCGTACTGGAGACGGCGGAGACCGACTTCGGTAGCGGAGACCGAGGTCGAGGCCGTGGCGACGAGAGCAGCGAGAGCGAGAGCGAGGAACTTCATGGCGGAGGGCGAGGGAACGAGTTCGTCGAGAAGACGGCGAGTTGAGGAATGAGCAGGGACGGCGGTCAACCGAGGCGATGAGTACCAGACAGACACGATATACCAACTTACTGTACCGTAGTGACGGGCCGGACAAAGCGGATGCTAATCATCTGGTCTTACATCAACATGCAGTGATGGCTGCCAGCCTGGACAAAGTGTCGGTCCGATGGGTACAGACAGTACCGTAGTGACCAGACAGCCAAATTGCACTACCCATCAATCGAGCAGAGTCTTTGTTCAACGAAGACAAGCGACACACGCCGCAAACTTTTGTTGAGTGGATATGCCACTCGCTGCCGTATTTACGGTGTTTCCCTCGGCGGCTTTCCACTCACCCGATTTCTATCAAAGGTGAGTGTTAGACTCTTCATCCACTGGGATGCTCAAACCATTCGCACGGTACGCGCAGCGAGGGTAGGACACTTCGTCTCAGAGGATGGGGGCTAGTCCACGAACGACAAGGTTGCGCTTCTCGGTCTCCTCTCACCGTTGTTACCCATCGGACGTTGAACTTCTAGTGTGGTAGTGATATCGCGCTCATCCAGCGTTGGGTGCGGATACAAAAGCGCTTTATCACCTCGTTCTGCAACCCAAAAGACTATGACAGAGCCCTCACAACACGAGCCTTGAGGTAGCCACCGGACGACATGCGTGGGGCATTTCCAGGAGTGAGTGTGCAAGCGCATGTCCGCTGGGTGGATGGTTGCTGACGAGCCGACCTACCTGCCTACTCATCAATTCCAGAGATCACGAGGGACAATATATCCCCTCGAGATCCTGCACTTCCTCGATTGCCTAGACGCTTCGGCCGGGGACTTCGTAGACCCTGGTTAGCCGATAGACGGAAGCGATTACGTGGTGATTAATACTTGGTACCTGTGCGATCAGACATTCGTACAAATCAAACAGTCTGCAGCCGAAGCAAAGTGGCCATCGAACGGGAGCGAATGGAGACTTCGCGCGTGAGTCTTGCCGTGGCCTCGTGCTTGAGCATTTGAACTTGTTGCCCAATGCTAATATTGAGTACTTCGTAAGGTGAAATTTCTTCGAAAACAGAAAAAATTGAGTTGATTCCGAAGCCATCATTACAAAGAGTTGTCGGAAAACGAAAGGAAAGATGGTGACGCTCTTCTGTGCGGTCGTTGGAGCGGCGGAAAGCGCGTTCCCCGTGGATAGCGATGCGAGCGAGTCTGTGCATGCTTTGAAGAAAGCCATCAAGAAGGAGAAGGAGAACGATCTGAAGGCGGTCGATGCAGACAAGCTGCAGCTGTTCCTCCCCAGGAAACGGCGACGACGCGTGGCTCGAATCAAGCACGGTGGATACTGTCAGGGTACGATCCTAGCAGAAACCAACCGGTTGTTGAATTCCCTAAAATGAATGAGGGAAACTGGTGAGAATATTTCATCGTAACAAACAAAGAATATTACATGCAGCATTTAGAGTAAGCAAGGCTAAGCCAACTTAGTCTGGAGGTCTTAGAGGACGGCAGCGACGGCCGTGATGAACGCCGCGGCAGTGCCCACGGCCATGGCCGTCGAGGCTCCCGATGCTGGAGCAGCAGTCGTCACGGCTGGGATCTGGGTCACGGTCTCGTTCTTGCGGCCGCCGTACTCGCCGCGGCTGCCGTGGCTGTACCCAGACTTGTTGCGGTTGCCGTACTCGGACGAGTTACGTCCGGCGTGACTGTACTCGGACGAGTTGCGACCTCCGTGGCTGTACTCAGTCGAGTTGCTGCCGGCAGCAGCAGCAGTCGAGTTGAGGCGACCGCCATCGCTTGGCTGGTAGCCGTTCTCTCCAGGCGGGAGCTGGCGGTGCACTGGGGAGTTGCCACCCTCAACCGAGATAGTCGTCGCGACGAACGCAGCGAGAACAAGAGCAAGGAACTTCATGGTGATGGACTTGAGGAGAGGTGCTTGAGCTGCTGGCTTGGTGGCGAGTTGGGGAATGAGCTCTGGAGGAATGCAGTCTTTCGATGCAAGTTCATCGTGGCTCTTGCTGTGGCGAATTCACATGGCCACATATGGCGATGGCCCTCTGCAAAGTGGCCCTTTCCAGCATGTGCAGTGTACAGTGAGCCCAACTTGGACCTCCGCGCTCGAAATGAATGGTGAAAATCGAACACCTCGGCGGAAGCTGCGCAATGTTGAAGCGCGTGCCTCGAGTCCACCGGCGGCGACCCCAAGCCATACGGTCTCAAGCTTACGTTGAGTCTTTTCCCGCGAGGTCAACGCAATCTTAGTCGATCCGGTTAGTCGATCCACTACCCAGCTGACCTCGCCCACCTGAGTCCCACCTTCACCCTGGATTTGTCGCTGCAGCAGAATTGTTGGCAGATTTTTCGCGGTCTTGACATTGTCCATAGCGAGCTAACTCGAAAGCACCGTCGAAAACTGAATCGCTCGAAGTGTTCGGTGACTACCAGCCAGTGATGTCGCATCAAGTGCGGGAGTCTTTCTTCGGGAAATCCCACGCAGGGCAAGTGGATCGCCTGCAAGTCGCCGCGGACCAGATTCCCTTGGATTTGATTCGCTACACCCACATGCCCGAGACTCCAGTGTCGCATACTCACGAAACGTGAACGAAGTTCTGGGCGAGCAAGTCGAATCAACAGACCGCCAAATGTTGCGGACACTTCCTCGTCGATGACTCCCATCTACCTTTACGCTCCAGGTTTCTTCCTGGTTCAGCAAATGGCCTTTCTATTCCTCTGGTTACAGTGTATGCAGGCACGCGGCTCGCAGCGAATCAACGCTCAGGAAACACTGAGACGACCTTTTTATGCATGGCTAGTCCTCCGACCGAGTGCCGTGAGTCTCCTCAACGAGCTGCAATTGGTCTGTCGTGACTTCAGGGCACGCGCTTCAACGCCAATCCCCGTTTAATCGAAATGCGGATAGTACAGGATAGCAGTCACCAGCAGTTTGGTGGGTGCGTTGGATGAGTACAGACTACCCTACGGTACTGTGTTGTGGTATCACGTACTGTACTGCAGGTCGTACACACACCTGCCGCACGCTATAGTAAACTGCCGACACGAATTTCCTCTCCCATGGCCCGAAGTCTCGAGAAGTGCGTTTGGCGTCAACAAATCCTTGGAAGGTTTACCTCCTTCGCCTCGGGCTCTCGCAACTTGTCTGCGCCACCAACGAAATCGGCCCCTCGGAAGAGCTCTGCTCGTGCCGCTCACAGCCTCTCATTCCAAAACTTGCTCTCAAGCACTCGAATCAAGCCTCTCCAAGCCTCCTCAAGAAAACAATGAAGGTCTTCGCGCTCGCCCTCGCTGCTCTCACCGCCACGGCTGCCACGGCCACTGAAGTCGAGAACAAGCCTGTGTTCCGCCGTCTCCCTGCTGGAGAAGCCGGCTACCGCGCGGAAGATGGCCGCAACTCGTCCGAGTACGGAGGCTACGGTGGCCGCAAGAACTCGTCCGAATACAGCGGTGGAGGCTACGGCGGCTGCGGTGGTGGCAACTACGGCAGCGAAGGCTACCACGGATACGGCGGAAAGAACTCGTCCGAGTACGGCGGCTACGGTGGCAAGAATTCGTCGGGTGGCTACGGAGGCTACGGTGGCGGCGGCTACGGCGGTTACGGCGGTGGCAACTACGGTGGCGACTACAACGGCCGTCGCAACAGCACGCCAGCTCCGACCGTCCGAACGTTCGTGCCGCCGGCCAACGGCGCCCCAGTCGTCACGGCCGTTGGTGCTGCTGCTGCCGTCATCACCACGGTCGTGGCGCTCTTGTAATCCATGTCGTAGCGCTCTAACTAGTCCAGAACCCACTCGTTGATAATGAAAACCGCCTTTGAGATGGTTTGATCGGCCCTGGGCAGCCTTCTTGCTCGTTCGATCCTCGATGTGCACGCACCAATTCTGGCCGATTGCACATAACCAAGCCACGCCAAGAACATCACGGGAAGTTCCATTCTACCTTAACATTCCACAACCGTTACGAACTGGAAATATTCCCCTCTATCACCCCACAGTTCGTAGGTTATTTATGCCTTTTTTTCTTTTCCTCGGATGGTTAGTTACGTACCATAACCGGTAACTTACATGTCAAACCCTGGAAAGATACCCCGATCCTTTCCTCGAAAGGTCGCGATCTCCGTCAGTCCGGCATCGGAGCCATGGACGCGACGCGGTTCACGGCCCTGCGCACCGACGGCGGCGCTCGCGACCGCTGCAGCCGCGCGAGCGAGAGCGCCGCGGCGCTGCTGGGCGCGCTGAACCCTCGCGACGTGGCCGTCGGCGTGGCCTCGAGCGTCTCGGCGTGGACGGCGCTGGCCGTGTCGCAGTGCTTCACCAAGATGCGGCGTCCGCAGTTCGACGAGGAGCACCAGCGCTCGCTGCTCTCGTGCCACACGACCGAGGACGAAGGCTTCGGCAGCTTCGCCGACGAAGAGGCCATGCTCGAGCTGCGGCGCCGCGTGCAAAAGGTCGATCTGCCCAAGCCGCGCAGCTTTGCGCAGGAGCTCGAAGCGACCTACAACCGCCATGTACACGCCGTCTCTCTCTCTCTCTCTCTCTCTCTCGAGATCGCGTAGATGATACGCCGACTGACGCTTTTTTTTCTATCTGGTGGGTTTGCAGAAGGCGATGCAGCAGGCAGAGCCGTCAACGGCGCGTGGCTCGTCGCGGCGTCGTGAGAAGGCGGTGTCGGCGGATGCAATGCGCGAGCCCGAAGGCGCCACGCTCTGGACCGAGACCGAGAAGGCTCTGAACGAGATTCTCAAGGACGGCAAGGCCTTGTCGCATCGTGCGTCCGACCCGGGCAAGGCCGACGACCTGCGTCGCCTGAGCGTGGACGAACTGCTCGCTCTCCGCGTGCCGTCGCCGACGTCGACAGTCTCCATCCCCGAGAAGACGGGCATCGAAGAGCCCGAGACCATCACGAGCGAAGGCCGCGAGCTGCGCGAGTGGCTGCAGGCCATCGACGCGTCGCGTGCGAACGAGTTCGTCGTGTACGCTCGCAGCTTCGAGCAGCAGGGCTTCCTCACGCTCGACGACCTGGCGCAGCTGGATGAAAACGATGTGGAGCAGGCCATGAGCGAGGTCGGGATCTCCAAGTTTGCCCACCGCGCTCGCATCCGCAAGGCCATTCTTCGTCTGCCGCTGGAAGGCGTCGGTGGCGAGTCGCAGTTCGTAGCGCTGGCCGGCTAGCTGATCGTGAACGCTCGAGAGGGTGAGAGCACTAGATTTTGTATTTACGGTAATGTATGCGATCAGTGGGTAACTACTAGGAAGACACGCTTTAGAAATCCTCGTCGAGGTACGAGATATCGTCCCACGGGTGGCGGTAGAGCGGCTGCTTCAGTCGCTTCTGGTCGAGGAAGTGGCCGATGAAGCCGATGCTGCGGCCGAGCACGAAGAGTCCGTTGAGCACACCGTTCTCGATCTGCTCGTCGGCCTCCTCCTGCGTGAAAGCGCCACAGTTGCGCAGCAGATCCACGAAACATGCGGCAATGCAGCCGTCGACGTTCAGGATGAGGTTGCTACGCTTCTTGGTCGTGACCTTCTCGACCTCAAGCGCGAACTCGAGCACGTCCGTTCGCGGGAAGTGCTCGATCGCGAACTGGCGGATGATTGTCACACGCTTGTCCGGGTTCGTGACCGACTTGATGCGGTGGCCGATACCCATGATGAGCTCACCCTTCTTCTTCATGTTGTCCACGAAGTCAGAAGCAGACACACCCGAGTCGTACGCCTGCGTGAACATCTCGGCGGCCTTGTCGAGCGCACCACCGAAGCGAGGGCCGATCGTGAGCATACCTGAGACGAGCGACGAGATGAGGTCCTTGCCAGCACGCGCCGTGACGATTGTGTTGTGGGCACCCGAGACAGCCGGGCCATGGTCGGCCGTGACCATCAACACCATCTCGATAAACTTGGTCGCGTACGCCGGGAGACGACGCTTGAACCAAAGCAGACCGAGCACACCACCGATGCCGAGATCCTCTTCGAAGACCTTGGAGATCGGCATGCCAGCGTACGTGAGCTCCTCGCCACGGTCATCCGTGATCGACGAGATGAAGTTGGCCGGCTTACGGATGAGACCAAGGTTCTTGGCCCACGCGTAGTCCATCGGCACCTTCGGCACAGGCACTTCCGGACGGGGCACGATCACACCCTCAGACACGAGACGCTGGTAAGTCTCACGGATCTTCTTGCCGAACTCATCGAAGTTGTCCGGCACGAAGGCACCGGCCTTAGCGAGCGCAGCGTTCTTGGCCGATGCCGTCTCCGACTCGCCCGTAGCGCAGGCACCAGCGTGACCGAACTGCACCTCGAACGGGAAAATCTTCGCGCACGTGCCAATGCACCAGGCCACAACGGGCTTGGTGATCTTGCCGGACTGAATCGCGCGGCAGACCTCAAACTCGTCCGTGCCGCCAACTTCGCCGAGCAGAACCATCATCTTGATCTCCGGGTTGGCCTCGTAGCGCAACAAGTGCTGGATGAAGGTCGAACCTGGGTACTTGTCACCACCGATGGCCACGCCTTCGTACACACCGTCCGTAGTCTGCGAGATGATGTTGTTGAGCTCATTCGACATGCCACCCGACTTGGACACGTAGGCAACCGAGCCCGGTCGGTAGAGCTTGGACTGGACAATGTTGTCGAGCATGCCGCCCGTGTTACCGATACGCAGGCAGCCGGGCTTGATACCGCCGACGGTCGCCGGACCGATGAGGCCGACGCCCTTCTCAGCCGCCTTCTTGATGATGAGGCGGGTCTGCATCTCCGGCACACCCTCGGCAATAATCGCGTGAGTCTTGATGGTCTCGCTGTGCTCAAGAGCCTCCATGGTCGACGAGTAGACCGAACGGAAGGACGAGAAGTTGACCAACAGACTCACATCCGGGAACTTCTTGACAGCATCCTTGAGGTCCTGGTACACCGGGATGAGACGCTCGGTCGTGCCCCAGTAGAACTTGAGGTAGTGGTTCGGTGCGAACGGGAAGATGAGTGCCGCAACACTCGGCGTCTCGCGCTTGCACAGGTAATCGAAGTCGAGCATGCCCTGCACGGCGCGCTGCTGGAGGCCATACACAATGCAGCGCGTGGCGGAATGCATGCGCACGATGCCCTCGTCCTGGATGATCGGCGTGGCCTCAACTGGCTCCGTCAGCGTCGGAGCCTGCTTGTTCTCCTCGCCCTGAGCTTCGTCGGTCTCCTCGTCCGACGACGCCGAGGTGCGCTCCTTCTTGGAACCAGCCGCGACAGCGGCCGCACTCGCAGGGGTGGCGTCCTTGCTCTCGTTGTGCTCGGGGGCAGCGACCAGGCCAAGAGCCATGGGCACAACGGCCGTAATGTGGGTCTCCGGACCGAAGACCTCGATGGGCACGCCCGTGCTTTCGCCAACGTCACGCATCTGTGCGAGGCCCTCCTGGCAGTTGGGGCCACCACGACGCACCCAGATGTGGACCTTGTTCTCCTTGAGCTTCTGCTGGCTCTCCTTGATGGCGCGGATGATGCCCTTAAAGGTCATGGCAACGTCCGTGAAGTTGGCGATACCACCGCCAATGATGAGCACCTTGCCACGCTCGTCGTAGTTGCGCGTCATGAGGTCCAGGATGGTCTTGGCGTACTGGTACGTGTGAGCCTCGCTGGGCGCGCCCGAGTACTCACCGTAGTTAGCGAGCTCGTGGCCGAAGCCCAAGTCAGCAATCGTATCAGCGTAGACGACCGAGGCACCACCACCGGCGACCATGGTCCAGATGCGACCCGAGTGGTTCAGAATCGTGAGCTTGAGCGAAGCGCCGGTCTTGGAGTCGAGGTCAGCGATGAACTCCTCTTCGGGGAACTTGGCACGACCGAAAGCCGGCGGGAACTCGAGCTCGCCCCACTTCTGGCCGACCAGGAACGTCGCAGTCTCATCGACCTTGGCGGCCATGTCGAGCACTGAGATCTGGTCGCCGACGAGCACGATCGGGTTGATCTCCATGTACACGAAGTGCAGCTCGCGGAAGGTCGTGAGCATGGAGACGAGGAACTTGGCGAGGATCGGCTTGCGGGCCTCCTCCTCGACGGACGACAGCAGTGCCGTGGTCACTTCATCCTCGGTGATGGTCTTCTCCAGGGGCACCTGGAGGCGCTTGGCCTTCTGGTCGACATCTCCGACGTCGACACCACCGGCGTGGTGGAAGAGGATCTCGTCGCCCGTGCGGTTGGACACAATGCAGACGTAGTGCTCATCGGCGCCCGTGTGCTTGACGAACGGCTCAACAATGAAGTGCGTGAGCACGCCTTCGACCGTTTCCACGCGGATCTTCTGGTTGAGGCGCTCCCAGACCCAGTCCTGGACCTGCGCCCAGGTGGCGTTGAGCAGCAGCAGATTCGCCTTGCCGCGGCGCTTGATGAGCTGGTCGGGCTTGACCACGAGGCGCTCGCTCTCGCCGAGCGTCGCGAGCCACGGGTTGGCGGCTTCGATCGCCGCGAAAAAGGCCTCGCGGCCGTCGGCGAGCGGCCCGCGCTTGGCGCTGACCTGCGCGAAGCGTGTGTTGAGGTGGAAGGCCGGCAGCGCCGTCGAGAGGATGCGCTTGCCGTCGAACTCGCGGATCGCCTTGGCCGACATGCTGGAGGAAGGAGGAGACCTGTGGGGGACGCGGCCGATTGCGAAGTGATCCTTGGGGGGCGAGAGTTTCCCTTCCACGTCGGGCTGACGAGGGGAAACCGGAGTGTTGGTCATTGTGGTTTTTGAGGGAGAAAAACCTCGTGTAAAAAACCTCGAATGTGACGTGGAGTCTGGCGGGAATGACATCGCACGGCGCTCTATTGAGCCATGTGCGTCATCGCGCTGCATTTCCATGACATCATGCGTGATGCGACGCCGTCAGCACAACCTTTTTCACCTATATAAGTAGAAGTAGGTCAGTATTCAACGAGAAAAAGATGTGCATGTACTGATAGAACAGGGATGACGAGGCAGCGGGGTAGGGTGCGGCCCCAAGCAGAAAGTGTTCCACGTGTGAGCTGGGGGGTGGGCAACCCCCCACTCCAAGCAGCCCATGACGTAGCTCGCTCCTCACGAGTGCAGCGCGCTGCTTGTTGTATGGTCAACCACGTCGCGTTCGATTTTACAATGCGACGGGCGAGTGACGTCGACGAGCTCTCGCTCTCTCTTGAGTTCTCGCCCGTCGCCTATCCCCATGGAAGAAGAGTGGCGGGGGCTTCCTATCAGCGAGCTCGGACGGCCGCATCATCAGCTTCGAGAGGGCGCGCGCAAGGACTGGCGCGCGACGCCGGTTGAAGTTGCTGCGCGCCGGCGGTAGCTGGTCGTCGACAGGTACGCGCGGTACGTCAGCGCCGGTGACGTCGCCGGTGACGTGGCCGGCTTCTGCGCCATCCGCGTGAGGCTTACGCCAACAAAAAAATCATGCAGGCGAACGAACCCCACGCACCTGGTGACGCGCCGCCACGCCAGCGAATCCGATCGCGCCCACGACGGTAGGCGAGAGCGACGACGAAGGCGACGTGGGCGACTGCATGCAGGCTGCTTGGCGTGGACTCGAAAGGCTCTTGCGCCGTTGGGCCTGCTGCTGCTGCTGCTGTTGGCGATACCCAGCGACGAACATGTCGTAGTTGCTCGTGGAGCTCAGGCTCGGCGAGGATATCGGGAGTGGATCGGGCTTGAATGGCGACACCAACGTAGTTGATTCCTCGTGCTCTACCTGCTGTCGCTGGGTATCCTGCAATCATTCAAACGCGAATGAGACAGACGCACGCTGTCAAGCAGTTGGTTTGGTCAAACCAGTTGTTGCAGCAGCTCGCGCAGACGCTCTCGTCGTTCGAGGTAGCGATCGCGCCGCTCTTCTCGAGTGAGCTCGCCGTCGGCATCCACATCCAGAGGATTCGCATCAGCTGCCGTCGCGGATTGCCGTTGTTGTCTGCACGCTGTTGCTTTAGATGTCTTCGCTCCCAGATTGCCATTTGAGAACCACACGCTCCGACTGACCTGGAGAACTCTCGTCCATACTGCTGCTTGTGGATTTGCCGCGCGTGCGGATTCATCTCCTTCGCCTTGAACGTCGAAGGGATCACATACGCGCCGGGACCTGCAAGGGTGTCTAGACGTTTGATGTACGAGCTCCGGTCGTCACGTGCCACGAGCTGGTGCGGCAGCAACCGTGGCGTAGGCGGCGGGGCCATGGGTACGCCAGTGCACTCACTACCTTTCTCATCAAGTCGCAGTATCGACGAAGGCACTCAGACTCGCGATCTGAGGAGAGAACCCCCAAAATACATTCACATCATGGATACACTATGTCGAAGGGATCCGTCTACGCTCGGGATCTTGTGAATGTGAAAAGAACGGTTGAGACGATACCGACGACGAAGAGGATACACGGTAGCGTCATGACGTTGCCCGTGCCCAGCGGCGACATCTTCTCGGTGCCGTAGATTTGCACGAAGAGCTGGGAGACAGCCGAGAATGACGTGAGCACGCCGATGTAGAGTCCGTTGTTGTTGAATCCGTGGGCTGACTCCTGGATCTCTTTGCCCATGATACCCACGACAGAATACGGGAAGATTGTCACGACGATCTGGTAGAATGCAGTCACGATGAATGCGACGAATGTTGCTGGTTTCCACGCACTCCCCACTGCGACAGCTCCGATCAAAGCCGCAGCTTCAGTTCAGCAAGGTGAGAATTAGAAACCTCATCAGGTCGATGATCAGGTCAACTCCACGTACATCCCATCGAGAGACCAAAGACAGCGAGCCGCTTGAGGCGGTAGCCGATGTCCACTGGAATCGCGTAGAGAAGTAAAAGACACACGACGACTTGAAGTCCATTCTTGAGGCGCACGATCAGATACACACTTGTTAGCAGGTAGTCACAGAACGTTGAAAAGGGCTCACACTCATCTCACCATGCTCATAAGCGCTCGATTGGCAGTGTCAAGGCCATCCTTGTACTTGCTCTGCTGCTGAGTACCGCAGTCTAGCAGGTCCCCGGTGTCAGCGACGACTTCATCTATTCTCAGCGAAAGAAAAGCTTGACTCACCGAGTCCGTCCTTGCATCCATGGTAGACATTCTTGGCCCACCATGTATATACTTCGTCTCGGAACGCATTCCATGCAGAGCTACAAATCATTAGGAAACTGAACGATGGGCAGGAAAATTGACGGATCAGGAGAACTCACAATTGCACGAAGTAGACCAGACAGAGAACCCGAAAGAGTCTTGGTGCGTAGACGATCTGATCTTGAACTTCCTGAACGAGGCGACCAAGCGGAGGGTGAAATGGTGGGCGATCTTGCGGGTGCTCTGGACGCAGCCAAATACAGAGTGCGGTAGAAGCAAAGATGCCGCCCATCGCGGCGCTGAACGAGATGAGGAAGTCAGTGCCGCTGATATCGGTGGCGTAAACGACGACCGTCGTGTTCCGGAAGAGCAAGTTGCCTAGCACAGAGCCGACGCCTGCCCAGAAGGCCAGCGCCGTCTGGGCATGGACCTGATACTGGATCGGCACTTCGTCCATGAGCCGAGCGCGTAGACTGATCTATTCGCGAGAGATACAAAGTCCCAGCTTGAGCAAAACGACAAGTTTCAGGCAGGGAGTAAGGCACTCACGTTGAGTAATACGATGCCGACTGCGAGGACGAAAAAGACAAGGTTCGTGAAGCCCTTGTAGTCCGCGAACAGCGTCTGCGCCGAACTGAAGAGCACACCCGAGATGGTCATGATGATCGTTCCCGAGACAAGAAAGACATTTCGTCTCCCCCATTTGGACAGCGATCGGTCAGACGCCGCTCCGAGGATTGGTCCAAGAAAGAGCGCGATAAGTGGCGGCAGGAAGCGAGGCACAAACGTGCCCATGTCCATGGAGACCATGTACGGCACGCGGATGTCCTCGAACACCGTATCTACAGAGACCACCAAGCGTCAGCGCCACCAACACATCCAAGAGGCAAAATACCGTACACGTACTCAGCACCGAGTACGCGGCCCAGGGCATCGCGAGGATGAAGCACGTGCGGATGGGTCTCACGGGCGCGGTCTTGAGCTGTCGGGGCCTCGCCACTCGACGCCCGTGGTCGTCGTCTTGCTGTTGGCGCTTGGAGCTCTCGGCGGCGTGCCTCGGCGACGCGTCCACGCGCACGAAGGCCTCTCGCTCGTCTGCGCGTGGCGTCTGCTGGATCGTGAAGTGGATGCGCTGCAGATCGTCGGCGTCCGACGCCCGAGAGGAGTCCACCATGGTGATCGTCGTGTGCTCCCACGGGGATTGCTTGTTCAGAAGTGGTCGGATATTATTTACTAGAGTGCATTGTTCTTCAGATCCCACCATATGGTCGACGGTAGTACCAGGGGATATTGGTTTATAGAGGTAGTTTCCTCGATCGGGGTCGCAATGACATCTCAGCAGGTTGGCTTGTCTGCTTTGAAGATCGCGCGCGTGACGATGTGGCAATAACGTGTATGTAGCGGAGTTCATGTTCTCTGTCAGGCGTGTATATATGCAGGCGAATTTCTCGTCATCTTCCAAAAGCCACTCGCTGTCGCCGTCTCCATCGAGCGCAAACAAGACCACACCAGTCGCATAGAGCTAAACGCATCTGCAAGCTTTTCCATTTCAATCTCCCTCACAGCTCCGTTGTTTGGGGGGTGAGGCTCGCGTAGCGTGCGGACTCTTCTTCTATCACGTATGGCGGGCACTGCGGGGAGACTCTAACTGGCGTTGCAAACAGACACGCATCGCGCGCGAAAGGCAGCCAAGCGTACGGGACGCGAGACGAGTCGAACGGCGAGCAATGAACGGGCACAGTAATTTAGAGGTCTTCATCTTCATCAGGGAGCGGCACCGCGGCGGCGGCAGCGGCGTTCTCGGCCTCGAGCTGCGCGATCTGCTCAGCCGAGATCTGCACCTCAGGCGGCGCAAGAGCAGGAGCCTCAACGAACGTCAGGTTGTTGTCACTGGAGAGTAAGGAAGATTAGCTAAAACTGTCAACAACAAACAAAGCGAGGATTAGTGATGGAAACATACCCGACGAGCTTGCGGGCGAGCCACAAGAACGGCTTCTCGAACTGGTAGTTCGACTTGGCCGAGATATCGAAGTACTGGAGGTTCTTCTTGCGGTGGAAAGTGATCTGCTTGGCCTTCACCTTACGGTCCTTGACCTCGACCTTGTTACCGCAGAGCACGATCGGGATGTTCTCGCAGACGCGGAAGAGATCGCGATGCCAGTTCGGGACGTTCTTGTACGTGATACGCGAGGTCACATCGAACATGATGATCGCGCACTGGCCTTGGATGTAGTAGCCGTCACGGAGACCACCGAACTTCTCCTGGCCGGCCGTGTCCCAGCAGTTGAAACGGATCGGGCCGAAGTTGGTGTGGAACACGAGCGGGTGCACCTCGACACCGAGCGTGGCGACGTACTTCTTCTCGAACTCGCCCGTCAAGTGGCGCTTGACGAAAGTCGTCTTGCCGACACCGCCGTCACCGACGAGGATAAGCTTGAACTCCGGAACGTTGGCAGCCTACAACACCGACCCGCAGTCGTTAGCATTCAGGATCTTCCATCTTATTCCGGACCCATCGGTCGCCGCCGCCGCGCCATCTTCCGACCGCCTGTTGAAGCCATGTTTTTCGCGCCAAAAAAGGGCGGGGGGAACGACGTGGCCTTCGCCAGGGTGCCGACCGATCGCGTCCATTCCGCGCGAGGCGAAGAATGGGAACTGCTCCGTGAGATGTCTCGCGACCTCCCGCAGCGACCAGAGCGCGCCCGGCCACGCGCGCGCCACGAGTCGACGCGTCTCGTCGTCGCGCGTGCGATGGGCTAGCAGACAGCGCCGTGGGGCGAGACGGCGAGGCGGCAGCGGCGTCCATGTCGGCGAGCTGTACGCACCATGTTGGGATGTTGGTATGGGTTGAGTGAGTCTGCGAGTGTTGGCGGCCGAGGGTCTAACGTGGGTTGGGTTGGACGTCGGGGCGGATAGACCAAAGCGGCACAAAAGACCCAAGGGAGGAGGGGAGAGCAGAGGAGGGGAGGAGAACAGCGGAGAGCAAAAAAATGGAGGGAACCTCCGCCAGCCAACCAACGCCCAGGCCAGCGGATCGAGGTTATATCTCAAGGCGGGTGAGGTTTTATCTCGGAGGACGGCGACCACTCGCATGGATTGGTGGAAAATCCACGACCCAGTCGCCGCCAGTGAACCTTTGTGGGGACTCGATATTTCGAGAACACTGAGTGGCGGAAGTTTCTCAAATTTAGAGAAAACGAGCACCCGCTTGTGAGAGCTCCCGACCGGAATTGAGTGGAAGTCACCGGACGCGACACCATGCACTTGATGTACTACACCGGCAGCGATGGCAAGCGCGTGTACACGCTGAAGGTATGTCGCTCGCACACGCGTTGGGTCTCGGTGGTCGCGCCCGTGGGATTTGGTGTGCTCACGGAGACGGTGCTTGTGGCGAGCAGAAGGAAGACCCGACGGGCAAGCCCACGCACTCGGCGCACCCGGCGCGCTTCTCGCCCGACGACAAGTTCTCCAAGGAGCGCATCATCACCAAGAAGCGCTTCGGCCTGCTGCCCACGCAGACGCCCGACCCGATCTTCACGTAATTTAGCGAAGGACCTCGCCACGACGGTTGGTCGGTTGGGTGGCCAAGCGAGATCGACTGTCGAGGGCTCTTCTTCACGGCCAGTGGCCACTGCGTCTCGTCCACGCAACTGTAGATTTATTTGGCTAGATCGAAAGTATACACGTACGACACCTCTCCATCGCTTCCTCGCATCGAGAGATCGATCTCCCACCAGAGAGATCTCTTGGGTCCATTGCTCGAGTGGTGACTACCCGGTAGTCATTGAAATGGGTTGAAATGGGCAATGTTATACTATTTCAGTATTCTATCTCGTTATTTCAGTACTTCACCACTTTTTGCCGCCAGTTTTGAAGCTGTGAGTGGAATTGCCCCACGGCAACATGGCCGAGTTGCTGCCGAGTAGCGACGACGAGAGCCTCTGCGGCGACGACCACGAGCCCGTGGAGACGCCGGCAGTGCGCAGAGACGATGCGCCGACACGAGCGCTTTCGCCACGTGGAAAGGCGGCTCCCAACGGCTCCCAGGAGCCCGAGGAAGAGCTCATGGAGTCGATGTTCTCGCCGAAGAAGAGACCGTCTCCAGCGAAGAAGCCGCGGTTCATGGACGAGCTCTTCCCTCTGACGCCGAGCCCTCGGAATGAGACGACTGAGGCGGCTGAGACGAGCCGTGTCCACGCCAAGCCCGTGGTGTCGGCGCGAGCGATGCTGATGCAGTTTCTTCCCAAGTCGAGCCGTCTCAGTGTGGCGATGGAATCGCCTCCACGCACACAACCGATCAAGCGCACGCTCGACATGGACAAAGCCAAGGAAGAAGAGAGTGGGTGGACGAAGAGAGCCAAGCCGACGCCCATGACGGAGAGCGAGCGCATCGCGAGGAAGTACGGACTCTTGCCCAGAGGAGACCTCAAGGCGCGTGCGGCAACAGCCAAGCCTTTCGAAAAGCACGGTAGTTCACGAGAATCGGAAGACACTACGGTGTCTTCATCGCCTCGTCGAGTGGAAGAGCGGAGACCACGGGCAGCGCCGACGTCGGTGTCGAAACGAGAGAGTTTCTGGAAGAGCCAAGTCGCCATCGATGACGAGAAGGAAGAGACGAAGTCGGATCAAGCTTCGTACGTATCGCCGTTTGCGAGAAGAGATTCTGGAGGATTCCGCGATATGCGTAGGCGTCGAGAAACTCGCGAGGTGCCGACTGTCGACAAAGAAACCTTCTACACGGATGACGCACAGCAGGCGGCACAGATGAATCGACCTCGCCACGTGATCGCGTCCAAACTGACGGCTGAAAAGGATGACCAGTGCTGGCTTTCTGATGCAAAGGAGATCGACTCTGATGAGGAACAAGTTGCAATTCCAGGCCAAGGCAAAACCTCGGCGGCGAGAGCATCATCTAGCAGTATACGCGCAGGTGCTCCATCTCGCAAGAGAAGCCGACCAACGACTCAAAAAGTGCTCAGTGATGACGAACTAGACGATGTGGAGTCTTTCGAGTCGAATCGGTGGCCCATGTTGCCGCCCGCAAAGTGTGGTGACTTCGGCCCGCTCAAGCTAGAATCGCCGACGGGAGAAGAGCAAGATCTCGAAGTCTGCGCAAACATCAACAGCTATCTTTTCGATTACCAACGAGAAGGGGTTCAGTTCCTATTAAACGCTTATATCAAGCGCACAGGGGCGATTCTGGGTGATGAAATGGGGCTGGGCAAGACTATTCAGGTAATTGCGCTGCTCTCAGCAATCCTTCGCAAGCATGGAGATTATCGAGACAAGGAGGAATGGCGACAAGTTCTGAAGGAACGACGTGAGCGGGATGAAAACGGAAGTTTGAGAGGTTTGTCAGGCAGTAGCCATCGGAATCCCATCCTTGTTGTCGTCCCAGCTTCTCTTCTTCACAACTGGGAATCCGAGTTGAAGATATGGATGTGCTGTCAAACTGTAATCCTCATAGGCAAGCCAACCGATCGTGAACAAATTATTGAGCAAGCCGCAATCGGGGCCTACGAAATCGTGATCTGCAGCTACGATGTGCTTAAAATCACTCTCGATAAACTCAAACGGGTGCCATGGGAGCTGATAGTATTCGATGAAATGCACTGTCTGAAGAATCCCGACTCCCAGCTCACTCAAGCCGTGAAAGCTATCAAGTGCCCGCGCAAGCTCGGGCTCACGGGTACCCTCATGCAAAACAATGAGAAAGAACTCCATTGTCTCATCGACACGATAGCTCCTGGCGTCCTTGGCTCATGGCATGAGTTCCGTTCGTTCTATGGAGACGACATCAAATACGGTCGGAAGAAATCTGCGGTCCCGGAAGCTTTGGAACGAAGTCGCAAGAAGGAGAAAAAGTTGCGCCAGGTGCTCGTACCCTACTACTTGCGTCGAGAAAAGGAGATCAACCCCAGCTTCCAAGAGATCAAGAAATCTGACCAAGTGGTATTCTGCGATCTCACTCCATTTCAACTCGCCGCGTACAAGAGGATTTTGGAAATGCCCGAGTTTGAATTGCTCCGAAAAGGTGAAGAGCTGTGCGATTGTGGCCGCGATAGTGGAAGGAAGCGGAAAGAATGCTGCTACATTACCCCTGCATCTCTAGGTACTGATCAGCGCGCACTGCTATGGGAGCGATTCCATCCAGATGGGACTGCGTGCAAGTCTTGTCCGAATTGTATGGGACTCGTATGTGTTGCTCAGCTGCTCAAGTTATCAAATCACATGGAGTTGCTCAAAGTTAATCCACACGACCCTCCTCGTCTACAACAGTATCAAGCTGATTTCGCTGCGACAGCTTTTGGAGACGACGTAGATGCAGCGGGAGGTGTTCAGCAGGTCTCCACGTTCCAGGAGATGCGCGCGATTGGTACTCAAACTTGTGGAAAGATGCTGGTGCTGGAGAAGCTGCTCGCACTTTGGAAAAAGAAACGGCAAAAGACGCTGCTATTCAGTCGGAGCACTCGAATGTTGGACATCTTGCAGCTGTTTCTTGTGTCCAAGGCAGTGACTTACCTTCGCCTTGACGGTCAAACCAAAGTTGAAGAGCGTCTCCAGCTCGTCAACAAGTTCAATGACCCAGAGAGCAACATCAGCGTGTTCCTCATCAGTACGCGTGCCGGTGGACTTGGTCTCAACCTGCCTACAGCGACAAACGTGGTAATCTTCGATCCGAGCTGGAATCCTGCACACGACTGTCAGGCACAAGATCGAGCATATCGAATCGGGCAAACTAAGGATGTTCAAGTATACCGATTAATTACGTTGGGCACGATTGAGGAAATGATCTACGTGCGCCAAATATACAAGCAGCAGCTTAGTGATACGACACTCAAAGGTGTCAAGGCGCCTCGGTATTTCGAAGGTGTTCAGGGGGATCGGCGGCAGCAAGGAGAGTTGTTTGGCATCAAGAACTTGCTTTGCTGGAAAGAAAGCGGGGTGCTCAAGGACATCCAAGACGCGTACCGTCGAGATCGCGACGGAATCATGATTCAACAAAATCAAGTCCGCTATGACAACGCACGAACTCCTCCGTCTACGAAGAAGTCGCGATCACGGGCAAAGCAGGAAATAGAACTTGAAGATGAGGAAATGGTTGAAGTCGCGGATGAAATGACGTCAGGAATGCTCAACTCGTCAAGCATGTCGGACGCTCTGACTCCCCCAGCGAATGACGCGAAACCTGAAGCAGCTCCTGCTATGGAGCGACAAGAGAGTGGTGGTGACGGGGAGGAGGACACGGAGAAATGCCTTCTCCAGGGAGCCAGGACGTTCAGGCACGAGGAGATCGTTGGTGAGGATGACAATGAAGGCGACGCGGACCCATTCTCCGAGACTGACGAGGAGGATGAAGTAGTCGTGCTCGAGGGAGTGAGCTCAACCGACGCGGCCAACTCCCCTCCACCAAAAAATCTAACATTGGTGCCACCCGTCCCTCTAATCGTCACACCAGCCAAACCGACCCCCTCAGCAACAGCGCACCCATCCCCATCGCCGCGTGTGTCACCTCCACCGTGCATCCAAAATTTGCCATCTATTACCGCGCTGAAAGCTCGCACGGACGACGGTACCCCACGCAAGGCGCTCTATATCCCCAAGTACCTCTAGCGAAACCACTGGGTTCAAACAAAGAGAGGGGTCGAATATTTAGGTTTACTGGTTTCGTGCGCCTCGCATCGTCTCCCAGCGTCTAGCTGAAGCCGCTCGGATCCTTCGAGTTGCCCGTGAGGCGGCGGAATTTCTGCGCGAGCTCGTCAAACTCGGTCGAGAGATCGTCGAGGCAGTTGGCCAGCGCTTCGACGGGCGACGACGCGTCCGTGGTCTGCACGCGGATCATGATATCGTGGATCAGTGGGTGCGGGTGGCGGTAGCCGCTGAAGGTCACGTTGCTATCGCGCAGCAATTGCCTAGTGTCGTCGTTCCCCATCAAGAAGAAGAAAACAAGTGAGACCCTCGTGAGGAGATACGCAACACAAGCGCGACATTCACTCGTACATGCGGATGAGGTTGCCCATGGTGTGGTCTTCGCGCAGGATCGTGAACTTGCCGGCGTTGAGGATCTTGGTGTCTTTCTCATAAGTCACTTTGCTCGCGCCCTCGGGCAGCAAGTACGAGTCGCTGCGGTTCGGCGCGTTCATGTTTTGGGGACAAAAGGAGAACTGTGGGCAACGTTCGAAGGAGGGAAGGCGGAGGTCGTTCAAGCGGGGTGGCACTACTCTGGAAAAAGATATTGTATCAACTGATGAGGTGCGACAAAAAGGAAACTTGACCGTCACACGTCGCAGGTGGAACTTTTGAAAGAAGACGTATCCATTAGCTTAACAAACCAAATTGCGTGCCAGGCGGACAGATCTGGTCGGTGGAGAGTATCGGCGGATGCCCAACTGCCTTGAAGCTATCGGTCGATCACTGGTGGGAGACGAGTGCAACAAGTGTGTCCACTAGTTGCAAGGCATCTCGGTAGATTGGGCTCTCGAAATCCTTCTCGAGAACGACCGAGCCCTCAAGCTTGTCGACACGGAGTTTCACCGACAAACCGTAAAAATTCTGAAGCAGTCTTGCGATGTGGGTGTCGTAGTAATGGGTCTAGATTTGGCAAAACCTGCATTACGAGCTGCGGTAAGCTACTCGTTCATGAGCAGGGCCCCGTCATTACGATTTGGTCCCGTTGAATTACTTAGATGGAAAAGGACTGTAAGGCCATCGCTCTAGGTCAAAAGGATGTAAAATCTGTCGTGCGCGCGTGCATGGATGAGGTGAGCTTGGCAAGAGCCGTCTAAAGACAGTCTAACTCACTTCCTCCCGTGACTAGATGCGAGCTATATTCGAGCGAGTCGTGGTGAATGCTGATGTTCTCGATATGACTTTCTCAGAACACTTCGCTACCGATGCGGTTGCAGAGCCTCCAAGATCTTCGCTCACAACAATGAGTCACCTGAGAGGCGCAACGGCTCGAAGTACGCATAATTCGGATAGAGACAATGAGAACCAACCTGATGACACAGCATTCACGCGTACAATTTTGCCGAGACCATCATCAACTCAATCCACAGAAACTAATCTTCGCGAGGTATCGCAAACGCCGGCGTGAGCTTTCGAGCTTGAGCCGGATATGAGTCTGCCAGTGCCATCCACGAGACGAATGTAGCCGTCGGGTTGAGCCAAAACTGGCACTGCCAACGCAGACGTGTCAGTATCACCACCAGTGTCGCCGTCTTGTACCACTTGGTCTCCTCCGCGCCTTCGTCGCCTGTGTACGCAACGCAGTTTCCGTCGTCATACTCAAGTTTGTCTCGGTGAAAGTTGCCCAGAGGTGCGATCTCCGACTCTCGCATTGCTGTGACCCCTTTGTCCCGCTTCTGTTCACCATGGTATCCCTCCTCGATGTCGTTCGTCACCGAGATAGCAAAATCTCTCGATGAGTCTCGACGGCCGCGATACTGGACCCAAGGGTTCTCGAGCATCACTTTCTCATGCAAACGGCCGCTACTCTGAAGAGCTACGCCAGACTGGTAGCAGCTTAATTCGGGACCCCAATACCTGAGAATGAACTGAATCTTCGCGAGATAAACCTCCAACGAACCATCTGACAACTCGCAAAAAGCCCGCAGACTCTCAACTACCAACGCATCCTTGTTCTTCAGATTGCTCGCCGAAAGCGCAGCATCCGTGTCTTGCAAAACCGAGTACTTTCACGGAACTCTCGTCTTTCACTCAAATTGATGTTGAGAGACTGAATTTTGCCTCTCCCAAAGAATTGGTGCTCGTACATAGCGGCTCCACCGGCCTCGCTTTGCCCATGTCCTCGTCAGGTGGGGCGATAGCGATTAACTAGCTTCGACGAGACCCACGGGACTCTTTCTCTCTCGAAAAGGGCACGGTCACTTCGACTTCGGCACTAATGGACGCGTTCATTATGAAAAACGAGAGCGAGTGGTTTTTGTTGTCGATGACGAGCTTCCCAGTGAACCTTCCATCAGTTCATGGACTTGAAAGGCGCGTTTTTCTCGTTCAGATATTGTTGACGTAACATTAGCCTCGTTTCCGCATCGAGAGATGCTTAGGGTGTCTCTAGAGTCCCGTGCAAAAGACCTCACGTCCGAAGGCTATCAAAGAGATCGAGTAATGATCAATTAATAGGGCTACTCTTTTCCTCAAGTCTTTCGCTGCGTGGTGGAACGAATAATCAAGCTCTCACTGTGCTTGTATCCTATATGGCCACGTGATCCAACGAGCACATCCACGAACACACGCTTACTTCTTGGCCACTAGAAGACGCTGCACGAGCTCCTCAGACTTGATCCATAGCGCCTCGGCCAGTGCTGTATCCCTCGCCAGTGTCGACGGGTGGTAGACGTGGTCTACCTTGATGTACTGTCCCGACTTCCAGCCGTTCTGGGCCCAGTCTTCGACGACGAGCCGACCCATGATCGTGCCCGAGATCTCGCTGGTGCTGATCGGGACATTATGTTCCTTGCACATAGCAAGAAGCTGGTCGAGATCGAATTCCATATCCCGTCCAAGCGCTGTGTCTGGTGTGAAGCCAGGCGTGTACGAGATGCACTCGGCTCCGTTGGGGTAGCGACGGATCCATTCGCTCATGAAGAGCAAGTTGCACAGCTTCGAGGTCGTGTACGCTACATGGCCGTTGAACGGCTCGTAGCCAAACGCGAGCTGCTCGAGGTCCGAGACATTGGGCGCTGGCGACGGAGTCTTCTCTTCAGGGTCGTGGGTCTCTGAGGAGATCATTACGAGACGTTGAGTCCGCTCGCGGAGCAGCGTCGCCAGTAAGAAGTGGCCGAGATGGTTCACACCAAACGTCAGCTCAAGGCCATCCTTGGTCGAGCGCTTATCAGTAATGTGGATGCCGGCGTTGCATAAGATGGCCGCGATCGTCGGAATGTCTTCTCGCTTGAGTAGCTTCTCGCAAAACTCTTCCACACCACGGAGACTGCCCAAGTCCAGCAGTGCTTCTTCGACAACAGTCGACGGTGATGCCGCGGCACGGACTTTCTCAGCCGCGTCGTGGATTCGCGTGGCGTCTCGGCCCGTGAAGATGAGATGGTAGTTGTCTTGCTTGGCGATGTGGAGACTGGCGTGGAAGCCGAGACCCGAGTTGGCGCCGGTGACGAGCACGATTTTCTTGGTGGGAGCCATGGCGATTGGAGTTGGTTCCGTGGGTCTCGTGGTGATTTGCAGAATGAGCGAGGAGCTCCGATTGTCTTCAGGCAAGTGGGAAGTAACTTCAACGTCATGAGTTTTCATCCAATCGAGAGGATTTGAAGACAGTAAACGGCGTAAACATTTGGAGTGTACTTTGGTCTGCGATGACCATCCTTCCGATAGACGAACGCGAAGGAACATCCAAACCAGTCGCTGAGAGGAGCAATGTACAGTAGTCAACTGGAGGCGAGATGCCACCTTCATGTGTGTGTCGGATTTTGTTTCGATAGTCGTTCCATTCTCATTTCCCAAGTATTCTGTGGCAATTGTACTGGGTGGCATCAAGTGATGCCCATTGAGCTGTACTTGAGAGCTTCATTTGTCATGGATTTCTTGGTGATCTACGAGCGACAACAAGTAGTCAAATAAACCAATTGCAAGAACTGCGTAGTCTCACATCATCACTTTGGGTGAAAAACGAGAGTTCCGAGAAAAGCACTCGATTTCGGGACGAGGCATTGTTTTCCCGCTTTAATGATGTCGCTAGTTTGCCAACTTCTGCATAGCAGTCATTTCAGCCAAGAAGAACACCAAGTCGTATACCAGCACGCTGTGCAATGGGTTGATGGGCTTCGCAGCCTCGTTTTCACAGAGACTAACGCTCAAGGCACACGAAAGCGCAATTTTCTTTTATCAGGTGATTCGCTACGTGGTAGAATGAAAGCTCAAGGCTCAGTCTACTTGTGTCGCATGATCCAACCAGCACATCCACGAACACAAGCTTACTTCGTCACCGCAAGCAGACGCTGCACGAGCTCCTCGGACTTGTTCCATAGCGCCTCGGCCAGTGCTGTGTCCTTGGCGAGATTCGACGGGTCGTAGACGTGGTCTACCTTGATGTACTGTCCCGACTTCCAGCCGTTCTGGGCCCAGTCTTCGACGACGAGCCGACCCATGACTGTGCCCGAGATCTCGCTGGTGCTGATCGGGATGTTGTGCTCCTTGCACAAAGCGACAACATGCTCCATATTTGTGAGCATCTCCCGTGCAAGCCCCGTGTCTGGCGTGAATCCTGGCGTGTAAGCGATGCACTCGGCTCTGTTGGGGTAGCGACGGATCCATTCGCTCATGAAGAGCAAGTTACACAGCTTGGATGTCACATATGCTTCGCGACCGTCGAACGGCTCGTAGCCAAATGCGAGCTGCTCGAGGTCTGAGACATTGGGTGGTGGCATGGGCGTTCTCTCGTTGGGGTCGTGGGTCTCTGAGGAGATGACTACGAGACGCTGCGTACGTTCGCGCAGCCGCGTCGCCAGCAAGAAATGGCCTAGATGGTTCACGCCGAACGTTGACTCGAGGCCATCCACCGTAACTCATCTCCTTGAACACCAGCGTTGCATAAGATTGCGGCGATCGTCGGAATGTCTTCTCGCTTGAGTAGCTTCTCGCAAAACTCTTCCACACCACGGAGACTGCCCAAGTCCAGCAGTGCTTCTTCGACAACAGTCGACGGTGATGCCGCGGCACGGACTTTCTCAGCCGCGTCGTGGATTCGCGTGGCGTCTCGGCCCGTGAAGATGAGATGGTAGTTGTCTTGCTTGGCGATGTGGAGACTGGCGTGGAAGCCGAGACCCGAGTTGGCGCCGGTGACGAGCACGATTTTCTTGGTGGGAGCCATGGCGATTGGAGTTGGTTCCGTGGGTCTCGTGGAGAATTGCAGAATGAAGAAGGAGTCGCGCTGGGCTTCGAGTTTGCCTGGAGCTTCAACTTGAGCTCAATCTCGGCGACGGACTTTCATCCAATCGAGGGGATTCAAAGAGCACAAACACCGTAAACTGCCAGTTAAGGACTTGGGCTGAGATGACAATGTTTACGGTGGACAAACGATTCCTTTACATTCGTTGAAAGAACACGCGTCCAGCGTGGCAAGCAAGGCAGTTTCAAGGGACCCAGGACCACCCACAGGCCTCGGAGTTGGAGGCCTAGGATAGGTTGCAACCGACGAATACAAGGAGATTCCTACGATTTCACTAGTCGTCCATTTGTGTGCTGCTATTTACCTTGTCCGACTGACATGTCACTACTTTCTAGTGCATCAGAAGAGTGACTGGCTAGGGAGTGTGGGTTGTCTCAGATTTCTCAGGGTCAGCTGTCACACGTCACAGATGTGAAGAGCTCCATGCCGCAAGTCAGTTAGGAAAAAGGGAACATGGACACCGCCACGCTGCTCGAGACGCTGCGCCGCGACGCCGTCGACACGCTGCGCATCGCCACGCAGCCGCAGCCCGGCGAGCCGCAGAGGGGAATCGTCGTGGCCGTCGACAGCGGCCACCATGTCGTGCTGGAAGTGCTGGCGTACGGCGCAGGAGGCAAGCAGCTCTACGACGAGCTCGGGATCTCGCGGCTCGTCTCCGTGGATACGACAGCCATGGACATGTTCACGCTGCGTCGGCAAGTCGGCTTAGCAGGAATAACGCGCTGGCCCGACCACACGATCGCGTTCATCCTCCCGCCGACACCGGCGAACGCGCGTCTTCTCGCGCTGGCACTGCAGCCGTTCCTCGCTGGCCCCATCCACTGCGGTGTGCTATGGCTTCCCGGTGCGACACCCGAGTGCACACTCGAGATGGAGCGCCAGGGACTGGCAGGCGTTGTTGCACAGCGCAGTCTGTCGCTGGGGCTGCTCCCGGTCGACCGCAACGTCGCGACCATGTGCTACGACAAAGTCTTCGCCGAGCTGTACGTTCACGGGCAGCACCACGCACTCACGCGCGTCGTGCAGAGCATCCTTGCACTGGAAAGACAAGGTGATGCAAGTGGAAAACGTGACGTCATCCGTCAAGTGACGTGCCACGGGCCGTTTGCAAGTCGTGTCAAGTCAATGCTCGAAATGGCGCATCAGTTGCAACCGCCGACACAAACGACCGGGCCTTCGCATTTCGCTCATTTGATTCTCGTCGATCGAATGGAGGATCCATTATCGATGCTGCTCACGCCGATGACCTACGAAGGGCTGCTTGACACTTTGGTCGGGATGAATCATGGCGTCGTGAGCTTCGAGAAGCCTGCGACGCCTGAAGACGGGACGGCGAGCGAGTCGGGCGACGCAACCGAGCGTACCAAGATCTTACTCAACCACATGGACGAGCTCTTCGATGAGATTCGCGATGCGAACATCAACACGCTTATCTCCTCGCGGCTTGCAGAGATCGCCCAGACGCTTGTTGCGGAGGCCCGCGTCGGGCGAGCACCCGATGCGACGACATCGTCGACGCCGTTGACGATCGCTCAAGTGCGAGAGCAGATCCAGAAAGTACCTCACCTTGTCAAGAAGAAGAAATCCCTTGCAAATCACCTTGTTCTGGTGGACCAGATCCACCAACGCAGCCAAAATCTCGGGCTTCGCACTTGTGTCGAGACGGAGATGGCGATTCTAAGCGGTGCCATGAAGCGTGGACTGCGTATTCCTACGTCTGCGTCGGTAGCAGGCAAAGATGTGGATCGCATTCTCGAAGAACTGATTCTCCGTGACGACCCACCGCTGTTGGGAGTGTACGAAGTGCTCAAGCTGCTGTGTTTATTGTCGCTCGTGTCTGGTGGCCTCAAAGAGGACCGACTCCAGTGGTATCGCCAGCAGTTGTGCCATACGTATGGCCACCAGATCTTGCCACTCATCGTGCAGCTAGAGAAACTCGAGCTCTTGTCGACCAAGAACAAGTTTGATTACCAGCGACGCCGCAAAGAGCTGTCGCTGATGCGTGAGGTGCAAGTGGACGACGACATGCCGTCATCAGGCGAGTCGTCAGGGGCAAATGGCGATATCCATTTCATGTTCCCGTACACGGGGTATGCTCCCATGAGCGTTCGCCTTGTGCAGACGTCGCTAGGGATGCGTGTGAAGCAGTCAAAGGATATCGGCAGCCTCTTCAGTGTGAGTAGCAGTGCCAGTGTAACCAGCGCAGGCTCGATAAGCACGTCGTCCAGCGATACAAACCCACACTTCGGAGCTGGTGGCGTCTCTGGCACTCGACGTCAAGTACTCGTGTACTATCTGGGCGGTGTGACAGTCGCCGAGCTCGCAGCATATCGCTATCTGAACGCCACACAGATCGATTTTGAGTTTTTCATCGCAACAACGGCGATATGCAACGGAAGTCGATTGCTGAGAGCCATTCAGTGAGCCGAGTCCATCGATAATCAACAAACGAAGAAATGCATTCCTCTATTCGATGCGTAGAGTTGGTTCTGGTGTACAAACACGGCAATTACAGCATAGCCCCTTCCCCTCTTGCAGCAATTGGGGAGCCTACGTGATGCTGGGACCCCCCCCCCCCCCCCCCAATAACAGTGATCGCACCAACCCATGTTCGGAGTTCGTCGTCGGCAAGTTCGCGAGGTCGTTAATCGTAACGCGAGCTGTTGGCTGAAGTCCTGGGTGTTCAATACGATTCGTGTGAATTGAGACGCGATCTTGAAATCTTCGGCGATTGGAAACTCAGTAAGTTCATGAGATCCAGCAGTTGGGGAGGAGAAAATGATGGGAAATCTATAGGTAATTTTGAGTCATGTGGAGGTTCTGGGTTATTTTCGTTGATCAGTTTCGGCATGCGATGGCGTTGGCTCAGAGTGTCTGTGGGATTCAATTCTTGTGTCGGACAAAATGGACACACACGATCCGTAGCCAGCAAAGGAATTGCAGATGGAATTGTTCGAGCAGACGATTTAATCAACTGCTGGGACCATTGACAAAAGGCTACTCCACTGCGCATCGTTGTCTTCGTGCTTCCATCTTAGACAGAAACAAAAATGTCTCCGGATCCTTCACATGAACAAACGTCTTCATCACGAGCTATCGCTCATGCTCGATCCGTTGATAGCGAAACTCTTCAATCGAGGAATCCACAATCATGCCATGAATATCTTAAAATTCATGGCATGAAATATGTCATTTTGAGGAATTCAATCGGCTTGCTAAACGATTATTTTCGTCGAATCAACGCAGACTGGCCTTTTTTTGCGAACCCGAGCATGCGTGCATGCTCGAGTGACGAATTGGTTGGGAACGGGCCTCAGGAAGCATCCACTAGTGAATTGCAGCATAAATTGCAGAATGAATTGTGAAATGAATTTCAAGAATGATTGCGCTCAGAGAAGGAAATTGGCGGCCAATTTCCCTCTCTGAACAGCTTCAACATCATGTTTCTTCTTCGAGAATGGCCAATAATTGGCCATTCTCCAAGAAGAAACACGATGGTGAAGCTGTTCTGCGCGGTGGTTGGCGTCGGGAGCGTCTTCCCTGTGGACATCGACATCAGCGAGACTGTCGGAGATCTGAAAAACAAGATCAAGGAGAGGAAACCCGGTTTGATCAACTTTGATGCAGATCTGCTGAAGCTGTACCTCGCGCGGGAGGGCGACACGTGGCTCAACTCGCGAGACGCAGACATGAAGGCGCTCAAGCGGGGAGAGATCCCCGATCGAATCAAGAGTTTCATGCAAGAGGAACTGCTACTAGATGAAGCTGCGACGCTTGATGACGAGGAATACTTCCGCGCGAATTTCAAACCAAGAAATCGAGACATTCATGTGCTGGTGGAACTGCCAACGCAACATGTTCTTCCCCGCACTGTAGCATCAGCGGCCGCATTATCAATGGCAATCCCAGCAGGTGAACCGACGGAAATCTGCATCACAGTTAAAGAAGTCCGAGACGCAGAGGAAGATTGGCAAGAGTTGCTGTACTATCAACGTCGTGGACGTCTTATCCGAGACAAATGCGGAGATTATTGTGCGCACATTTTGGACAAAGTTGACGAGTTCTACGACGGGAACGAGCGCCCGCTCCCGTTCATCTGCGTGGAAGGGTCATCAGGCATGGGGAAATCGCAACTAGCATTTGCATTGGGTGGCCGACGACCTTGGTATTACTGGCTGGCCACTTCAGTTGGATCTGATTCTCAACGTCTCTATCGCAATTTTCGATCAATCTCGGGAGCTTTTCACTCTGTTGTGAATAGAGATAACCCACGTGGTGAAAGTCGAGACGACATCCTCAATTCTACATCGAGAGTCTATCGAAATGATCCACTGTGGACCTATGGCTTCATTTGCGCATTACTCGAGCATTGCAGTTCTGCGGAGCACCAAAGTGCTCGACAAATGATTCGGTTTGACAATGCGACGAGATTAAACGTGAAACCATGCGATCTGGAAACTGTTCGCGCAGTGATCGAAAAGATGAAGAGAGAAAAGAAAACGTTGCCGTTCTTTGTTCTGGATGAGATGGATATTGAGTCTGGAGGAGTGAATACGGCTGCGTTTCAACGCAATGTGTTTCGTGCATGCGGTCTGGTGGTCATCGTCATGGGCACAGACTCCAAGATCACGAACTTAATGAAGCAAGTGACGGGCAGCTATAGCGAGCAGCACAGATGGATGGCGCTTGTTCCGGTATTTCCCAGCTATCAAATAGTGCTGAACACATTGGAACAACAAACGTGGCTGAAGCTTGTGGCAAAATATCCTGTTGTACAAGACATTGTGACGCGTTCTCGTGCACGATTCGCAAGGTATTTCATGGAGAGAGTGGTGGAATGCTTGATTCAATCAAGCGAGACCGAGCTGTCCCGTTTGCTAGACGAAGGCTGTGGACACGTCAGTCTGATATCTCACGAAGGAAAAGCATTTTTGAACTCGGTGGAGGGGCAGCGTGCGCAGCTAATGGCGATATCGTACACAAACGCTGTCGTTTGCAGACAAAATCAAGCAGAGCCACCAAAAAAAAAGGCGCGACTGGAAGTGGGAACTTCTGGAATGCATTTGCATTTTGCGAATCTCATTGACGACGAAGTGAAGGATATATTTGCATGGAGAGGGGATTTGGCGACGAACGCCGGGCCATGGGAACCCAAATGCTGTTTTCCGCCAGTCAACAAAGACGTGCTGTTGTATATGGCGATATTGGGTGGCAAAGCCTTTCCAAGCTACTACGATTACAATGGCAAGGAGCATTACTCAACCAGATGGATATTTGCTGAAACAAAAGTGTTTTCTGTGCACGAGAACTCCAACGCTGTGCCGAACGACTACAAGTCGTTTGAGAACATGGTCGCTCATGCAATATTCTCTTCGTCACGAAGAAATGGTGTCCATGGCATTTCATTCGATGACTTTTTCGCGTGTTTGCTTGGTGAATTTCAAGACGAGTTGTGGAAGAAGGTGGAGATGCATTGCAGAAACACCAACAGAAGCATGTCTGCAAGTGATTTATTTGATGGATATGCAGAAGACGTCACAAATGTGTCGAAGAGGACCATTCCATTTTTGGCACCACCGAATGCGGAGTGGCCGCCATTCATTATTGACAGCAATCGCGATGGTTGTAGATTTGGCCATTTGGTTCGGGCTTGCAATGCGGAAAGATGTGATGTGTACGTACAAGATGTGGAGATTGAGCACGAAAAAGCGATTTTCCTTTGTGAGTGCAAGTACTGGGACAAGAATGTGGATCTATCTGCAATGAGAGCGATCATTCATGGACTGAACGAGAAATGGCAGTGGAAGGTCGTGCTGCTTTTTTGTATGAAGCTGGCAAGCTTTGGTAAGGAATGGGAGAGTCCAGACATTGGATGTGTCAAGGTTAGTTACCAAGATGGTGGTGTCGACTGGATTTTCCAGCCCGACCCAAACAATCGAAAACGTTTGCTCGTAGTCGTCGAAGCACGCAATAACCAATAATAAATGGTATTGCTCGTCCCAAACCGGGTTTATTGATGATCGTGAATTGTAGCATCACGGCACCTCTAGTAAGTACGACATCGTTTTGGAACCGGTTCGGAGCTCGGTTTCGGAACGTGTGACGTCGTGTCACTTCTGTTGGAATGTGGCCCTTGATGTGGATCGCGAAGGTCGTTCCGTACTGAAGCGGATGGATGAAACAGATGAGAGTGAAACTCGAGTGTCTCCTGTGAGAAAGCTTCTCGAGTTACATCAGCGAGTACTTCCTGTTGGCGAAGATAGTGATGCATCTGAAAACGGCAGAGGGCTCCATCATCACGGAGGCCGTCGTTGGCTTGTATCCGGAGATCACCCTTTTGATGATGGCGACGATGACGATGACGAGTTTGATGATGAAGACAATTATATGGATTATGACGATGATGATGATGACGAGATGGATAGTGATGAGGACCATGACGAGGATAGTGACGACGAAGATACTACAGCAGCTGAAAAGATAGTAGAAGGATTCACTCCGTCGCCAGGTGAGAAAAAGACCAGAAGAAAACGGAGAAGAGAGTCCGTGGTATCGGATACATCCGAAGACAAGGATTCGAAAAGATTTTGTCGAGCCAAAGGCTCACTGGAGGGAGAGGGAGTGACGTCAGAGAGGAGTGCTGAACGCGAATACCGAGGTTCCAGTAATAATGCAAGCGAAGGAACTGACCTGACTCGATTATCAGCAGATCAAGTCGATGCTTTCAGTGTGAAGGTTATCTGCAGCCTTCTGCAAACTTTGCGTGCCATCGATCACCAAAATGTGAACCGCAGTGTGCTCTCAACCCTAGCAAGCGCATTAGAGATGGCTCCGTCTTCTCTCGTCCGGAACATCTCAGAAGCGGAGATATCTTTACTACTCGAAACTGTGATCCATTAGCTTCAAGATCCCGCTATACTTTCTCAACGTGTGGTCGGTTCCGCTGATGGAGAAATTGCAGCGATTCGGACCGGATCGACTGGGGATAGCCGGTCGTCGGGAGTGGTGTCCTCCTCGGCTTCCCAGGCGGCACAAAAGGCAATGTTAGCCTCTTACATTTTCGCTCTACGAATCCTACAAGCCATTGTGAGGAAGTCTGTTCGCGAATCCGCAGTCTTCTACGAGATTGAACGCCGAGGAATTTGCGAACAGATTGAGAGACTACACGCACATTCCTCCACGATTCTTCATTCTACACACGGCGATGAGGGTTCTCAGCATCATGATCACAGCAGTGCCATATTCGGGCGTGGGTTGCAATTGCTAGAGTTCCTTCGTTCGAACATGGTTGAGAGCGGCATGCTTCATCTCCACCGCTTGAGGAGCATGACACGTCGCCTAAGAGAACTTCCGACAATTCGCCTCCTGAAGAGCGCGATTTGGGTCTCGTTGATTTGGTCGAGCTCGTCGAGAAAGAGAACTCCATCACATCACACGAGTTCAAGCAATCTGATTTACTAGCATCGATAGTGGCTTTCCTCGTACCACCTGGGCGCGTGGACCCAGTTGATGCTCGGAATCGTTCGCTGAATCTGCAGCCGCTTTCAACAGCCTCGAGGCATCCATCTTCAACTGCAGCCAAAAAAAGATCCCCTGCCAGATCCACAAAGTGCGGTCTCTCGTTCATGTGGTCCACACACCTCTCCCCACTATCGCCGACTCACACGTGGCAGCAGCTTGCGGTGCCGTAAGGTTTTTTTCCTTCGGTCGCCTCGAGGTTTTTCTCCCCCCTCCGATGCTGTCACGAGGCTCGCGATGATCCAGCGAGGAGGTCCATAGACCAAAAGCACCCTCCGGACAACTCTCTCCCATGGTGCCGTCTCTCTCTCTCTCTCTCTCTCTCTCTCTCTCTCTCTCCTAACGCCGCGCTCTCTCTCTCTCTCGTAGGCGGCAGGACAGAGCGGACTCGCAGGCAAGAAGCCGGCCCCCTCGGCCGCGAGCGAAGGCGCGGCGGCCAGCGCGCTCCGCAAGTAAGTAGACTGCCCGACGCATTCGGTTCAAGAGAACGCGAGACTGACGAGAACGCGCTCGCTCGCGTCTTTGTCGTTAGCCGTCGCCAGCCGTCGTCGTCGGCGCGCACGCAGAACAACGGCCGCGGCATGGGCGGCAGCTCGGCCGGCATCCTGCGCTTCTACACGGACGACTCGCCGGGGCTCAAGATCGGCCCCACGACCGTGCTCGTGCTCTGCCTGCTCTTTGTCGGCTTTGTCGTGCTGCTCCACGTCTGGGGCAAGTTCCGCGGCTGAAGCAGCGAGCATGTTGGGTCGTTTTTTGTGTGAGCGCGAGTCCCATCTCTTTCGAGCACAAGGCACTTTGTACTATGTAGTAGCGCGAGTCTGCGAGCCAGAAGCAGCGAGTAGACTCCCCCCACCACCTCCCACCTCCCCCCTCACTCCAATATAGATCGCGCTAGGCGCCGTCGCGGCGCCCCGCCATGATCGTTGAACTCGCGTCTCTCACTGCCTCTGCTTGCTCTCGGTGGAACAGGAACAGCAGCCCCCACTCTCTGGCCAGCAAGATATGCGAGTCGATGGGATCGCAATGGAAATCGACAGGTCTTTGGATCGAATGCGACGCTTGGATCGCCAGGGCGACGCAAGCGCCCCCGAGCTGTGCTGGTGGTCTCCAGGACAGGAGACCTGCGCTGGCTCTCATCACAGTCCATCTCAGATTGCGATTGAGCAACATTTTGCAATGTGATTGATGGACTGATCCTCAAGGACGATGGCTCGAAGATGCTACGGTGAGTGCAATCGAATAGTAGTATTACTTGTGCGCATGCACGTGTATGGTATTAGCACACTGCATTGAGGGTCAATGAGGACTTGCGAATGAGTGTCAATTTAGAGCGATCACACGAGGAAGTGGTCTCACTGGATGCTGTTGATGTGTGCCACCGCCAGCAAATGCAACAGGCAATACGGCCACCAGCACTTTGGTGGTCAACTTTAGTGGCTTGCGAGTATCGCTGGAAGGGCTTGAGGCCATCCTAGTTAGCCCAGGATCCGTCCTGAACATATCTTATCATGGCCAGTGTTCAGTGTTTTGTCGATGTGTCCAGCTCACGATCCAGTGAGCGCAACTGAGTTTCTCGCTTTGATAGAATTAGAAACACAACGACGTAGGCGCAGCGATTATTCAACCCAAGCACATCGTACGCTTTAGATGATACAGCTAAAAGAAAAGTAGAATATATAATGGTAACGGATTTGGAGAGCTCCTCCCAAATGAATCGTCTTATCGTCGCGAGACCAAATTCACCCTTGGAGCCACGAAAACAAGGACATGGCCTTGAGCTTGGCAGCGACGTACAGTGCGTGGGTGCCCGTGACCACGAACTTGGACGTCTCAAAGTCGTCGGGGATCCGTTCTTCCAGCAGGAAACTCCTGGCGTGGGCCACCGAGATCTTCTCACTCTCGTAATCGCCCATCGCAAGCAGTAACGCTGCAGCCTCGGCGTACGTAGTCACTTCGTGCGTGACGCTGAGCTTGTAGTCGGGGTTCGTCTCCTCGCAGTCTTCTTCGCGCTTGTGGCGCCAGGACGCGAGCTCTTCGACCGAGATGAAGCCATCGGAACCCGCGCGCTCAATCAGACCTTCCACGAGCGCCGAGTCGACATGGTCCGGGTCCTGGCCGAAATGGAGATCCTGGTGGACCAGCGACGCGTCGTGCTCGATGCGGTTGTGCTTGCCCAAGTCGGCGAGCGTGAGCTTGGGCGGCAGCTGGTCCACGAGCGCCTGCGCGATGCTGTCGCCCAGGTTGAACACCTCCATGGCCGCCTTCTTGACCATTTCCGGCGTCAGGTTCTTGCCGTCGCGAGGCAGATACCCATGGTTGGCGAGCGTGTTGAGCGCTGGGCACGGCGAGCGGTGGTAGGGCTTGTCGTTGTTGGGCACACCTGAGACCTCGGAGGGGTCCGGACGGAAGTAGGCGTGCTCGTCGTCGACGAGGGGCTCGGTGGTGGAGAGCGCCATGGCTTGCTGCTTGAGGATCGAGGCTTGAGGAGGCGAATTGCGAAGTGGGCGTCGCGTGGGCGTGTGGGAAGGGAAGCTCCGAGCAGCTCATGGCCGACTCATTTTTTTCCTCGCCCAGCTCGGGAAGATGAGATACAGAATCGGGCGTTTTGATTGGTGGATAAGACATCTCAACCAAGTCGAGTTTCAGAAATCTGCGACGTGTGAGAAACTGGAGCCAGTGAGAGGAGATCCTCATGCGTTTCATGCGAATCATCTGCAGAGGGGAGAAGGAGGTGCTTGTCGTCAGCTGAGCTCGAACAGTATTAAAAATTAGCGTGTTTGGAGTTACTGGGATCTCATTTCAATGGAACCTTGATGTTCGTACACACACACGTTCGTGTATGACAACTTGAGCTTAGGTGGATCTTTAGATGGGTGCAACCAAATACATATCAAAGTTGATTCGCGCCTACACGGCGACGGTCAGGGGGAAGGCCGCTTCCCATTCGCGGTCAGCGACGCTCCCCAGCCACCGTCAGTAGGCACTCAGAAGAGCCCACGGGAACGTCGACATGGCCTTGATCTTGGCGGCGACGTAGACTATGTGGGTTCCCGTGATGGCAACCTTCGACGATTCAAAGTCGTCGGGGATGCGCTCCTCCAGCAAAAAGCTCTTGGCGTGAGCTACTGAGATGGCTTCGCGGCCATAGTTGCCCATGGCGAGAACCAGTAGGGCGGCCTCACCGTATGCACCAGCCTGGCGCTTCAGGCCGAAATCGTACTGAGGATTGGTCTTGGCACACTGAGCCTCACGGTCGTGACGCCAGTGCGCAATGACCCTCTTGGTCAGAAAACCGTCTTTTGTCGCACGAGCGAGCAGCTCGTTGACGAGAGAGCTGTTCACAAGCGCAGGGTCCTGGCCGAAGAAAAGGTCGTCGTGGACAAGCGACGCGTCGTGCTCAATAAAGTTGTGCACACCCAAGTCGGCGAGTGTGATCGTCTCTGGCAGCGCGTTCACGAGCGTCTGCGCAATGCCATCGTCGATGTTGAAGACCTCGATGAGCGCCTGCTTGATCATGCCCTGCGTGATGTTCTTGCCGTCGCGGGGAAGATACCCATGGTTCGCAAGCGAGTTCATGGCCGGGCATGGCGAGCGATGGTACTTCTTGTTGTTCTTCGGGAAGCCTGAAACTTCAGTGTCCGGACGGAAATACGAATGGTCGGCGTCGACGATGGCGTTGAAAGAGGTGGTCGTGGTGGGTGAGAGGCGCGGCGAGATGCGCAACGTGCGGTGTTGTTCTAAGAAGCCGAGCGGGAAGGCGCCGGCGGTGGCGACGAGCAGCGACGCCGCGCAAGCGAGTAGGAGGCGCATGGTGGAAGTTGGAAGAAGATGGCGAAATGGAGGGTGGAAGAAGATGTCGAAGCTGGCGAAATGAAGGATGTCGCCTGCGCGTCAAGTTGATTCAAGGACAATCGCGGTGAGCATTGATTCTTCGCTTTGTATGCATGTTCGTCGGCGTAGATGCACAGTTGATCCGCTACAACACCCTCTAGGATATCCGGTCTTTGACGACGATACTTCTCTCGAATTGTCTCGCGGAGATGACGAACATCTTTGATCTCATCCGTTAATTGCACGGCAGCTTCTGACACACCTGAGAAGGGTATGCCCTGTTGATCTTCCGATGCTTCCACCAGTTGGAACCAAACTTCCCCAGTCATTCCCCGCTCGAGATCCACAACAAAATCGCTTGAAACTTGCGCAGTTGCTAGATCTAACCATAACACACATTTTCGGTAAGTTTTGGTTGCTGTCGATGCCTCTAGATGCAGTTCCCACGCACGATCGTCGCTTACCTGCTTGCTTGCTTTGCTCTTTTTTTTCTTGCATCTGCGATCACAAAATAACCGAGTTCCGACGTTCCGAAAGCGAGCTCCGAACCGGTTCCAAAACGATGTCGTACTTACTGGAGGTGCCGTGATGCTACAATTCACGATCATCAATAAACCCGGTTTGGGACGAGCAATACCATTTATTATTGGTTATTGCGTGCTTCGACGACTACGAGCAAACGTTTTCGATTGTTTGGGTCGGGCTGGAAAATCCAGTCGACACCACCATCTTGGCAACTAACCTTGACACATCCGATGTCTGGACTCTCCCATTCCTTACGAAAGCTTGCCAACTTCATACAAAAAAGCAGCACGACCTTCCACTGCCATTTCTCGTTCAGTCCATGAATGATCGCTCTCATTGCAGATAGATCAACATTCTTGTCCCAGTACTTGCACTCACAAAGGAAAATCGCTTTTTCGTGCTCAATCTCCACATCTTGTACGTACACATCACATCTTTCCGCATTGCAAGCTCGAACCAAATGGCCAAATCTGCAACCATTGCGATTGCTGTCAATAATGAATGGCGGCCACTTCGCATTCGATGGTGCCAAAAATGGAATGGTCCTCTTCGACACATTTGTGACGTCTTCTGCATATCCTTCAAACAAATCACTTGCAGACATGCTTCTGTTGGTGTTTCTGCAATGCATCTCCACCTTCTCCCACAACTCGTCTTGAAATTCACCAAGCAAACACGCGAAAAAGTCATTGAATGAAATGCCTTGCACACCATTTCTTCGTGACGAAGAGAATATTGCATGAGCGACCATGTTCTCAAACGACTTGTAGTCGTTCGACACAGCGTTGGAGTTCTCGTGCACAGAAAACACGTTTGTTTCAGCAAATATCCATCTGGTTGAGTAATGCCCATTGCCGCTGTAATCGTAGTAGCTTGGAAAGGCTTTCCCACCCAATATCGCCAAATACAACAGCACGTCTTTGTTGACTGGCGGAAAACAGCATTTGGGTTCCCATGGCTCGGCGTTCATCGTCGTCAATACCCCTTTCCAGGCAAATACATCCTTCGTCGTCGTCAATGCCCCTTTCCATGCAAATATATCCTTCACTTCGTCGTCAATCAGATTCGCAAAATGCAAATGCATTCCAGAAGTTCCCACTTCCAGTCGCGTCTTTTTTTTAGGTGGCTCTGCTTCGTTTTGTCTGCAACCGACCGCGTTTGAATGCGATATCGCCATAAGCTGCGCATATTTTCCATTCTTCGAGTTCAAAAACGCTTTTCCTACGTGGGTTCTCAGACTGACATATCCACAGCCTTCGTCTAGCAAACGGGACAGCTCGGTCTCGCTTGATTGAATCAAGCATTCCACCACTCTCTCCATGAAATACCTTGCGAATCGTGCACGAGAATGCGTCACAATGTCTTGTACAACAGGATATTTTGCCACAAGCTTCAGCCACGTTTGTTGTTCCAATGTGTTCAGCTCTATTTGATAGCTGGGAAATACCGGAACAAGCGCCATCCATCTGTGCTGCTCGCTATAGCTGCCCTTCACTTGCTCCATTAAGTTCGTGATCTTGGAGTCCGTGCCCATGACGATGACCACCAGACCGCATGCACGAAACACATTGCGTTGAAACGCAGCCGTATTCATCCCTCCAGACTCGATATTCTCGTTGGGACTCATTTCATCCAGAACAAAGAACGGCAACGTTTTCTTTTCTCTCTTCATCTTTTCGATCACTGCGCGAACAGTTTCCAGATCGCATGGTTTCACGTTTAATCTCGTCGCATTGTCAAACCGAATCATTTGTCGAGCACTTTGGTGCTCCGCAGAACTGCAATGCTCGAGTAATGCGCAAATGAAGCCATAGGTCCACAGTGGATCATTTCGATAGACTCTCGATGTAGAATTGAGGATGTCGTCTCGACTTTCACCACGTGGGTTATCTCTATTCACAACAGAGTGAAAAGCTCCCGAGATTGATCGAAAATTGCGATAGAGACGTTGAGAATCAGATCCAACTGAAGTGGCCAGCCAGTAATACCAAGGTCGTCGGCCACCCAATGCAAATGCTAGTTGCGATTTCCCCATGCCTGATGACCCTTCCACGCAGATGAACGGGAGCGGGCGCTCGTTCCCGTCGTAGAACTCGTCAACTTTGTCCAAAATGTGCGCACAATAATCTCCGCATTTGTCTCGGATAAGACGTCCACGACGTTGATAGTACAGCAACTCTTGCCAATCTTCCTCTGCGTCTCGGACTTCTTTAACTGTGATGCAGATTTCCGTCGGTTCACCTGCTGGGATTGCCATTGATAATGCGGCCGCTGATGCTACAGTGCGGGGAAGAACATGTTGCGTTGGCAGTTCCACCAGCACATGAATGTCTCGATTTCTTGGTTTGAAATTCGCGCGGAAGTATTCCTCGTCATCAAGCGTCGCAGCTTCATCTAGTAGCAGTTCCTCTTGCATGAAACTCTTGATTCGATCGGGGATCTCTCCCCGCTTGAGCGCCTTCATGTCTGCGTCTCGCGAGTTGAGCCACGTGTCGCCCTCCCGCGCGAGGTACAGCTTCAGCTTGCTCGCAGGAAAGCCATAGTTCTCCTCCTCCTTGATCTTCTTCTTCAGATCTCCCACAGTCTCGCTGATGTCGATGTCCACAGGGAAGACGCTCCCGACGCCAACCACCGCGCAGAACAGCTTCAACATCGTGTTTCTTTTTGTAGAATGGCCGATCTCATTCTCTGCATTCTTGCAATTCATTTCACAATTCATTTGCAATTCATTTGAAATTCATTTCACAATTCATTTTCTCAATTCATTTTGCAATTCATCTTCAACACTACAGTAGATCCCCGGTCTCTCCTTCATGTGGTCCACATACCTCTCCCCACTATCGTGGCAGCAGCTTGGTGCCGTAAGGTCATTCCCCCCGTCGTCTCGAGGCTTTCCTCCCGTCCGATGCCCAGCTCGGGAAGATGAGATATAGAATCGGGCGTTTTGATTGGTGGATAAGACATCTCAACCAAGTCGAGTTTCAGAAATCTGCGACGTGTGAGAAACTGGAGCCAGTGAGAGGAGATCCTCATGCGTTTCATGTGAATCATCTGCAGAGGGGAGAAGGAGGTGCTTGTCGTCAGCTGAGCTCGAACAGTATTAAAAATTAGCGTGTTTGGAGTTACTGGGATCTCATTTCAATGGAACCTTGATGTTCGTACACACACACGTTCGTGTATGACAACTTGAGCTTAGGTGGATCTTTAGATGGGTGCAACCAAATACATATCAAAGTTGATTCGCGCCTACACGGCGACGGTCAGGGGGAAGGCCGCTTCCCATTCGCGGTCAGCGACGCTCCCCAGCCACCGTCAGTAGGCACTCAGAAGAGCCCACGGGAACGTCGACATGGCCTTGATCTTGGCGGCGACGTAGACTATGTGGGTTCCCGTGATGGCAACCTTCGACGATTCAAAGTCGTCGGGGATGCGCTCCTCCAGCAAAAAGCTCTTGGCGTGAGCTACTGAGATGGCTTCGCGGCCATAGTTGCCCATGGCGAGAACCAGTAGGGCGGCCTCACCGTATGCACCAGCCTGGCGCTTCAGGCCGAAATCGTACTGAGGATTGGTCTTGGCACACTGAGCCTCACGGTCGTGACGCCAGTGCGCAATGACCCTCTTGGTCAGAAAACCGTCTTTTGTCGCACGAGCGAGCAGCTCGTTGACGAGAGAGCTGTTCACAAGCGCAGGGTCCTGGCCGAAGAAAAGGTCGTCGTGGACAAGCGACGCGTCGTGCTCAATAAAGTTGTGCACACCCAAGTCGGCGAGTGTGATCGTCTCTGGCAGCGCGTTCACGAGCGTCTGCGCAATGCCATCGTCGATGTTGAAGACCTCGATGAGCGCCTGCTTGATCATGCCCTGCGTGATGTTCTTGCCGTCGCGGGGAAGATACCCATGGTTCGCAAGCGAGTTCATGGCCGGGCATGGCGAGCGATGGTACTTCTTGTTGTTCTTCGGGAAGCCTGAAACTTCAGTGTCCGGACGGAAATACGAATGGTCGGCGTCGACGATGGCGTTGAAAGAGGTGGTCGTGGTGGGTGAGAGGCGCGGCGAGATGCGCAGCGTGCGGTGTTGTTCTAAGAAGCCGAGCGGGAAGGCGCCGGCGGTGGCGACGAGCAGCGACGCCGCGCAAGCGAGTAGGAGGCGCATGGTGGAAGTTGGAAGAAGATGGCGAAATGGAGGGTGGAAGAAGATGTCGAAGCTGGCGAAATGAAGGCTGAAGAAAGATGTCGAAGAAGACTAGAGAGAATCCAAGATGATTGTTCCTGGAGAGGAGACCTACGATTGGTTGGAAAGGCTGGATTATAACTGAGACCCTCGGAATATTCAACCGGTTTCGTACCGATAATCTCAGCCACCACTTCAACTCCATCCCTGTGAAGATGAGTGAGGCTCTACGACAAAGGCTGACGCGCTGATTCAACGTTGCTTATTGCATAACCCCGTCCATTGATTCTGCACTTCGTGGATGCAGAATAGTCGTATTTTCTGGCTATCGGATGGACTAGATTTCGGTATCATGGATTCGCCTCTGACAGACCGTACCAAGTTGTAAATGCTCCGAGCTTGTTTCGGAGAGCTGCAGTACACTATTGCGTATTGTGACTAAGAAAACTGCAAAGAGACCATTAGTGATAATTCCAACTCCTTTCTGGAATTCTCGTACCTGAAGACGACGTTGGAGGAAACTGCGAGTCTCGGTCGCGACACGATCCAAGAAAGGCGAGCGGTTGTGTGTGTAAGTCGTGCTATTGCCACTGAGGAGTTGCACGACGATCATAGAAGTCATATCAGCAGCGGTCGATGGCGGGGCCACTTCGCATAGCTCGGCAAATAGATGTGAGCATGATCGACGCATCCATGACCTACACAGTCGTATACAGTGATTACGAGCATATCATTGCCAGCAGAGACAAAATCAAACTTACTGTAGATCTGACGAGCGCGCTTCCAGGCTAGCGGCCATCGGGAGGCAAATCTGTGCGAGCTCCTGCATAGCGAGTCGAACAATGCTCCGTCGAGATTCGAGCACAGCGTAATGGCGCGAGTGGGCCTGATCGAACAATCGCTAATCGAGAACGTATTAGTTCGTGAAACCCAACCAATTCTCGTTATGGACATACCAAAGCATTCTCGACCTCGTCAACACCGTTTTGAACAAACTCAGTCGAACCGGCCCCGTAGCACGTGACGATATGGCGATCGATCAGCGGCAATGCTACGCGCATGAATTCGCCAATAGAAGCATTCGCGAGATGTGTGTTCGAAGAAAGTAGCTCTTGAAGCTACGGCGATAGAACAGATGAGATGAGGCTTGAAGCAAGCATATACGATAAAGCCGACTTACTTGTGGTGCGAACGAGCCAAACGGCAGAAGTCGAGAGTCGCCAGCACCAGTGTTGGTTGTCGCATTACTCGCAGGCGTATTAATTGTGCTTCGCGGTACCCCGCTTGTTCCTGGTGTTGCTCCTGCTGACGGAGCACCTCCAGCCAGCGCAGAGAAGAAGCTCAAAACGGCCGGTAGAGCTCCTACGGCTTGTGCTGCAGGCGTTGCTTGGTTGGCGGTTGTCTGGTTGCCACTCACCATTCGGATAAAATCCGCGAGTGGGTCAGTTGATTGGGTTGCTCCATTGCCCGCTTGTGGTTGTTGAGCTTGGGTTGGATTTGCTGTGGAATGCTGTTGACCAGGTACCGGAGAATGACCGTACGGAGATCCAGCTAATTGCTGTGACACAGAATTAGATAGCTGACCTAGTTGCTGCATGACAGGAATCAGCTCTTGCACTCGCGTGCGTAAGCGGGCGCGTTCGCTTGCGCTCAAATGGTTATCTTGTAAAAATCTCGAGGCCAAAAACTGGAGCTGACGGTGGATAGCAAGATAGGTATCTCCTGACTCCCGCATTGCGTTTCCAAGATTGTACATCTCCAGAGACAGCTCCTCGGGTCTTGACAGTGGAGCTAGCTCGAGGGCCGGAATTGAACGACGCAGTGCAGCTGCCTGGTTGAGCAAGGTAGTTGATCCTGACAGAGTGGGAGTTTGCGCGGGTTGCGAGACGGGCCTGTTAGGTGGAGCTGTGGTGGCCGGTGTATTTGTTCCCGTCGGCGCAACAGACGCAGTGCGCTGGACGGGTGGCGCCATGGCCGGAGTTGCTTGTCCAGGAGTGGAAGCAGGCTGTGCAGATGTCGAAGCTGAACTCGTCGTTGTGTCCGACACGGATGCATTCTCACCATCACTCGACGTAACGGGGAAAATCCGAATCGTCGCAGTTGTCTCTCCACCGTCAGAAGCGCTCATGGCAGAACTAACGATCGTATTGATGATTTGGGAAATGTCGGGGATTGCTTGACCATCCCTGGCCCCAAACAGAAACAACCTCGACCCTCCTTCCTCCTCACCCGACTCGCTCGACGGTGCAGACGCATTCGCATCAACGCTGGCCCCCGCAGCATCTGCTCCAGTGGCGAAAGTCTCACTTGTCGGTGTCGGTGCTGGTCGACTAAAGACAGCGTGGACTGTCTCCTCGTTGATAAAGTTGTACGACTTGAGCGTCATATCGTCCTTGAGCACCTTGCCCTTGTAGATCAATCGCAGCGGCTGCGTCTCTGGATTCGCTTCGTGTTGCTGGCTCGCTTGGCTACCGGCCTCGTCCTCTCGAATCGCCTCGATATACGCAGCTCGCACGCGCTGCTTCAACTCCGCCACGAGGATGTCGGCGCGACACGTCAACGTGATGCGCTCGCGATGGAGAAACTTGAGGTTCACAACGACCTCTTCTCCTTCTTCTTCTTCTTCTGCTGCTGCTGCTTGCTCGTCTCGCTTCTCCTCTTGCTCCGTGGTCGAGCGCCGCGCCGCGTCATCGTCAACTTGCATTTCCGCGTCGTTCTCAGCGCCCCCGGGGACGGGAAACGCGGCCGACGCGTCCACCGACGCGGACGGTGCGCTCGCAGCGGTCGTGGGCTGCGCCTCGCGCGCCTCGTGGCTCTCGTACGCTCCGGGCGGCGCCATGCTCTCGTCGCGGGCCTCCATGCGAGCTGCTTGTGGAATGGCGAGTGGCGGAAACGTGATGATGCGGGATTGAAACACAAGCAAGCCCATACGTATAAGAGAGGGTATACGATAATATAGTTATTTTGCACAAGGGTGTACGGGGGGTTAGCGAAGCGAGGGGAAGACGATACTTATTATCGCAGGTTTGCGAAGGTGCAATCAACAGCAACCAAGCAGACAATCATTCTCGATTGTTCGTTTTTAGACTACCTTGTTTTGAAAATAGTTATCAAAACACATCTTCTGTTCGAAAATGGATTCAACGTGACGCTGTCGACGTGGCTGCCCCATTGGTGAAAATCGTGTAGTCCACACGAAATTGACCCTTGTCACGCTTGGCGTCAGCGACGTGTTCGTATCTTTGCACCCCGAACCGACAACCTCTCCTGTTCCACTTGCTGTTTGCCTCCCCATGCCATCCCTTTTGATACAAAAATCCAATCCGATGGCGTACGCCTCAATGGAGACAGCCTGCCATTAGAAAGACCAAACTACTTCCTGTCCTAGTCTCGTCGTTCCCTTCCCTCTCTCTCTCTCTTTGTGTCCTCTGTGTCTCCTCAATATGTTAACCACGGCCCTTCCCTCTGGTCGTTTCATCTTCCGGTGGGTGGCGCGCGCGGCCGCCGTCAAATGGACCGAGAGACATGCGCAACTCGTGTGATGGCGCTCGCCCGTCGGCAAAGACATGCTCGCCACGGCGGCGAGCCGGCGTCAAAGCCACGCTGTTAGCTCGCGGATGTGCCGGTAGTTGCTCAATGAGGGGCGAATGACTAGCTCACTTGCCGTTCTCTCTGGTTTCTCATTGGCTGAGAACCTCTGGGCCAATGGGGTCGGAGGCGTGATGGGGGAGGAGGGCGTCACCACCCGAGCGCGCGGGGCATTTCTCGATTCCCTCCGTCGTCTCTCCTTTCTCTCTTTCTCTCGCCTGAAGCATGAAGGTCGTGGTCGTGGGCTCCGGCATCGGCGGCACGTCCGCGGCGTACCATCTCGTCAAGGACGGCCACGAGGTCGTGCTGCTCGAGAAGAACGACCGGCTCGGCGGCCACACGTTCGACATGGAGATCGACAACGAGATGGTCGACATTGGCTTCATGATGTTCGGCGACTCGAACCCGAACATCAAGGACTGGTTCAAGTCCTTTGGCATCACCAAGGCCGACGGCACGACCAGCAAGCGCATCCCCATGAGCCTCACGGTGACCTCGGACATCCCGGGCGACGTCCAGTTCTCCTCGCGCCGCCCGTTTAATGGCATCAGCGGGCTCTTCGACCGCCGCATCTGGCGCATCCTCATCGACATCTACCACTTCACGTGGGAGCTCATGACCATGCCCGTCAAGGCCGGCTACACGACCCGCGAATGGGCCGCGCAGGGCAAGTACTCGCCCGAGTTCTTCCGCCACTACTACCTCGCCTTCTGCGCCATCCTCTGGACCGTGCCCAAGGAAGATGTGCTCAACTTGCCGGCCACGCAGTTCTTGCGCTGCCTCAAGACGCACTCCAACTCACTCTACATCCCGCTCTGGCAGGTGATCCTCGGCGCGCTCGGCCGCCGCACGGACCGCCCGCGCCACCAGTGGTGGTACATCGGCTCGGCGTACATTGAGCCCTTCCTCAAGTTCTTCACGGAGGAGCACAACGGCACGGTGCGCTACAACGCCGAGGTCAAGCTGGTTGAGAAGGGCGGCAAGGCCGTGGTCCTCGCGTCCGGCGAGCGCATCGAGTGCGACCACGTCGTGCTTGCGACCCACGCGGACGAGTCGGCCTCGTTTATCCCATGGAGCGAGAAGGGCGTCGAGTCGCTCATGAAGTACCACTACCACAAGAGCATGATGTACGTGCACCGCGACCCGACGTTCCTCCCGCCCAACAAGAAGGTCTGGAGCTCGTGGAACGTGCTCATCACCAAGAGCGAGGAGTACGTGCTCACGTACTGGATGAACCGCATCCAGCGCCTCAAGAGCAAGAACGACGTCTTCGTGACCATCACGGGCCACGACTTCAAGGGCAAGAAGCCCGCCGAGGACAAGACCATCACGGCCTTCCGCTGGGACCACCCGCGTTTGCTCGCTGACTGCATCCCGCAGGACGAGATCCTCCAGGAGGAGGGTATCACGCTCTCGGGCGCGTGGCTCGGCCGAGGCTTCCACGAGGACGGCTTCGTCGCCGGCCGTCGTGCCGCGGCCATCGTGCGCGACAAGAAGCACACGAAGACGCCGCTGTACGAGGACCCGGGCAACATCGCCGTGCCCCCAGTGCCGCCGTTCGGCGTGCCGCTCGTCTTCAAGCTCACGGGCGCGGCCATCGTCGGCGCGATTAGCTTTGGCGCGTACAAGCTCATCGAGCACAAGCTCTAAAAGGACTCTGTGTGTGCGTTACTGTTGAGAAGATCCTGCACCAATAGATCATGCATGTTGAACTGAGTTCTGTGACGTGTGACGTCTGTGACATGTGTAGTGTATCATCCAGATCCCAATCTCATCCACTACACCATGTGCGTTAGAGCGTGGCCGCTTCCAGATTTTTTTTACAGTGGTCAGGCCACACCACAGGAGTTGTCTCTTGTTGTGTGTTGCGTCCCCAAGCAAAGAAGTAATATCAAGTTGGACTGATAGTGATGAGTGAACGCGAGTTTCTTGCAATTATTGAATGCGAGTCGACTCCACCATGACGTAGGTATGCACAGCGTATGTCAACTTGGAGCACCATCCATAATTGTACTAATCCGTTGGACACGACAAGATCAACCACCTCCTCTTCGGCTGCTCGACTCAAAAATGTTTGAGAGACCACGTGTGTCTGTATGCATGCTTTCTTGAAGCAGTTTTCCTCACTATCCAAGGTGCAGTGGTTTAGCCGAACCGAGAAAATCTTGGACAGGCTTCAACTAACTCATCTACAATCGTCTTGTGTACGAGTCTGTTTTATGCATGTGCACCAAGACGCTTTCACGTAGTGTGTGAAGTCGCTTGAAGACGCTGCGTCTACTCAAGGTGAAGAGAGAACAGCTCAGCGGCTTTCTTGCCATCGCTCATTCCCCATTTTTTCATCAGCCTACCAGCCCACTCGTCTCCAAGTTCTTCGCTTCGTGACTGCCATGCGTATTCTCCGCTTGCTAGCACCTCTCGCTGTTTTGCTTGTCGCTTGCTGCTTCGAAATCTCCTCCTCGGCGTTCCTCATGGAAGAAACCAGGAGCCTCGACCAGCTCTACCAGGAGGCCATCAGTGAAGGTGCCAAGCTTGTCGTGTACCACGGTGGTAACACCGCGGACCAGCAGGATGCCGTCGTGAACGCATTCCGTACTAGGTTCCCACGGGTCAACCTCACCATGGTCATCGACTACAGCAAGTACCATGACGCTCGTGTAGACCATCAGTTCGACACCAACACGCTCGTGCCCGACGTCGTCGCACTTCAAACCCTCCAGGACTTTGGCCGCTGGAAGAAGCAGGACCGTCTTTTGCGCTACAAGCCCAAGGACTTTTCCAAGATCTACAAGGGTTTTGTGGACCCTGACGGTGCCTGGATCGCCCATACTGCCTCCATGTTCACGTTCTTTTACGACACGGCGTTGCTTCAAGCGCGTGGGCTTCCGGTGCCTGCGAGCGTCAGGGACCTCGCCAAGCCAATCTATCGTGGCCACATCGCTTCTTCGTACCCGCACGACGATGATTCAGTGCTGTTCATGTATAACCAGTATGTGGAGCAGTACGGTTGGGACTGGCTCAAGGCCATGACTACTCAGGGTATCCAGTTTGGCCGTGGCCCCCATACACCTGCAGAGGCAGTGCTGGCCAAGCAAAAGGCGATCGGCGTCGGAGGTCTCGGGCCTGCGAGATCCACGATCGTCAACGTGAACGGCACGGCGGCCGGATCGCCGTATCTAGTCTGGGGACAGCGTATGGCGATCTTGAAGCAAGCTCGACACCCAGCGGCAGCGAAGTTGTTCCTCAACTGGATTATCTCGTACGGACGTAAACGCGTTGCCCGGTTCGCCACATCGCTGGGAAGTTCCACAGGCATCGGTGGATAAGTTCCCCGCTTTCATGGAAGACCGTGTCACTGTGGAGCGGCTCAAGGCGACGCTAGCTCTCTACTTTGGCGAGGTCCAGGGCAAGCCCGCACCGGGAGAGCTGGGACTTTACCCAGGCCTCTAGAGGGTCAATCACCCGTCCGTCTAATACCGACGAACGAATCAATCGAGATTATCTCCAAGATCGACAACTCTTAGACCCTCATCACCCCAACCACGACATCAAGATCCTCCATTTCGGTGTGCTGGGCTTACGACTAAACGACAAAAAATATCAGACTGGGCTGAGTTGCATGTAATTCTGTGAAACCCGACCCACTACCTCGAGTACTTGTCCTCCAGGAAAGATCTTGGCTTGCGCGGTGAGATCAAGCGGACGAACGTCAACATCCTCATCCAAACTGCAACATCGGCAGCGATGAATTGATAAAAATAAACCGAATTGATTTGGCACTGGTTCCAACGAGATGGAGCACGTTAATACGTTCGTGAGATGACACAAACATGAAGCCTCTCAGTTCTCGACACCCAACTGGATGGCTCTCACAAAAGAGAAAAGTCGGCGATAAGCGCCAAGTGGTCACTTGCGTGGTGCTCAGTGGGGAGAGATTTCGCTTGGAAGAGCAGACCTGCAGGCACCATTTCGACGACGCCATGACATCTCGCCGAGTCGTTTGTGAACCAGATGTAGTCCACCGTGGCCTTGGTGCCATCGTGGAACGTTGTAAACTTTGGTTCTCCAGTGCAAGATGCAGTTGGCGCCTGTGCGTATGCGCTTGACAACGGGAGCTAAGGCACATAGCGATCACTTCAATTATCTTTCGGAGACTCCTCCGCAAAGATACCATATGAACGTACCATGTGACTGACAACAGTATCCTGCGGAAAGTGGTAAAAGTATCGTCGTTTTGCGTACTTCTCGCTGTAGCGGCCCATTGTCGTGCCATGCCCGTGGTGACGAGCGCGGTCATTTTCGTTCGTGAACATGAATCTCTATGAGGCAAAATAAAGAGTTCTTGAATACTGACACAAAGACAGCAGTATACATCCTCTTCGCACCTTTTGTCGCTCATCCATGGTTTGCCCTGAGAGAAAATGCTTCGAGAGTCCGGACACATCCAAAGTACCTCGACTGAGATACTCATACAGCGCACTGTGCGGAGCCAGGTTGAAATCGCCGCACAGAATTACTGGGATCGGCGACTCCGGGTTCGAACTCCCGCCTGCACGCAGTGCTGTGAGCGACTCCAAAAGTCTCTCAAGCTGTGCGAGCTTCACGTCTCCACGCTAGGGAAACGCACCGTCTCAGCGATGCACTAGTTGATGACATGTGTGGATGAGCGTGCAGCACTTACCCCGGGATTGAACAGCAGATGGGTATTTGCCAACAGAAATCGCTTGGGCACGGCGTCGACATCGTCATCTGGCGACCATTCGATCACAGCCTGCAGCGCAATATTGTGTCGGTCGAGAACTTTGTGGCCCGGTGTGAAGAACTCGAGCTCGTGCACGGAGACAATTGACATTGTCGTCTTCCGCACGAAGATCGCGCATCCATCGTGGGTCTCTTCACCCGTTCTAATCGACCACAAAGACCCATCAGGCCCTCGGGTACCCTACGCCATACATACACCAACGCCCACCACCTTACCGCTTCTTAAAGACGCCAATGTAGCCAGCCTTGCGCAGCTCGGGCTCGAAAAAGTCCTGGAAATGGTCCACTTCCTGAAGACACACGACGTGCGGCATCCACGCGACGATCTCCTTGACCAGGCGCATGCGGCGGTAGCTCCACTGCAGCTTCCACAGCTCGTCGGCTCGCTCCGCTGCGTCCTTCATCGTGATATAATCTATTGCATCCACATCATCTCATATAAGACACACCCAACTCCTTACGGTCTCATGTGTCACCACCAACCAGCGAGCACGTTGAACGAGAGCACGCGGAACGTGCGCGGCACCGCGGGCGCGCCGCCATCGGCGCTCGCCGGCGGTGCATAGAGCGTCCACTTGCGCGTCCACGGGCGCGCGCGCGGCGCGGCGCTCTGTCGCCGCGGCTTCTTCTCGGCGCGCGCCTGGTCCATGGGAGGGAGAGCCTTGGATGGAGCTCCTCCCACTCATCTCCAGTGAGGACACTGGAGATGAGTGGGTTCACACCGCATCATCACCCGTCAACGGAGGAGATTCTTTGTGCGTATCAGTTGACACAGGTTTTACGGTTAATTGGCTGTAAATAGGTAGATAGCGACTGAAGATTGGCTGAAAATAGGTGTGAAGCTCCTCACGATCCGGGAGGAGCGCACGAAGAGACACCCTTCGGACAAGCGACATGGGACCCCCGCCAGGTGTTTACGTCGTCGCGTGTATGTCGCTTCGACGACATGCGACAGCGTAGAGGTTCGGGTCGGCGCGCCGGCCTGTAGCGCTCGTGCGCCAGTCTCCAATTCGCCCAATCTCTCTCTCTCTCTCTCTCTCTCTCTCTCTCTCTCTGCGTCATGAGCAAGGTCCACGTGTTCACGGCCGAGTTCCCGGACAAGGACTACCAGCCCACGACGGCGTCGGCGCAGCCGCAGACCAAGTTCTGGCCGGCGTACCTGCCCGTGGACGACGACCGGCTCTTCATCTTCGAGCGCAGCAAGAACGCGCAGCTCGTGGTCTACACGGCCAACTACGCCGACAAGGACAAGCGGCTGCTCGATGCGCGCAACCCGCTCGACATCAACTGGCAGAGCTTCGGCTGGACGGCGCAGCCCACGAGCAACGCCACGGGCATGGTCGAGCGACGCATGGCCTGGGGGTACTCGCACAAGGCGCTCAGCGACGGCAGCATCGCGCACGCGTCCTACGGCTCGCAGTTCCAGGTCACGCTCAACGCACTGCCGTCGCGCGTTGCGCAGCTCTACTTTGACGCCAAGGGCCGCCTCGTGCTGCAGACCACGATCGACGGCGCGCCGTCCAGGCTCTGGAAAGTGTACGTCTGCACGAACAACACCATGGCCTTCATCCCCAAGGTGCTCTACGTCGACTTGTACGGCACGAATGTTGAGACCGGCCAGGACACGTACGAGCGCATTCCCGTCTCGGCGTAGACATTGACGCCGCCTCGTAGCACACACACACACGTATAGACACCACGTACAACTAGAAGACGAAATAGCGACCGAATACATGTATAGAATGAAGCGCGGATGGTGTTTAGTGGGACCAAGAGTCCAAGTTCGGATTGTCAAGCGGACTTGTTCGACAAGGAAGAGCACGCGATGGGCGTTCAGAGCTGGTAGGCTGCATTCGAGTTTCTCGCTCTGGATTGTACGGCGATCCTTTACGAAGCGATCGCCATTCAGCTCGGAGCGAACGCGATGATCAAAAAGGCCAAAGGCCCACGATGCTATCCAGAGGTAGCCATCTAGTTCAGGCTGGAAAGATATGGATGACGACCCGAACAGTCGAATCTTCGTGGCTGGGAATCTCAAGAGTACCTCGCTCACTTCATAGCGATGCGATCTTGGTCTGTGTTGTCTGTTTGTCTGTAGGAAACCATCGAGCTTATTTTGAGTCGAGGCAGAATGACCGAACATGCGAACAACATATCTGTGTTGGTGCTGGATGATCTACACGGCACCACGTTTGGTGTGGAAGCATTGGCACCAATCAGAGCCTGAATCGTTCTCTTTCAGCTCGCTGTCCTTCGAGTTTAACTTAGAGAACTGACCACGTCTGCTTGCACGAACATACTCTGTTGTTGAAGTGTACGACGGACCAATCCAACACGTTTAGTACGGCGGAGCCAGGCACGAAAATATAGTTTATTGAATGTCGAGCGAGGAAGCGAAGCTGAGCAATCCCTACAGATTCTTGCGGTCGTACGACTTCCAATTGGATGGTCCCCGGCCGCCCCCGTCGCCCAGGCCGTACGCATCGGCCAGCTCAGCGAGGAACGTGGTGGAATTGTGGATGAACGTGCCTCCCAGGATGATGCGCTGGCCCGAGATCGCGAGCTTCTGGTTCAGCTCGGCCACTTTGGTGGCCTCTTCGAAAGTTACGCCCCCACAGATGAACACGATGATGTCGCGGACCTTCTTGATGCCAGGTGACGTCGTACCATTCACGATGCCAAACTCATTATCCAGCAAGTTACCCTTGGTGATGAGCTCCAGGTGTCGGATGAGCGGAGGTACGTGCTGCGCATAGACGTTCGGAACGCCTTGCACACCTTGCGTCATCGCACGCATGAATTTTTTCAGGCCACGGTCGCCGTAGAGATCGCCCGACCGAACATTGGCTCCGCCGTACTTGAGAAAGGCGTCAACGAGAGCAACTCGGTCTGACGGGAGCCCCGACGAGCTCAACAGATCCTTGACAACCTTGATCTGCACGGAGCTGTTGGTCTCGTATCGAAGCACATACAAGATTGCCAGTCGCAGTTTATTCAGCGGCTTGATTTGAGCATTCTTGAGCTTGGCCACGAGGTCCTTGAAGTGGGCATTGTGCTCGTCACCGCACGCGAGTTCCTGCTCGAGCTGACTGACATCCATCAGGTTCTCGACTTCGACCAGCCGCGCGAGCTCGCCCATCAACGTCACATGCTTGGACACGGCAACGGACTGCGACCGGAACGCCGGGTAGTTCTCCACGAAGCGCTGCATATCTTCGATGGATGTGATGTTTTCGTGGGTCTGCGTCTTGGCTTGGTACTCGTCCACGAGCTTCTTGACGGCCATACCGAGATCGCCAAAGTTGGCGTGCATGTGCTTCTCGAAAAAGCTGTCCGAAGTCGACGAGAGCACGAGCTCCATCATGTCCTTGCGCACTCCTGGCGCGTTCTTCATGTCCACTCGGTTCTCATTCAATTCGAGCAGTTCATGGACCATGGCCTGGTAGGTCCACTGGCTCAGCAGAGGCGTCACCGGATCATCCCGACGGTCGAGAACGTACAACAGCGGCATGACTTCGGGTCGTCGAAAGTCGAAAAGTCCGTCCTGCTCGAGCTGCATTCGAGCCGAGACCTCACGCGCGAGCTTCTCCGCGATCTCGGATCCTTTCTGGTAGCGAATCGCCGGGCGCTTTTTCAGCGACAGCAGCACGGAAAGCAGTCCATCCACGCTGCGGTTGAAGAGATGCGCAGCCTTGGCAGGCATCGCCGTACTGGAGCCCGTGACGACTCCGGCGGTCGCCGGCGACGACGACGCGCCGAACCCTTTAATACTCAACGCGACCGTGCCGCGCAGGTTGAAATGGAAGAGCGTGTCATTCACCGCCAAAAAGTCGGCGTAGTACTCTTGGATCTGGTGGATCACTTCTTTCTCATCGGCCTCGGCGAGGCGCTCGAGCAGCTCCACGGGCAGGATGTTGGTGAAGAAAATGTGGTACTGGCCGTACTTGGGGTTCTTGAGCTCTTTTTTGAGCAGCTCGATGTTGGCGGGCGTCGGGCGCACGATGGCCGCGGCCTTGAGGTGCTGCATGGGCTCGTGGCTCGCGTCGAGCTGCTCGACGAGGAACACTTCGCGCTGGAGAATGTGCGACTGGGACATGACCATGCTGATCACGGTCGTCGTGTCGGCGTCCAGCAGCAGCGCCTTCATGCCGTCGATCTGCGGGTCATTGATGATCTTCTCGAGGTACTGGCGCACGCCCACGATCACGTCCATGGCGCGTGGAGCTGCTCACGAGCGATGAGCAAGCACCCCTCCCCTTGTTTCTTCCGTATAATTAACCCCTCGCTCTCGAGGTCATCTCAGTCGACGCACCGTCGTTCCTTTCTATCTGCAAGGGATTATCTTCCACCAGAGGTATCTACCTTTCTACCTTTGTATTGAGATCCATCAACCACGCAACAAAGGTCTGGATCCAGTTCTGTTAAATCCGGATGCGGCGGCGCTAGGTCTTTCTCTTAAAACCCGCTCGTTTGATCTCTTTTGAGGGAGGAATTCCGACCGGATACGCCTCTCGCCAGCAAGCCCAAGCGCGCGACGAGAACGAACGGCCTTGCCGAGCGCGCGCGACCGACCGCCGAGAGAGAAGAAGACCATGACCGTCGCCGTGACGAACTCCGGTACGTGGCCGTGCGAGTCCGCGCGTCGGGCGGTTCGGAACGCCCGAGATAGGCCTCAAAGAACGCGAGCGACTCACCAAGATCTCTCTCTCTCTTTTGCTGTAGCGGCCGGCATCCTCGCGCTGCTGGAAGAGGACGACCACGCGCTCAAGGTGCGTTTTGTGGATCGAGCAGGTAATCTAGATGGGGATTGTGGGGTCGCTGAAACGAGACGAACGGGATTAGGCGCACGCGCTGCAGAAGCTGAACCAGGTCGTGGACGCGTACTGGGCCGAGATCGCCGACGCGATCCCGCTCATTGAGAGCCTCTCGGACGACGACCAGTTTGAGCACCGCGAGCTCGCGGCCTACGTCGCGTCCAAGGTGAGGAAGTTGGGTTTGGTTTGGGATTGTGGGAGGAAGAGAAGGCTGACGACGGGACTAGTGCTTTTTCCACCTGGAAGAGTATGGCGACGCGCTTCGCCTCGCGCTCGGCGCCGGCAAGTACTTTGACGTGAACGTCAAGTCGCAGTACACGGACACGATCATCGGTGAGCTTTTCTGTTGCTTTCTATGTGGATACGAACTACGTGTGGACTCAATTTGTACCCGTGTCTCTAGCGACCTGCATTGACGAGTACATCTCGATCCGCGTCAAGGAAGAGGACGAGGCCGAGAAGACGCTGGACCCGCGCCTGACCGCGGTCGTCGAGCGCATGTTTGAGCGCTGCTACACGTCGGGCGAGTTCAAGCAGGCGCTCGGTATCGCGCTCGAGGCGCATCGCCTCGATCAGGTCGAGGCCGGCATCCTGCGCGCTCCTGACGCCGCCGAGATGCTCGCGTACTGCTTCGAGATCTGCCGCACGGTCGTCGCGAACCGCGACTTCCGTCTCAAGGTGTACGAAGTCATGGTCAAGATCTACCGCGCACGGTGCCCGAAGGACTACTCGGGCGTCTGCCAGTGTCTCCAGATGCTGGACAACCACCTCGATGTGACCAAGATCCTCGAGCAGCTCGTGCGTGGGTCGGATGAGGAATGCCTCGTCGCGTACCAGGTCGCCTTTGACCTTAGCGAGAACGAGAACCAAAAGTTCCTCATGAACATCTACCACTCGCTTCCCTCGCCCAAGCCCGAGGCCGCGGCCTCCACGGCAGAAGAGTCCAAGGTCGATGCGCCTGCGTCGGCTGCGGTCGCACCTGCCAACACGGTGCCTGCTGCACCGGCCATCCCTGCTGGTGCCTCGCCAGACTACTGGCAGAAGATCGACCGCCTCAAGCTCATTCTCTCGGGAGAGTTCCTCGTTGATCTCACGCTCGACTTCTTGCACCGCAGCAGTGACTCGGACCCGCTCGTGATGAAGACGATCAAGACCGCCGTCGAGAACCGCAACTCGGTGCTTCATCACTCGGCAGTGATCGCGCACTCGTACATGAACGCTGGCACGACCACCGACACGTTCCTGCGCGAAAACTTGGAGTGGCTCGGCAAGGCCACCAACTGGGCCAAGTTCACAGCCACCGCCAGCCTGGGCGTCGTCCACCGAGGCCACGTGCGCGAGAGCATGAACCTGCTGGCTCCGTACTTGCCGCAGGGTGGTGTGTCGCCGTCGCCATATTCGGAGGGTGGTGCTCTGTACGCCATGGGTCTGATCCACGCGAACAAGGGCTTTGCTGGCCAGTCGAGCAAGTCTTCCATGGAGTACCTGCGCAACGCTCTTCGCAACGCTGGCGCCGACGAGACAGTCCAGCATGGTGCCTGTCTTGGCATTGGTCTCTGCGGCTTGGCCTCGCACGACTACGAGATCTACGAAGAGCTCAAGAACATCATGTTCACTGACTCAGCTGTCGCGGGTGAAGGAGCTGGTATCGCCATTGGTCTCGTGTTGCTGGGTGCTGGCAGCGAGCACCGCAACGGCGAAATCCTCAAGGACCTACTTGCTTACGCGCACGACACCAAGCACGAGAAGATTATCCGTGGCTGTGTCATGGGTATCGCTCTGATGATGTATGAGCGTGAGGAGCAAGCGGAGACCCTGATCGAGCAGCTCATCCGCGATAAGGACCCTCTCATCCGTTACGGTGGCATCTACGCGACGGCTATGGCGTACGTCGGTACGGCGAACAACAGCGCTGTGCGTCGTCTTCTCCACGTGTCTGTCAGCGATGTCTCCGATGATGTCCGTCGCGCTGCTGTGACGTGCTTGGGTTTCGTGTTGTTCCGCACGCCAGTTCAGGTGCCAAAGCTTGTTTCGCTTTTGTCGGAAAGTTTCAACCCGCACGTCCGCTACGGCGCGTGTCTTGCAGTTGGTATCGCATGCGCGGGCACTGCCAAGAACGAAGCGATTCAGCTTCTTGAGCCCCTACTCGATGACCCTGTAGATTACGTGCGCCAGGGCGCGCTCATGGCTCTGGCCATGGTACTGATGCAGGAGTCTGAAGGCCGCAACTCGAAGGTCGCTGCCATTCGCGCGAAGATCCTCAAGCTTATCACTGACAAGCACGTCACGACGATGACTAAGGTATGGGGTTGTCTCAAGCCTAGAACTCATTTTGCGTGCCCAGCCTTGCTCACGTTGTGTGTTTGACTTTTAGATGGGAGCCATTCTCGCGCAGGGAATTCTCGATGCTGGCGGGCGCAACGTTGTCATCTCGCTGCAATCTCACATGGGGTTCGTTGACGTGGAGCATTGATACATCATGCTCAGCATACTAAGTTTCTTTTGTTTGGCAGCTTTACGAAAATGGCTTCGGTCGTCGGTTTGGCGATCTGGGCGCAGCACTGGTTCTGGTACCCGCTGTTCCACTTCCTTGAGCTGTCGTTCCAGCCAACCTACCTCATTGGTCTCAACAAGGACTTGAAGCTGCCGAAGGACTACTCGGTGCAGTGCAATGCTAAGAAGTCGCTCTTCGCCACTCCCAAGCGAATGGAGGAGAAGAAAGAGGAGAAGAAGGAGCTCGTTGCGACCGCTGTGCTCTCCACAACAGCAAAGGCAAAGGCACGACAGGCCAAGCACGACGCAAAGGAGAAGAAGAGTGAAAACGAGACTGCCAAGGCTGCTGCGGCTGCTGAGGAGAAGACCGAGGGCGAAGCAATGGAGGTGGACTCGGAAGGCGCTGCCGCCGCTGACGAGAAGGCCGCTGCGAAGAAGCCTGCGGCAGCCAAGGAGCCGGCAACGCACACACTCAAGTCCCCTGCGCGAGTGACGGCAGCCCAGGAACAGTTCATGGCGTTCGACGTGAAGCAGCGATACGTGCCAGTTCTGTATCCGAGCCAGCGAGCGGCTGGCGTCGTGGTGCTTCGTGACACAACGCCAAGCGAGAAGGAAGAGGTCGAGGCCGTCAAGGCTCCGACGGGTATTGGCGCAGAGGACGAGGCCGAGCCGCCAGAGCCATTCGAGTGGGAGCCTCCGCAGTAGTCGTTGCGTCCTTTTGGTAGCCTCTTTGATTACATCGTATCTCGTCTGACCCTCCGCTTGACGGTGGCAAGAGAAGTCCAGCCAGACAAGGCCTCACATACAAAAAGATCAACAATTCTTCCCCCACCACATTCTTGATGACTCAGCTGCTTGTGCATTCGTCCCTCCATCGCAGATCGGCAGAGTCCTGATCTTCCGGAAGATGAGCCAGGGAGCTTGCCCTCTCAGGACCAGAAGAATCCTGGCACGTGCACTTGCAGTTGCCACGTCAGTCATTGTCGTTTTGCATTCAGCTCATCTGGTTACGATCGACTGGCGATTCGCAGAAATCGGAGACCTTGCGCCATGTGATTGGGCGGACGAACGTGTCATCCTTCCCGCACCAAAGACTCTCTTCTGGTCCCTTCCACTAGTTGGGCCATCCGTGGAAGGGCTCGGCTGGACCAGACCAGTCCGTCACTTTTGGATTCACCCTCCATCGGCGGAACGTCCAGCGAGTAACTCCTCTCGACTGCAATGGCCTTCGCACAGGCCGAGCTCATGGACGCGTCGGCGGCGTCGCCAGGTATCCGTGACCAGCTGCTGGGCCATGACGCCAAGTTCGACTCGGTCACGGGCCCGATGGACGGCAAGCCGCTGCTTCAGCGCATGTTTGTCTTCCTGCGTCCTGGGTGGATCTCGTACATGAAACAATTCGCGACGCTGCAAGAGTTTTCGGGTGCATTCGGCGACATTGGTCTCTTTTTGCCGCTGCTCACGGCCTTGTCGATCGGTCGTGTGGGCGGTAAGCCCCAGATCGAGTTCGGCCCGGCGCTCTTCTTCGCGGGCGTGTTCACGGCCGGGCTCTCGCTCTACTTCGCCGTGCCGATCCCCGTGCAGCCCATGAAGACCATCGCGGCTGTAGCCATCTCGGAAAAGTACTCGAACGAAGAGATCCTCGCGGCAGGCATCCTCTCGGGCTCGACCATGTTCGTGCTCGCGGCCACTAATCTCATCACGCTTGTCGTGCGGTGGGTGCCTATGGCCGTCGTGCGTGGGATTCAGCTCGGCGTCGGTATCAGCATGATGATGAGCGGCTTCAAGTCGGCGTACGTGCAAAAGCTCAAGCTCACGGCCGCGACGGCGACCACGTCCTTCTCGGGTAAGGACAAGGGCGAGATCCAGTGGTGGGGCGTCGACAGCGTCTTCGTCTCGTTCGTGCTCGGTGCGCTTTGTATCATCTTCATCAACAGCCGCAAAGTGCCCATCGCGCTACTGCTCTTCGCATACGGCATGATCGTCGCTATCTACCAGTACTCGACGCTCAAGGACGAGTACCACCTGCCGTCGCTCAAGCTCGGACCCGACTTTGTCGCGCCCGTCGTGCCTTCCTGGCACGCGTTCAAGACGGCGTTCGTCTACCTCTTCCTACCGCAGCTGCCTCTCTCGCTGCTCAACAGCGTTGTGGCTGTCGAGAAGCTCGCGAGTGATCTCTTCCCCAAGCACCACGAGCCAGCGGGCGTGCGCCGCATCTGCTTCAGCATCGCCGGCGGCAACCTGCTCTTCTCGTGGTTCGGCATGCTGCCTGTGTGCCACGGTGCCGGTGGTCTCGCGGCGCAGCACTCGTTCGGCGCTCGCAGTAGCCTCGCGATGGTCTTCCTCGGGCTCTTCAAGCTCTTCTTCGCGCTGCTTTTCGGCTCCTCGTGCGTCATCCTGCTTCAGAAGGGCATGTTCCCGCAGTCGGTGCTCGGCGTGATGCTCGTGTTCAGTGGGCTCAGCCTCTCGGCCGTTGGGCTCAAGATCGACAACAGTGACCGTAACGAAGTGCTACTACTGCTTCTCACGGCCGCTGGCTGCCTCGGAGTCAACACTGGTGCCGGTTTCCTCATCGGCTTTGCTTCCTACTTGCTGCTACGTGTGCTCAAGCACTACCACTGGGAGTGAGCAGCATCAATTTGCCCTCCATTTTTGCCGTTGAGATCACTGAAAATGTTGAATGATAACTCCAACAACAAATTAAACTGACTACAGTAATGGTAATGCACACTTTCAACATGGATGCTCCCGCCTTGAAACTCTTTGTCACAGCGAGACATCAAGCTGCTGGCAAAGAGCACGAGCATACAGTCGCTCGAGATCTCGCCCTGACAACTCCACTTCCTCATCCTTGATCGTGACGCTGCCGTTTGCTCGGAATACTGCAATCTCGTGCTGGATAGTGAGGACGATCTCCTCGAAATCCACAGGATTCGAGCGCGTCTCTCTGCTCCTCGGAGGCCACACCATCTTTGCTTGTTCAAGATACTTGATGTGGCTGTATTTTAGCATTGCAGTGGGTAAGTGTTTTCGTGGCTTTTGGGAATCTTACAATGCAACGTACACTGCGAAGAGAGGACCTGGGACTGCGAACGATCCTTGAACGCAACGAAGCGAGTAGTTGACCTCATCGATCTCTTGAGCAGATACTCGAGCTATCCCACGAACGAGCAACGCAAGGATAAAGAGTGCCGGAAGAAGTTGAAGGCAAGGCCTCCTGGAGGAACCCGAGCCCTCCTCGGCTTCTAGCGCATCGCAGAGGTCGTTGCGAATCCAGTGGGACACCCATCGCATCAATGCTCGTCGTCCGTATCTGCTCACGCGGTCCACGCATCGATAGACAACAAGAGCGTAAAACAGTTGTTGCTCTTGCGAAGAAGTAGTCAGCTCGTTGTGGATCGCAGCCGGCAAGGTCGCGACGCATTTGCTGACCACACCAGCCACGCTTTCTCTGTTCCAAGTGTTCGGGATCGTAGAGACGGAAGGTGTAACCATCGCGTAGAGAGCCTGGAGGGGAGTTCTGCAGGATCACCAGCGCGTGAAAGCATGTGTCAGTTGCTATGCTTGTAGCTTCGACAGTTGAGATGACAACTTCAACGTGCCCGCTATTACAATAAAGGATGGCACGAACTGTAGCCATGCTCACTTCACAGCCCAGTCTCAGTTTGGTTTTCACTTGATCGGCCACCGCCATTCAAAATAATTGCTGGTTCGCATCTAACTGAGTTTCTTGAAAGACTCATCGCCGTCGAACACCACGAGAAGATAATTCGAAGGGGAGACACGTTTCGCTTAATGAGATGGTTGACGCAGGTTCCAAGGAACGAGAGACCTACTCCTTAAGCGACTTTCGAATTTTGAGCAAAGAAAACAATCTTCACGGCCCCACGGTCTAATAACTGCGCTCTCCATCAGCGCTCCGGGTTCTTGCGTTCTGCGACGTCAGACCCCGAGACGCACGAAGGCAAGCGCCAGATACTCAATCGACGCCACTCCACCTCAGTCTACGAGAACCAGTCTCAGTCGCCAGAGTCGATCACCACAGATACACAGCTAGACCGTCTCCATCGTCAAGAAGACCCCATGACCCCGCAGATCACACCCACCCACGTCTCTCCTCGCCACCACCGACAAACTAACACATAAATTCTCCAAAGAATCTTCGCCGCCAAAAGTGTAGCCATCACCAAATCTTGTGAGCAGCTCCGTCCAAAAGGTTCGATATTTTATCGCCATGTCGTCCGAAGGTTGCGCGAAGGTCGCACGAGAGGCAGTGGGCTCGGGCGCTGCTGAAGAGCTACAGGACAACCCAGAGCGAGGTCGGTCCATCGCCTCCCCGCATGCCGCCGACGCGTCTCCGCGAGGCGCAGCGCGCCGCCGCCGCCGCCAGCGCGCGCGCGCGACCGCCGAGCGTCAAGCCGTCGCCGCCGCGCTCGCCGCCGCAGCTGCTGCAGAGCGCCTACGACACGTACGCCGAGAACATCCACGCCATCTCGGTGCGCGCGAGCAGCTCGTCGGCGCTGAGCCACTACGGCTCGGCGCCGCAAAGTCTGCACCGGCTCTCGGGCAGCAGCTTCCACGAGAGCGAGAGCGACTGGCGGCTCTCGCTCGCGCAGACCGGCGTGCATCTCGTCTCGTTCATGGCCGGCTCGGGACTCGTGTTCTTGCCACTCGCGCTCGTCGACCTCGACTGGTACGGCGTGCTCGTGCTCGCGCTCGCCGGCTGCATCTGCCTCTACACGGCCAAGCTGCTGATTGAAGCCATGGACATTTTGCGCTGGTCGAGCGGAAGAAGCGTCACGTACTGCGACCTCGCGAAAGAGTGTCTCGGACAGAAGGGGTACTACCTCACGGCCGTGCTGCTCCACGGCAGCTTTTTGCTGAGCGCGACAGGGTACATTGCACTCGTGGCGTCGTGTATCACGGGTATGACTGGCGCCGACTATGGTGTCGTGCTCGTATTCGTCGGACTCACAGTCTGGTTCCACGTGCTCGTCAAGTCGCTCAAAGCCCTCGCCGTGTTCTCGGCCATCAACGTCGGCGTGTGCTTCTGGGTCGAAGCCGTGATCTTCGGCGACGCCATGTACCCGCTCAAGCAGATCGCGCTGGAAGAGTCGGCGTTCATCTTCGGCACGCCCGACCTCACGAACGCCTCGCTCTTCGTCAAGCTCGCGTACTCGTTCTCGCTGCTCGCGAGCGGCTTCTTCTGCCACTCGGTCATCCCGACATTCTACAACGCCATGGCCGACCACCGCAAGTGCAGCACGGTCGTTCTTCGCAGCCAGACCGCTGTGCTTGGACTGCTCTACCTGCCCGTGTGCGTCGTCACGTACGCAGTTTACGGCGCGACATTGCAAGCACCCGTCTTCTTTAACATGCGCAACCCGGTCGTTCGATACCTCGCGGTCGTGCTCTACTGCGTGCATCTCCTGCTCTCGTACTTTGTCACGCTCTACCCATTGCAGCGAGCGATCGAGCGCGTGCTCTTCCTCGCCAACGACGAGCAGCGGTTACTCCTCGCCCCGACTCCGGCCATGCTCGGGCTGCTAAACCACGGCGACACGACCTACCATTCGGACAAGTCGCCTCCGCTCGAGCAGCGTCGCGAGCGAGGCCTCCAGCTGCTGCTCCGCACAGGCTCCGTGCTCGCGACGGTCGTGTTCGCGTTCGTGTTTCGTCCAACGACCCTCGCTGTCTTCGCCGTGGCCATCGTGCCGGCCACGACGCTCTCGCTGATCCTGCCGTGCGTCTTTTTCTGGACGCTCTGCACCGAAGAAGCCGGGTGCCTCGACAAGCTCGCGATCGTCGCGATCATCGCGCTCGCGAGCGTGAGCATGGTCACGAGCGTCTGGGTCATCGCCGTCTCGAGTTGACTTCAATACGGTAAATCCAAGCTTCAAATTAACGGTATTTTTGACGGAATATATTACCTGCAACTGTCTTCACATTGGTAATTTACATTCACCAGCCCGGACCCATCATGCTGCGTCCGCAAATGCTGAGGTGGGCATGCGTCGGACGAACGGCGGGCTGTAGAGAGCTCCCCGCTGTGATCCACGGCGCGTGCGTTGGTCGAGATGTAGCGCTGCGTCTGAGCTTCACAATGAGCCGCTCGCGGGCGGCGACGGCTTCGTGTAGCCTCCGCAATGGCTTGTTCCCGTCGCTGTTCACCCGGTGTGTCCTGTCGAGAAGCATCGCGTCCGTGGCCTCTACGACGCCTTACAGCGCCAGCGTGGCGACCGTGCACGATGCAAAAGCGAGAGGCGGAGGAGCAGCGCGCGTGCTGGTCTTCGACGGCGACGGCGACCCGACGGTGCACGCGATGACACGCGCCGAAGTGCTGCGCATCACCCATGACGCCGCGTTCACGGAGGAGACCGTGGCGCCCGTGGTCACCAAGCGGTCGCCACGCGGCGAGTCGATCATCGACGTGCAGCGCGTCCACGCACGAGACATCCGGCAGCTCGTGAGCGCCTTCGCCGTGCGCAGCGAGCCGTCGGTCGAAGTTCGCGACCAGGCCATTCTGGTCAACGCAGGTATGATACTTCTTTTGAAACACGAAGATGTGGAGCGCACGATCGTCATGTTGGTAGATCCAATTCGTGCGATCATCATGCGCCACCGCTGCCTGGTCTTCCTGCGCGACGACGACCTGACGATGCAGCCGATGCTCGAGGACGTCTTCCATGAGATCGCGGGTTACGAAGACACGAGCGTCGCCTATGAGTTCAAGTAGGTTTGCCCGTTCTAGTCTGATAGCGTGTTCGTTTAGGTGGTGCGTTGACTGATATTTGGTGTTGGTAGAGCATTGGAGGCGCTGCTGAATGCGCTTTGTCGTCACTACCACGGCGAGTTCGACCGCATCGCACCGGGTATCACGACCTCGCTGAGTCGACTGGCTGCCGGGCAGCCCAACACGGGCGAGCTGAACACGCTGCGCTCATTCAAGAACACGATCAACGAGTTTCAGTCGCGTGTGGACGGCGTTCGGCGCGCGCTCATGGCGACCATCAACAACGAAGAGGACTTGCGGCTGCTGTACTTGACAAAGCTCCACTCGGATCGGTCTTTGTTGGGCAATATTTGGAGCTACGACTCTGAGGAGGCCGAAGTGCTGATCGAAAACTATGTGCAAGACATCCACGCTCTGCAAACGAATGCCATGCTGCTCCAGCAACGTATCCAGAACACAGAGACTGTCGTCAAGCTGCGGCTCGATGCCATGCGAAACTACTTGCTCGGCGTCAACATTCTATTCTCAGTGGCTGGTATCAGTCTGTCTCTTGGCACATTCACGGTCGGGGTGTTCGGCATGAACTTGATCTCCGGTTTGGAGCAAGCGCCTGGCTGGTTCTGGGGTGTGACGGGATTCGCGTCTGCGTTAGTAGTAGCCACAGGGGTGGTCACCACGCGCCACTTCAAGCGCAAGGGCGTCTTCGGATCCATTCGGAACATCGACGAGCCGATCAACAAGCAAACAAGTGTGGATAAGAAGATCGCCAAATGAGTCTTCTCAACAATCGACAATTGGGGATGATGTAGAAGTTTGCTCGTGTATAATTTGTTGGATGATTTATAGGTTTCGATAGGAAAGGTAGAGCTTGAACGACGTCTTCACACGATTGCGCATCGATACAAAGACTCACCAGCTTGTAGCATTTTAGACAGCATGCGCATTCGCGTCCGCACTCTCTCGTCGTTTCAAGTGCTTTGTCTATCTTCTTGTCTGACGCGCCTGATGTATGTGTGCACTCATCCGAGACGTCCGACTTTACTGGGACATGCAGCAGACAGTCAAAACAACTAAACCTCTTTAGAAATACGAATGGGATGGCCTCCAACAAGTACGTCGTGCTCCATTTTCTCGTCTGCATCGAAGACAGGTCCTTGCGAGAACTTCAACAAGCCCCCATTGTTCTCAGTAGTCTGGTCTGCTTAGAAAGTCCATCCATCAACAATCCAATCTGATTGGTCAATCCTGCTTCTCTGATTCGCTAGACCAACTCTATCTCATCTAAAAAGCGCTTTTCTCAATCATTCTATTGTTCAGTTCGATCTTTTTTTCTCGCTTCCTCCCCCACCTCCATAACTGAACCCACGGAATCGCCATGCTGACGACGTGGGAGGCGCTCGCGACGGCGGCCGTGGGCGGCGCCGCGCTGCTCTGGCTGCTGCTCGCGCCCGACGCGCGCCACCGCGCGCTGCGTCCTCTGCCGTGTCCGCCGTCGACGCTGCCTCTGCTGGGCAACACGCTCGACCTCATGACCGTGCAGCTCCACCGCCTCCACGACTGGATCCTCGAGCAGAGTCTTCTCCACGGCGGCAAGACGTGGCGCTTGCAGGCGCTCGGCGCGCCGCCGCTCGTGGTCGTGAGCTCGGTCGCGTGCTTTGAGGACGTGCTCAAGACCCAGTTTGAGGTCTTTGACAAGGGCCCTCGCATGATCACGATCTTCCGCGACGTCATGGGAGATAGTATTATTGCGGTGGATGGCGAGAAGTGGAAGCAGCAGCGCCGTGCGCTCGTGCACTTGTTCACGATGCGCCAGTTCCGAGACTCGATCTGCGGAGCCATTGCGACGAACTTGGTGCGATTCGGAGATTTGCTCGAACGCACGGCCACAGATCAGGCTCAGGGCAAAGGAGATCCGCTTTTTCCACTTAGTGACGCATTCCAGCGGTTCACGTTCGATGTGTTCACGAAGATCTCCTTCGGTCTTGATGAGCGGTCGCTAGACAGAGTCGGAGGTGTGGCGGCGAAGAATGCCCACGAAGAGGTCACAGAAGGGTTCATTAACTCGGTTTCGGAGCTGCTCACGTTGCTGGAGCTACGGTTCCACCAGCCTGACTGGCTCTGGAAGCTCAAGCGCTCGCTAAATGTTGGCGCTGAGCGTAAACTACGTGAGGCTGTCCAGACCATCGACCGAACGATCTACTCAGTGATCCAGCGGACGCTCGAGAACAGCGACGCCGAGGGGGCTTCGAAACGGCAGGACGTGCTTGCACTCATCACAAACCACCTCGAAGATTTTAAGCACGCCTCAGTGGACGTGGACGACCCGAAGAAGCTCTCCAAGTTCCTCCGTGACGTCGGCTTGACGATGCTCACAGCCGGTAAGGATTCGTCGGGCAGTACACTCGCGTGGTGCATGGTGATGCTCGCGCGCGAGCCTCGAGTGGTCGACGAACTCCGCCAGGAACTTCGCTCCAAGTTTCCGAAGCTCTTCACGGATAAGAACTACGTACCGTCAATGGAAGACGTCGAGTCGCACCTCGTGTATGTCGAGGCCGTGATTCGCGAGACGCTGCGTCTCTGTCCGACCGCGCCGCTCAATGCCAAAGAAGCAAACCGAGACGTGACGTTGTGTGACGGTACATTCATGAAAAAAGGTACACGCGTGTACATCCCTTCGTACGCACTCGGTCGCATGCCCAGTGTGTGGGGGCCGGACGCAAACGAGTTCAAGCCCGAGCGATGGATCGACAGCGACAACAAGCTGCGCACCGTCTCATCCTACCAGTTCGTCTCGTTCCACGCCGGGCCGCGGATTTGCGTCGGGATGCGCTTCGCGCTCGTCGAGCTCAAGACCACATTAGCGTATCTGCTCAGCAAGTTCGACTTTGAGCTCGAACGAGACCCGCAGTCGTACACGTACGAGATGTCGATCGCGTACGCACTCAAGGGCCCACTGCGTGTTCGCATCAAGTCTCTCGCTACCAAGTGATCGCCAAGCATGGTGTCATCAACGTGTGTGTGTGGTATTGAATGATACATGTGCTTGCAATTAAATTTTTTTTCCTGCTAAATTACTTTTTCTGTGACATCGACAGCGATCCCAACCAGATACGACGACCACGACAAGAAACCAGACCCTTTCCTCCTGCGTCTGTCTCCTCACTCAGATTCGCGTGCGTGGCACAAGCGTAGGGCGGATGTAGATCGGGCCCTGGATGCTCAGCGCGAGAGAGCAGTCGTGGTCGAAGGAGAACGGGTCCTCGACCGTGTGGATCTCGACCTTGCTCAGCAAGGACGCCAATGCGATCTTCATCTCCATGAGTGCAAAGTGCTTGCCCGGACAGATGCGGCGCCCGGCACTGAACGTGATGAACTTGAACGGAGACATGGGCAGCAGCTTGCCCGTGTGGCGGTCGATCCATCGCTCGGGCTTGTACTGGTCGGCATCTGGGCCCCAGACTTCGGGCAATCGCGACATGCCGTAGGCCGAGAGCATGACCTGCGTGCCCTTGGGGATGAACGTGCCGTCGCTGAGCGTCACATCCTCGGTGGCTTCACGCGTGTTGAGCGGCACGACTGTGTTCAACCGCAAGTTCTCCTTGATGCAGGCCTCCAAGTACGTGAGGTCCATGGTCATGTCTCGGTTCGGGGCCTTGACGTCGCCTCGCATGAGCTCGGGCACTTTGGCCCAGAGCTCTTCGCGGATGCGGGTCTGCACGTGCGGGTGCTGGGCCATCATGAGCATGAACCAGGCCATGGCGTAGGCCGTGGTGCTGCGGCCGGCCGAGATGAAGTTCATGGCCATGTCGCGCACTTCCTTGACGTCGATCTCGTCCGTGACTTCGTCCGTGGCGTAGTCGAGGCAGAGCGAGATCACGTCCTTGCGAACGGTGTGCGGGTCCCGCTCACGGCGCTCAATCGAGTTGCGGATGATGCGGTAGATGAACGCGTCGAGCCACGCGACGTCCTCGGCGTTTTGGCGTTCGCTGCCGACGTTGAGCAACTGCTTGGCCTTCCAGTAGAGCCACGGCTGCTGCTGGCGGTAGAGCGCGTTGTGGTTGGCGCGGCCAAAGCGATCAAAGAACTCGCGGTTCTTGCGCGTCATGAACTCGAGGTCGACGCCAAAGCCAATGTTGGTGAAGACGTCGGTCGTGAAGAGCTCGAGCAGGCGCTTGATGTCGATGATCCACCCTTGGCTCGCGACCTCGGTGACCATGTCGCTCAGCTTCTCGGCCTGCTTGACCGTGATGACGTCCATGACCTCGCGGATCATCTGCGTCGTGAAGAAATGGCTCGCGGTCTTGCGTTGGTGGATCCACTTGGGGCCGTCCGTGACGAAGATGCCCTTGCCAAAGAGGTTCTCAAGCGCCTGCGTGAAGTGAAAGCCCTTGTAGAACTTGTCCGTGTGGTGCTTGAGCACGTCCTCCATGGCCTCGACGCTCGAGAGCACGACGATGGGCTTGCGCGTGAGGATGTCGAGAGCAAACGGCTTGCCTTCGAGGCGTCGCGCCTCCTGTGCGAACCACAAGTGCATCCGCCCGCGGTACTTGGCCATGAAGAGATGCGTCGCGCCGATGATCGGCAGCGAACCGACCGGACGTGGGAGCGAGGCCACGGCACGGTGCACGCGCCCAGGCACGAAGAGCAGCCAGCACACGAGCAGTGCGATCGCGTACCACACGGCCCGAGCCGAGGGCAGCAACGAAGAGTTGAGAACCGAGTCCATGGGTCGAGGCGAAAGCCGGCGAATTGGAGAGTGAGCGAGCGCGACCACTTTGGCAGAAGCGCAGAGCTACCGGAGCCCCTAGGGGAGCTCCCCAGGGCGCATAGCGAGGGGATCCGCCGCGGGAAGCCGAGTTATAACTCCTCGCCGTGGTTGGCTCGCGCCTCCTCCTCTGGGCGTCGCAGCCAGACGAGCCCCGTGCGCGTCTCTCGGCGCCGCGAGGCGATCGCGATCCACCGCAAGCCGAGCGAGCGAGAAAGCGAGAGCCTGGCTGCACGAAGGGCTGGGTCACGCGCGGCTTTCTCTCTTCTCCCGTATCTCACAAAACGGTCTCACAAAGAAATCCGCCAGCGTGACGCCGAGAAGATCTTCACATACAGTAGATAACCATCCATCAGAGCGAGCAAGCGCAAAGAGTCCTCGAGGACCTTCCCACTGCTCCTCTCGACGCGAAAGAGATCCTCCTCGAGATTGCTTGATCGCTGGGCGATCCATCTCCCCCACTCGCTCTCCACGATCTTGAAGCAGCCAACGTCGCCCTTCAAGCTGGCTGGCTGTACTTTCTCGCCTTTTGTTCAATGGCTTCAGCAGTTACAAGGAGGAGGAGGAGGAGGCGTGTTCAACTCTCGAGCCCCCAAAAAATCAGTAAGAGTTTGCGTAGCAACAAAAACTTAGAATGATTGGGACTTCTGATATGAGCGAGTGCTCGTGGGAGCCTCGGAGCCGCTCGCTGGCCACTCGGTGGGGACTCGAGTACGGTGCGAGAGGAACCCATGCGAAGCTCGTTTCGATTCGGTGGTTCTCGAGGCATCCCCATGAATCCAGCGTCTACTACTAGTACGATAAATCAAAAACCTGGGATTCGCTCCAGCTGCGAAGACGAAAGAAGAGGAGGAGGAGGAAGAAGATGCAGACACTTAGACGAGCCAGCCACCGGAGTCTCGCGAAAGATCTTTCCTTGGCGGATCTGGGACATAGTTTCAGCCGCGATCTTTTTTCTGAATTGGACGCGCGAGTCCAGCATTGTGTGTGTGGAGTTAAAGCTCGTGCTGTACTGTTCAAACAGACCTAGCAGCAGCAGGGCGGTCTTCCAACCCAGGTTGATAGATACCGTAGAAAAGTGAGCTGACGCGTGGGCCAAGCGTCTCACAGTCTCCATTCAGCCTGCTGTGCAATCGCAAGCTGCGCAGTTGATGAAGCGCACAGATTCCCACGCAATTGGCCGAGACGCAAAGTGGGATAACGGCCGACACCGGCCGGATGGTCTGGACACTACCAGCGGAGGAAATGCGAAACCGACTCCACTGGTCATGGACCGAACGGGGCGTGCCTCCTCCCCTCCTCTCCGCTCCCTTCCCTTCACCCACAGTCTCACGTCTCGCTGAACAAGATCGGGGCGTTGCGTGCGCGACTTCTATGTCGTGGTGGTCGTGGTCAGTCGATCGGTCGTTCATGCGCTTGCTTCAACGTGGAGACGGGTGTCCTCTCGTCGGGTCTTCACCAACTTGGGCCGCACGAGTACCGGTCCTCGAATACCGAGCGAGAGATTCAGCTCGTACTGGAACGCGTGCGGGTCCCGCACGGTCTCGATCTCGAACTTGCTCAGCAACGCGGCCAGCGCGATCTTCATCTCCATGATCGAGAAGCGCTTGCCCGGACAGATGCGGCGGCCGGCGCTGAACGTGAGGAACTTGAACGGCGACACAGCGAGCAGCTTGCCGGTCGCCGGGTCGATCCAGCGTTCTGGTTTGAACTCGCGCGCGTCCTCGCCCCAGACCCACGGCAGCCGCGACATGCTGTACGTGGCCAGAAAGACCTGCGTGCCGGCCGCGAGGAACGTGCCGTCGCTCAGCGTCACGTCTTCCACGGCCTCGCGGGTGTTGGTCGGCACGACCGTGTTGAGCCGCAGGTTCTCCATCACAGCTGCCTCCAAGTAGACGAGGTCGTTCGTCTGGTCCTTGCGCGGCGCCTGCACGTGGCCCGTCATGAGCTCGGGCACTTTGGACCGGAGCTCGTCGCGGATCTTGCGCTGCACGCGAGGGTTCTGCGCCATCATGATGAGGAACCAGGACATGGCGAACGCCGTCGTGTCGCGGCCGGCCGACATGGTCACCATGGCCATGTCGCGGATCTCCTTGAGGTCGATCTCGCCCGACGCGCTCGTGAAGCCGTCGACGCAGAGCGAGATGATGTCTCGTCGCTGCGCCGCCGGGTCCTTGCGCTTGCGAGCGATCGAGTCCTCGATGATCTGGTACACGAAGCGGTCGAGCCACGCGACGTCCTCGACGTGCTCGCGCTCGGCGCCGACGCGGAGCAGGCGCTTGAGCTTCCAGAGGAACGTGGGCTGCAGCTGTCGGTAGAACGTGTTGTCGTTGGCGCGGCCAAAGTGGTCGAAGAAGTCGCGGTTGTCGCTCGTCATGAACTGCAGGTCGACGCCGAAGCCCACGCTCGCGAAGACGTCGGTCGCGAAGAGCTCGAGCAGGTGCTTGATGTCGAGCTCGCCTCGCTTGTGGGCCACGTCGGCGACGACGGCGCAGAGCCGCTCGGTGTGGTGCACCATGACGTCGTCCATGACGTCGCGCATCATCTGCGGCGTGAAGAGCAGGCTCGCAGTCTTGCGCTGGTGGTGCCACTTGGCGCCGTCGCTGACGAAGAGCCCGTCGCCGAAGAGGTTGCCGAGCGCCTGCACGAGGTTGTCGCCCTTGGCGAACTTGTCGGCGTGGGTCTTGTAGACGTCCTCCATGGCCTCGACGCTCGAGAGCACGACGATGGGCTTGCGCGTGAGGATGTCGAGCACGAAGGGCTTGCCGTTGTAGTGGAGCACCTCGTCGAGCAGCCACGAGGGCATGTCCTCGCGGTGCTCGAGCATGAGCTGGAGCGTGCTGCCGACCACGGGGAGCGCGCCGCGCGGCCTCGGGAGCGACGCGACGGCTCGCCGGGCTCTACTGGGCGCCAGCAGCAGCCAGCCGAGCGCGAGCGCGATCGTCAGGCCCGCGAGTGCGCTCGGGTCCACGGTCTCCGATACCAGCCAACGCAGCGTCGAGAGATCGAGCGTGCCGTGGAGCATCGTGGTTCTTTGCGGGGAAGGCAGAGCAGGCGCTTGAAGAAGTCGGCGGACAAAGTGGCGTGTGTGTTTGGGGAGTGGAGGGCTCGAGGGCGACGCGGGAACGCGGGAACGCGAGGCGCAGGCAAGTGGCGAGTGATCGGTGATCGCGTGTCATGGTGGCAGGTCAGTTCTGCATAACCAGGGCAACGTCAGCCACCACGCGAGACGCGAGACGAGGCTGACGCTGCGTTAGGAACGGGCGAATGCGATCGGAGAGGGTGTGGTGGTGGGTGGTGGGCGGGAAGATGCGGGAAGAGAGCACGGATAGGAACGAGAAGATAAGGGAAGGAGGTGATTCGTATGCTGGGATCAGGAGTGGCAGAGTCTAGGAATACGGCGCGAAGGCGACGTCGTGAGTGGGAACACGGTGGATGTGGAGATGGCCACGTGGGACTTGGCGTGCGTAGACGTACCTTGGTTTGAGAATTCCCTCTCGTCGAACGCCAAAACAGCGCTTCTCTCTCACCCACAGCTTCCCGTCGATCCACCACACGGTTTACACAAACAAGATCATCAATGAGTATTGGAGGGAAGAGCAACGCGCCTGCTCAACAGTCAGGAGCGCTTGCACTGCCCAGCGAAAAAGCCTTGGCCATCGCGAGGACGCGACTCCGAGAAGACAGTTTTCGGCGAAGATGTGTCACTCGCGAGATCATTTTCACATGAGATATCTCACCGAAGAGACCACTTTCCCACGTACAGGTACTTCAGCCCATACCTCCACGCATCGTCCGCATCTCAATCGTAGCGAACATCACTCGAAGGAATTGCCATCCACTGACGTCGCTGATGTGAAGAGCTCTGTTTCTAGTGATCGGGGACCGGTGGCTTCTGTGAAATGCAGATCAGAGTAGTGAACAGTGTTGTATTCAAATTGCGATTACTGAACAGCAAGCTGCAGTCAAATGACTGAAGAGATCAGGCAGCAACAGCTACTCGACTGAAGATGCGGCAGATGAGTCTCCACACGACGAAGACGCCGTCGAGTTTCCGCGGATAGCCAACGACACGCACGACCCGCTTGCTGTCCGTGACTCGTTATGGACGTCGTCCTGCGCGAATGTGAACGCGTCGAGTTGCTTTGTCGATGAGAAACACGGCATACAGAACTGCATCTTGACGCTTTTGAGCTGTCTGTCGGGGAGGATGAGGCCGATGTCGTGGTAGAGACGGCATCGCTTGCACACGTTATTCCTACAGATCGCGCAGCACGACTTGAGGCCGCGGCTTGCACTCCGAGACTTTTTGTTACACACGGAACAAGTGCCTTGTAGCACGTCGCTCCTGCTGTCTTTCTCGTTGGTGAGCGCTGATCTTCGTTGGATCAACCTGCTCAACTTCTTCAGATTGCCCGTCCACGCCATGTCGATAACCGATAGCAGTGCGTCTGCGATTGACTTGAGCACCATGGTCGTCACAATCGATGCTTTGATATCGACGTACATGAGCGAGAAGAGCTGGACTGTGTTGGATGTGTGCTGGCGGTAAAGTCTCCGCACCGATACGTCGAGACGGTTGTACTGAGGCAATGGAGGCCATTTCGGTGATGCGACTGTGTGAGTAATCGAGCAGCCGCATCGCTCGCCGTTCGAGAGCTCGCGCATACCAGTCGAGCAGACGAACGTGCCGTCAGTGGGCTTTGCCACAGCTCGTAGCAAGAATGGTATGTCCTTGGCCAGCCACCGCAACGTCATGGACTGAAAGGGCTCTTCGTGTGTCGGCTCGAGGATCGTCTCAAGCACGGCGCCATCTCGCAATGTGTTGTTGGCGTAGTAGTTCCGAAGTCGAATGTCGTCGGTCGAGTGGTTAAGCTCGCCGTACATGACGTCGTGGAGAGTGCCTTCGACCGTGCCGACCACAAGCAGCAACTGCATATCACTGCCTTGACGCTTTTCGACGTACACGTGGGCATTTTCGCGTCCTTGGAGCAGGTTCCACCGAGAGAGATCGATGGTTGAGCCATGTTTCCAAAGATAGTGTTCGAACTCCTCTTGGGCTTCGTCCAGCAGCCCGATTGCCGTGTCGTGGAGCTCTCGCTTCTCTTCCAGAGTAAGGCCGAGCTGCGGGTAGGGACTGCGGAATTGATCTCGACGCATTCTTGGTAGCGGAAATGGGAATGAGGCTGTGGATCGAGCGCCGCTTTCGATCCGAGGTCCCAATGGCCACTACTCGTCAAGAACATTAAACGCTCCAGCCTTCAAACGCCGAGTCGTAACATGCGCCTCGGCGTGTTGAGTGATTCGTCGACGTCACGCCGTTCCGGCATGGCCACTGGACCTATTCCCGCAGACTGTCGAGTCCTATTCAGTATTCCTCGGTCGAAGCCAGATACATGGCGGAACAGCTGCTGCCGAAAGCAAGTGTCACGAACGTCGGTAACAATAACTGCTTGTTTGTTTGATGTGCTGGGAATTGCTTTGAAGGCGTCCTATGTCCGCATCCCTGCTGGAGTGCAAAACTCGTTCGTATCGGGATATAGAGTACACCATTTTGTGCTCCCGATTCCATACTCAAAAAGAGTATAAGATAATATCATATGATCGTTTTGAAAGGGATGGTATTGAAGGGGGTTGATTTCAAACCGGGAAGACTGAACTATCCCTCCAACCCAAGAATCCTGGAGGATTCCAAACTTGAGAATCCGGGTCGTGCCATCACGAACATAAGGGAGATTTGCGTATCTGGATGGAGCCCTGTCGCTCTGAGACAGGTGTCCTCGCGCCTGGTGGGGGGCTACTACGTTTCACTTCAACAGTTGAGCTGCTGGCACTTCTGAAAAGTGTGTCTCTTCGTTCTCTACGTTTAACTTCAATAGTCCAATGCTGGCGCTTCTGAAACACGCGATTACTGTACTGGATGTGTCTTCGTTCTCTTCTCAACGTAGTTTGGTTCACTTGGCTCCCCTCACGAGCGAACACCGAAGCTGAAACAAAAGAAATCGGCGAGGATGCGAGCATGCAGAAAGCGTTGCATTTTCGAAAAGAACGCGTCTAGGCGGACGGGTAGCGAGGACTCTCACTTGGCAGCTGTGTGGCGCATCTGCGTTGAACTTGGTTCTGTTGAGATCGGCGAAGCCTCCAACTGGCTGTTCCGTTCTGAATCCTCTCTCTCTCCCGAGGTTCCCAGATACTGTATGTATTCATCCTAGAGGTTCCCAGTTGGATCCAGAGCAGCAGGGCCACTTCAGTGCCGCGTTCTCTGTCCAACGGGCAAGAGTCAGCTGATATCGGTGGGACCCGTATTCAGAATGTATTTCAAACAGGTGCAGAGTCCCGATGCTTGTGCAGCTGAACTCGACTGCAAACCATCGCGAGCTTGCTTAGGACGCGGCGTTAGTGGCAGGGGCGGCGAGAATGCATCTGTTCCGAAGGCTGGAAAAGCAGTTCTTGTGATGTCGTCGCAGCTCTCTTTAACGTTAGGGTCTTTGAGTAACGACGGCGACCCGACGAACTTCGGTGGAAGAAAGCTCAGCCAATTCAAAAGCCATCATTGATGCCTTAGTTGACGGCCATTACGTATCCTCCAAGGTGCTCGCCTGTTTGTCATGGCTAGACTCCCAGTAGTGGCTAGAACGAGGGCGGACCAGGTTCGTTTAACGGGGGCCGGCTCTTATCGACGACAAAGACTGCAGAAGCGACGCGACACAAGGAGCCTCGTCCTTGAGGATCACCAAGTCTCGAAGTGCACACATCGGTCTCCAGTTGTGCTGTCCGATCTGCACGAACAAAGCATGCAAGCGATGTCGTCTCCACCTCAACATTTATCCTAAACGCCCCAACAGACAGCTCAAGACAGACAGCTCAAGATACAGCTGTGGTGTGCCGAATCTCGCGTCAACGAAGCGACTTGACGCGTTCACATTTGCGCAGGAGTTTTCATGGAAGTCATCCATTTGAAGTCTATTGAGTTCAGCTTTGGGAATGCTGAGTAGCTGGACGGCGAGCTTTCATCAAAGCTCCACGTGCGGAGAGGGTAGAGATCAACGCGGACGCGCTACCACGTGTAGACACACAGTTGATTTCCGCCTTGGAGAAGAGGCTGCGAAGAAATCGAATGGGTGGTGGATGCTATCGACGGAGTTGCCGCAAATTCGTGCAGGATGGCGACGGAACAGCTGCTCGCAGTCATGTCACCGCATTAGATACAACCATGTTGACTGCTCGACGTTTAACAGCAGCTTCGCATTACATGCTGCATCGGGATCATATGGAACAGAGTTCTACGCGTCGGCAGTGCGCTCGGATAAAAAGTCTCTGCGTCGCTTCGAGTGATGTTCGCTACGATTGAGATGCGGACGATGCGCTGAAGTACCTGTACGTGGGAAAGTGGTCTCTTCGGTGAGATATCTCATGTGAAAATGATCTCGCGAGTGACACATCTTCGCCGAAAACTGTCTTCTCGGAGTCGCGTCCTCGCGATGGCCAAGGCTTTTTCGCTGGGCAGTGCAAGCGCTCCTGACTGTTGAGCAGGCGCGTTGCTCTTCCCTCCAATACTCATTGATGATCTTGTTTGTGTAAACCGTGTGGTGGATCGACGGGAAGCTGTGGGTGAGAGAGAAGCGCTGTTTTGGCGTTCGACGAGAGGGAATTCTCAAACCAAGGTACGTCTACGCACGCCAAGTCCCACGTGGCCATCTCCACATCCACCGTGTTCCCACTCACGACGTCGCCTTCGCGCCGTATTCCTAGACTCTGCCACTCCTGATCCCAGCATACGAATCACCTCCTTCCCTTATCTTCTCGTTCCTATCCGTGCTCTCTTCCCGCATCTTCCCGCCCACCACCCACCACCACACCCTCTCCGATCGCATTCGCCCGTTCCTAACGCAGCGTCAGCCTCGTCTCGCGTCTCGCGTGGTGGCTGACGTTGCCCTGGTTATGCAGAACTGACCTGCCACCATGACACGCGATCACCGATCACTCGCCACTTGCCTGCGCCTCGCGTTCCCGCGTTCCCGCGTCGCCCTCGAGCCCTCCACTCCCCAAACACACACGCCACTTTGTCCGCCGACTTCTTCAAGCGCCTGCTCTGCCTTCCCCGCAAAGAACCACGATGCTCCACGGCACGCTCGATCTCTCGACGCTGCGTTGGCTGGTATCGGAGACCGTGGACCCGAGCGCACTCGCGGGCCTGACGATCGCGCTCGCGCTCGGCTGGCTGCTGCTGGCGCCCAGTAGAGCCCGGCGAGCCGTCGCGTCGCTCCCGAGGCCGCGCGGCGCGCTCCCCGTGGTCGGCAGCACGCTCCAGCTCATGCTCGAGCACCGCGAGGACATGCCCTCGTGGCTGCTCGACGAGGTGCTCCACTACAACGGCAAGCCCTTCGTGCTCGACATCCTCACGCGCAAGCCCATCGTCGTGCTCTCGAGCGTCGAGGCCATGGAGGACGTCTACAAGACCCACGCCGACAAGTTCGCCAAGGGCGACAACCTCGTGCAGGCGCTCGGCAACCTCTTCGGCGACGGGCTCTTCGTCAGCGACGGCGCCAAGTGGCACCACCAGCGCAAGACTGCGAGCCTGCTCTTCACGCCGCAGATGATGCGCGACGTCATGGACGACGTCATGGTGCACCACACCGAGCGGCTCTGCGCCGTCGTCGCCGACGTGGCCCACAAGCGAGGCGAGCTCGACATCAAGCACCTGCTCGAGCTCTTCGCGACCGACGTCTTCGCGAGCGTGGGCTTCGGCGTCGACCTGCAGTTCATGACGAGCGACAACCGCGACTTCTTCGACCACTTTGGCCGCGCCAACGACAACACGTTCTACCGACAGCTGCAGCCCACGTTCCTCTGGAAGCTCAAGCGCCTGCTCCGCGTCGGCGCCGAGCGCGAGCACGTCGAGGACGTCGCGTGGCTCGACCGCTTCGTGTACCAGATCATCGAGGACTCGATCGCTCGCAAGCGCAAGGACCCGGCGGCGCAGCGACGAGACATCATCTCGCTCTGCGTCGACGGCTTCACGAGCGCGTCGGGCGAGATCGACCTCAAGGAGATCCGCGACATGGCCATGGTGACCATGTCGGCCGGCCGCGACACGACGGCGTTCGCCATGTCCTGGTTCCTCATCATGATGGCGCAGAACCCTCGCGTGCAGCGCAAGATCCGCGACGAGCTCCGGTCCAAAGTGCCCGAGCTCATGACGGGCCACGTGCAGGCGCCGCGCAAGGACCAGACGAACGACCTCGTCTACTTGGAGGCAGCTGTGATGGAGAACCTGCGGCTCAACACGGTCGTGCCGACCAACACCCGCGAGGCCGTGGAAGACGTGACGCTGAGCGACGGCACGTTCCTCGCGGCCGGCACGCAGGTCTTTCTGGCCACGTACAGCATGTCGCGGCTGCCGTGGGTCTGGGGCGAGGACGCGCGCGAGTTCAAACCAGAACGCTGGATCGACCCGGCGACCGGCAAGCTGCTCGCTGTGTCGCCGTTCAAGTTCCTCACGTTCAGCGCCGGCCGCCGCATCTGTCCGGGCAAGCGCTTCTCGATCATGGAGGTGAAGATCGCGCTGGCCGCGTTGCTGAGCAAGTTCGAGATCGAGACCGTGCGGGACCCGCACGCGTTCCAGTACGAGCTGAATCTCTCGCTCGGTATTCGAGGACCGGTACTCGTGCGGCCCAAGTTGGTGAAGACCCGACGAGAGGACACCCGTCTCCACGTTGAAGCAAGCGCATGAACGACCGATCGACTGACCACGACCACCACGACATAGAAGTCGCGCACGCAACGCCCCGATCTTGTTCAGCGAGACGTGAGACTGTGGGTGAAGGGAAGGGAGCGGAGAGGAGGGGAGGAGGCACGCCCCGTTCGGTCCATGACCAGTGGAGTCGGTTTCGCATTTCCTCCGCTGGTAGTGTCCAGACCATCCGGCCGGTGTCGGCCGTTATCCCACTTTGCGTCTCGGCCAATTGCGTGGGAATCTGTGCGCTTCATCAACTGCGCAGCTTGCGATTGCGCAGCAGGCTGAATGGAGACCGTGAGACGCTTGGCCCACGCGTCAGCTCACTTTTCTTCAGCATCCACTGTGCTCTGACGGAAAAAGCAAGACAAAATCATCTTAGAATGAGCAGCGTAATTCTTGAATCGAGCCTTGGCTTGACGCTCAAAACTGTCAATATCATGATCCAGAAACAAGCGGTGTAACTGAAGGGCTTATCACTATCGAAGCAACGGTCACGCTTGGCCATTTCTGTTCGTGATTTCACGATGCAAGATCGGAATCGTAGGCAAGTGTTGACTTGAGTCACCGTGAGAGGGTTTAGATACCACTCTCCCTGAAAAGACACTTCAGTAACGGGTGTCTTTCGACCGAACGACAGTCGGAGTTTTCTTTGTAAAAGCCCAGTTAGGTACTCTGAAGCTCACCTCAGTGGTCACGTGTTGGCAATCGTTCTTTGCGGCGGAGCTCTCAGAATGTCTTGAGTCTCCTTGTATTTGAAACACATTACGCTAACTCGCAGTCGGCCGTGCCGTGAAATCATTCATTCACGCACCAAAGTTTACGTCTGTGCTCTCTACGACAAGAACACAAGAGAAGGAGACATCAGAGATAACGAGAAGATTCATACCCCCTCCGATTGGACCCGGCCTCTACCATTGCGTATACTCGCGAACTCGCGACACCGAAGTTCATCATTTATTATACAAGGTTTCTGGCAAAGAGGCCGGCGTTTGTTTGTGGGAATCGCACAGTTTCACAAACCGAAGAGAAGATGATGAGTCGGGACCCAGCGGCATGAGCTATCATCGTCGTTGACTCATCGCTCCTCGCCACGGGCTTCGCGTGATCCTCGCGACCACTGCAACCAACTCAAGATGCGACACTCATCTTCCTTCGACATCTCTATCAACGACACTGTAGAGTCCTCTGGGTGGGCGAGAACCACGCCAAAGGTAGTGACAGTGACCACATCTGGTTCGATCACTCCAAGGAAGGACACCTTCTTCGTGAGCCAGGAACGAGCTGATGTCCAACAGTCACGTACCGTTGAAGATAGAGGTGCCCATCTCCCTATCTCCTTCCACGTCATGCAAGGCAAGCACAGCAGGTCCTACATCATGCAGGACCTGCTCCACACTCGTTTCAATTTGCCAGTCCAATTGAAACGAAGGCGTTCGTGCTGTGTATATGAACTGGACTGGCGCTCCGACGGCTATAAATACAAGTAATCGATCGCGACTCGTGACAAATTACGGCGTCGAACCGAATCGACGCAGCAACTTGTGAATACCACCGAACATTCCATCTCGATCCGGCCGAAACTTTTCCAGGTGGCGATCTGAGAAAGTTATCTATCTTCCACATGAGCGTGAGGTGGAGCATGCCCATGGTGCGACTTTCGGTTAGTGTAGAGCGTCTGCCCATCATGTGACGACCCTCTGGAGAAGATCCTTATCACCCGTGTGTAACGAAGGATGGAGATCAAGCATCTCTGGTTCGCGTGGAGAACAGCTACGCTACATGAGATCCTTCACGCCACGGAGGGGCTGATCCAAACGTGAGTGAAGCCATGTGTTGTGGCGTGCTCATTCGAAAAAGTCGCCAAAAGTCATGGGACTGTTCATCTCTCCCCTCAGCTCAGTGACCTATTTCGTTTTAGTTTGGAAGTCGTAGGTTACAATAGCGTCTGTCAGCTCTCCCTGCGACGAGCCACTTCGTAAGCTTCTGAAGTACGTGGATTGGTGTCGCAGTTGTTTCTTATGTGGACTGGCGATATTCCCAAATGATGAGTACAAGTCGACCGATTGTAGTGCTTCATCAGTCACACAGAGGTATCAATCCACGAAAAAGACGCCCAAATGGACCACTCCTCAATCTGCCAGACGCCTGAAACCACCATGAACCAGCGAGACCTTTTCCGAAGCCCCTTTCCGCCCTTTGACCTGACGCTTCAAGAGAAAGAAGAGCTCCATGACATGGCAGTCGGCTTGTTAGACGAAGCTCAAGCTGAGTTTGAGCATTTCCTTTGGAAACAAGAGTCAGTTGTTGATACTTCGAGATGGAAGTTGCTGAGAGAGAGAGAGAATCTTCAAGCGTTTGCCGACAAGAGACCTGGAGCTGGTACCAGCAATCCCGGCATGAGGCTCTTGCTCATAGTTGGTACGATCCCAGGAACTTTGAACGACGTCATGTACGGTGAACTCAACCACACGACCGACGACATCCGTGTTCGGGCGTACTACTCCAGAGATACGAATATTGACGGCGCCGTGCTCTCGACAATTCTTGAGCCTACGATGGAAGAACCTTTTCAGTCCATGTCGTTGCGGTGGGTCGTCAAGGGGATGCCGCTACCGGTGCGGATTGTTTCCAAACACAATGATGGGACTTTTGTCGGGGCAACTGGCATCCGTCAGCTCTCAAATGGAGACAAACTGGGGTTTACAATGATGCACACAATCGAGTCGCCCAGAATGCCGCAATTGCCTCAGTACGACCGCATCCACGGATCCGTGCGAACGCTGTATCGGCAGCATTCGCCCAATGTGGTTCAGATTTTCACGCTTGCGTATGCCGACTTGAAGGAGTCGTTGTGGACGTCGATGGTGCTAAAGGCTCTTGCTGACGCTATGCTCTATGGGAGCGATATGGCCCAGACTGGTCAAATGAAGAAGCTGACGAGTCTGGTTTATCGAAAAGGATCGATAAGTGATGAGCGAGGGAGCAGTGCAAGCATTTCATCCGATGCGTGCTCCGTGTGTAGCTCAACGTCTCGTAGCGCACGAAAAGGTCTCGAGTCTTGCTGTGCGATCTGTCGTAGAAGTACTTGTCGAAAGTGTCGCCTCCGCCGAAACATCTGCTTGATCTTTCCTGACCGGCAGCTACGAAGCGTCAAGATGCGGTTTTGCACCCCGTGTATGGCCATGTCGAAGCAAATGGATGCGTTCACTTTTGCCCAAGACGAAGTGACCGGCCAGCCACGATTCGGAAGCAAGATCCACTTGTTGATGGAGGACCGTGGACGTTCGTCGTCGTACGATAGTATGTCCCTCACGTCATCGATCAGGTCACTTTCAGTTGAAAAATAAATAAATTGACGCATGATATGAATTAGTTCTTTTTCTTGTCTTCCAGTAAGCTGTCTTAATTAACCACACAAAGCTTGGGAGGTGAAGAGTTAAACTCTGAATCTACCAAGCTTTGATTCGAAATCGAAATTTTAATTTTGATTCTGAATTCAAATATAGAATAAGTATTTCAATTTCCAATCAACTGATAATCGGCGAAAATGTGCAAATTGCAAGAACACGACTATTGTCGGTTTGCAATTTGCAAACCAACAAGGATTTGACTTGCTGCCTGCCAACTGCAGCTGTTACGCGGAAAAAGCGATTGTTGAGCTTTCCAGGGTTACGTGAATGGCTCAGCCCACTTCAATTGGGGTCCTCAAGCGTCAAAACCATCACCTCGGATCCCGGGAAGAACTGAAGTGAGTGATTTCGGATGTACCTATTGTCCATATCTGTGACGTGTGGCGATGAACTGAGTTTGCTGATGCTCATGGCAGATGGGCATTTCACAAGCCAAATGTCTGGCCTCTCACTCCATAAGGAATGGAAAATCATTCCATCAAAGACGAGTACTTGCATCGGAGGCGTGAAGTTGGCTTTTATAAGAATCCCGCAATCAATTGATACAGCACCCGTGCGAAAATATTGGCAACGCCAACACCGCAAGAGTTATCCATGAGATATTAATAGGGTCCGACGAACGCGCCGTGTGACAACAAATCTACGACGGAATGGTCATGCACATATGGTGTTGTTGTCAGAGGAGAAGCAGGATACACTGTCGTTCTCTCTTGTCTGCTCCAACGACTTCAACCTATTAAGGTTCACTGACCAGTATCCATTTCGAAGGCATAGACAGCGAAGACACCTGGTGCGATCAGCTACTGGAATTTTGCTCGGAATACTGGTCGGTGCAAAGACAGAGACGATATCATTGATATGCTGAAGTCTGTTGAGACCGAACAGCTCACGATGTGAGTTGCTCGCGAATTCCAAAAACGTGAAGGAGACACACTTTTGAATTGCGGTCGATTAAAATTCACTGAGGGTGCAGCTCCAACGCGAATCATACTGCCAGACATTCTCTTGAACTACAGTACTACTGTAATGCTGCCAACTTGCGTCCCCTTCTCGACTCGACGAAAGTGCCCGTTTCTACTCACTCAAGTTCAGCAACTGATCGTTCGCAGATCACAAGAAACATTGCGACAGGGTTGAATCCAGTTGTGGGTCTGGTATGTTGTGCGTGGATTTGGACGAGTCTTCATGCACTCCGTGCAGACAGTTTCACAATCCGGTTTTATTTTTTAACATGGTGGTTGCCAAGTTGTCGAATGTCCAGTCGTTTTTCTGCGCATTTGAGGCTCACACTGGCGTTTGGCCTCCAGGTGCCAAGTCGATGGGCGCGTCTGTTCAAAGAATGGTGCTGTGTTGTGCTTTATTTTATGGTACTGTACCTGGTCTGGTTTCGACTCTCGTCCGCGAATCCTGAATGCACAAGAAGACTCATCTTCGAAGAACGTCGCCGAAAAACAATCAAAGACACATGACCAAAGGACTATTTTACAATCTGCCAGACGCCGGCAATCACCATGTACCAGCGAGACCTTTTCCGAAGTCCCTTTCCACCCTTTGACCTGACCCCACAAGAGAAGGAGGACCTTCACGACATGGCGATCGGACAGCTCGACGACGCCCAAGCAGAGTTCGAGCATTTCCTTTGGGAACGGGAGTCCGCCATCGACCTCACGCGATGGAGATTGCTAAGAGAACGAGAAAATCTTCGAGCTTTCGTCGATAAGAGACCGGGAGGTGGCACCGGTAACCCCGATATGAAGCTCATGCTCGTGGTCGGCACAATTCCAGGAGCTTTGAACGATGTTATGTACGGTGAATTGAACCACACGACCGACGACCTCCGTGTTCGGGCGTACTACTCCAGGGACACGAATATTGACGGCGCCGTGCTTGCATCAATCCTGGAACCGACGATGGATCGACCTTTTCAGTCGATGACGTTGCGGTGGACTGTCAAGGGGATGCCGCTTCCAGTGCGGGTTGTTTCCAAGCACAACGACGGGACTTTTGTCGGGGCAACTGGCATCCGTGAGCTCTCGAATGGCGAACAAGTGGGGTTCATGATGATGCACACAATCGATTCTTCGAAAATGCCGCCGTTGCCTCAGTACGACCGTCTGCATGGTTCTGTGCGAACGCTGTATCGCCAGTATTCCCCCAATGTGATTCAACGTTTCACGCTTATATATGTCGAAGTGAAAGAGTCGTTGTGGAGCCCAATTCTGCTGAAGGCTCTAGCTGATGCTATGCTCTATGGGAGTGACATGGTCCATACTGGTCAGATGAAGAAACTAGTCAGTCTGGTGCGCCGAAAGGCATCGTTGACTGAACGGGAAGGCAGTGAAGGTGATGGGATGGAGGATGGATGCTCCGTGTGCAGTTCCAAGTCTCGGAGCGCTCGCCGCAGCCTCGATGCATGCTGTGCAATCTGTAACAGGATCGCTTGTCGAAAGTGTCGTCTGCACCGAAACATTTGCTTTATCTTCCCGGACAGGCAGTTACGAAGCGTAAGGATGCTGTTTTGTACGCCGTGTGTGTCATCGACAAGGCAACTGGATGCATTTGCGTTCGCGCAAGAAGAAGTGGCCGAGATGTCACGATTAGGAAGCAAACTCTACGAGGGACTGACGGATCGCAGATCATCGAACAGCTCATCACTTCTCGACAGATTGTCCTTCTCGTCATTATTTTACTGAGGAGTAATGGTCGAGTTTCCGTATTGGTTGTGGTGAACGATCCTTTGACACTAACACGATCTCGCCGACATTCCGGCTACAACGACGAGGTTTTCGCTTCTTTCGAGTTATCACGTAGATTTCGGCCGCCGTATGAACAGTCAAGAAAGTGGTTTGCAACGGCGAATCTGCTGCAGTCATATCACTTGATCCTGCCACGCTCGTATCATGGTATCCGCGACCACAGTTCAAATTGTACCAGTTGTTCCATTATACGCTTTTCTACAGCAGGCAACTCGCCTACCAGATCATTACTGGCATGCCCAATGAGTTATGTAACGTCCATTTGCAGTTCTCTGGTTTAGATTTGCAGCGTAGGAACAGTGAGGACCTGAAGAGGTTGTATAATATAATTTGTTTGCCGTGCATCATATAAATGATGTGAGAGCAGGGACCGCAAGCTGACAATTGCTGCGAAACGCTCACGAAAAATGCCCAAGTAATTCGAGCCACGACTTGCAATCTAGCATCCACTCATCTTGACAATGGTCTGAGAGACAATCTCTTGAATGAAAATGGCAAGATCGAACTTCCCGGGTATACTTCGCTAAGAGACCGCAATCGCTCGGCGACTTCATCCTGTGCGAAAGTAAATGCATCCAATCGCTTTGTTGAGGCCACGCACGGCGTACAAAACTGCATCTTCACGCTTCGTAACTGCTTTTCGGCGGAAATGAAACAGATTTTTTGTTGCACACGACATTTTCGACACGCACTGCGACTACAGATCGCACAGCAGGATTCGAGCCCACGGCGAGCGCTACGAGACGTAGAGCTGCACACGGAGCACGCATACTCGACCAAAATACCTTCACTGCCTTCTCGTTCCGTCATCGACGCCTTACGACGAGCCAGACTGGCGAGTTTCTTGATCTGCCCAGTGTGGGCCATGTCACTGGTGTACAGCAAGGCGTCACCAAGAGATTTGAGCACCATGGTTGTTAGAAACGACTCCTCAATTTCGACATACACAAGTGTGAAGAGCTGAACGACATTTGGTGACTGCTGGCGATAAAGCGTTCGCACACATCCGTGGAGGCGATCGTACTGAGGCAACGGTGGCATTTTGGAAGACTCGATCGTATCCATCAGCATGAAGCCAGCTTGTTCACCGTTAGAGAGCTCGCGGATGCCAGTTGCATCGAGGAATGTGCCGTCGTTGTGTTTGGCGATCGTGCGGAGCACGATTGGGATGCTTTTGACGAGCCATCGTACGGTCATGGACTGGAAAGGCTTCTCCAAAGTTGGCTCGAGAATTGATGCGAGCACGGCGCCATCTCGCATCGTGTCATCAGCGTAGAAGGTTTTCATGCGAATCTCATCGGTGGTGTGGTTGAACTCCCCGTACATGACGTCATTCAGAGTTCCTTCGATCGTGCCGACCACGAGCATGAGGTGCATGTCCCGGTTGTCTGCGCCACCCCCTGGCCGCTTGTCGAGGTACACTTGCACATTCTGCCGCTCCTTCAGAAGTCTCCATCGCGAGGCGTCAATGGTTGACTGTCGTCGCCACAGGAAATGCTCAAACTCCTCTTGGGCCTCATCGAGCAGCCCGTCGGCCATTCCTTGAAGCTCTTCCTGCTCTTGGAGCGACAAGTCAAGGGACGGAAATGGGCTTCGGAAGAGATCTCGATTCATCTGTCGTCACGAAAGTCCGGTAGATTTGAGAATGGACTCTTCGAGTTTGCTTACGCCAAAATCTCGGTGGCCATCAATGTCAACCCTTGATGACCTCGCCATCGATGATTAGTCTCTAGTCGATTTGTAGACGCATACGTCGCTGTCGATTTGGGGTCAAGGTATTGAATGCATGACACCCAAGAGGTTCAATAGTGATTCGTTTTCTATTGATGCCACAACAGGTTTCTTGACGAGAGGCTATCTATCGTTCGATATATAAGCGTTGGAGCAGAGACAAGTCCGAGTGGATGACGTCTCTTCATCCATAAAAATGGCCCTTTCTAGCCGCTGGGGATATTTACGTGGGAGTCACGGGAGTTGTTGTTCACACTGAATGCCATCCAGTGCTTGGCCGCATGGCGTCTTCATATTTCTATTGACAGATCAGTTGCAGACATCTCACGAGCTAACCAGGTAGACACTCGTTGCGAACTGTCAGGTTTACTCTCCATGACTTCCGCTCTCTGTCTGATTGTCGCATGGAGGATGGATAACTTATCCAGAGCGCATGCCCGTGACAATTTATACAGGGTGTTGATCTTTCTGCCCCAGCCATGTCGGTCGCAGCGATCAGCCATACCGGTACTTCTATGTACAGATCCAGCAATCGAGCGCGCACTTCATGTCGGTCTTTACGCAACGATGTTTTCCTTCGTCACGGCGTCCTGAACTCCGCGGATATCGTCCGCCAAGAAACCTTCGACCAACAGTACGTCCAGAAAGACCGACGCAGAGGCCTTACGATATCCTCTTACCTCAGAACGTGATAACCTACTTTATTCAATGTTGGGTTGAAGTACCGTAGATATCTCACTCCAGATCAACACGATCCAATTGTATTATCAATCTTCCGCTCCATTTAGGTTGCAAGATGGAGCGTTGCCGGCTTGAGGACCTTCTAACAATCTTGGCTTGGCGAGCAATAGCTCCGTGGTCTTGATCCCACGCATGGGGTAATAACTGCGACATTGTTCGACTGCCAGACGATAAACCAGCACATTGCCATAATCAACCTCCTCGTCTCTCGGAGTAGCAGGGATAGGCAACCTGTACAGTACTCATGCCAATCGTGGACCACGATACCCCTCTGTTCATTCCAACGGACTTCCGAGATGTGGTTGGCATCCATGATCACGCAAAATGTGATCACGACCGAGTTTGATTCGTGTCCTCCCACGAGGGGTTCAGGATCACTCTACAAGCCCATAGACAGCAGTCCAACTAACGAGTGTTGGCGTGATCGGTCTACTATGATTCCTATTTTTTCCTCACTATCGATCTCACAGTCGGTGAAGAACTTGCAGCTCAAGGATCTCTTATCTTTGAGGCCAACACATGGACGGAGATCTTCGCTGACAACATCGTCGCATTTACTACTATTATGATCTATTTTTTTGTTCTTTGTCACCAAAATGTGACTTCATTTTACTCGTCGTTCATCGGCGCTTTTGACACAACCTTGCAGACTCCATCTGACCCAAATCTCATTGGTGTAGGACTAGGATGAGTCTTCATCGACGGCCTCCAAGCAGCGGTGGACAACGAATGGCGTGACATTACGGTCATCGGGGATAGTGCGCTCATCCCACATCGACCAGCTGCGTCAACTCTACCATAAAGCCAGGCGCCTAGCCGATATCGTGTGCGTCCGCCAGTGGCATCATCATGTGAGAGCCCACAATACCATGGCCGACGCCTTGGGAAACCACGCGATGGACACACGTGCTACCAGTCAAGTCCGTCACCCAACCGACAGGCCCTGTCACACGGACCTGCCGCAGCTCGTCGCCTCCGACTTACACCCCTGGCTCCTTAGCCATGTTGGCCCACTGTAACGAGGATAGCACAGAGCACCAGCTATTAGAGTACAGTAATTGCGCTCAATAGACTTCACCTTCATTTTCATCATGTCGCCCGACGCTGACTCTGACGGAGGAGCCCAGCTCAGTTGCCTCGAGCCATCTCCCGCTAACCTGCTAATTCTGGGGATACGATTATCACAGCTGCAGATTGTTGTCCGCAGCGAGCATATCATCACTCGCCACCGATCGCTCTCCAGGATTTGTGCCGATCTGTTGGAGCTATCTGCGACATGTGCAAGAGTGACAGGAGATGGCTACATCTGCGACGTGTGATACGAACCTTCGCCTTCATTATTGGTGATCACGGCGCTGCGAACCGATCCCAAGGTTTGGCGGCATCCACAATCACGCACAATGTGATCACGACCAAGTTTCCCATGCATCAGCCCTCACCCTCCCGCGAGTGGCATCACTCTCCGAACGACAAGGTAACAGTCCAACTATCGAGGCTCTTGAAGTTCAAGAGCCTCGGGTGTTCACGTTGAACACCGTGATCAGTTGTCCCCAACTTTTGATCTACTGGAATGCTTTCTGGTTTTCGTACCATATTGCAAATGCTTATCTCTACAAGTCTGCCACACCATTCACAGTGCTTGAGATTTCGACACAAATGTCGGGCGAACTAGCAGCGGGCCCTGGATCCCCAGCGCGAGAGACGACTCGTACTGGAACGAATGCGGATCGCGAACCGTCGCGATGTGGAACTTGCTCAGCAGCGCCGCGAGCGCGATTTTCATCTCCATGATTGAGAACTGCTTGCCCGGGCAGATGCGAGGCCCGCCACTGAACGTGAGGAACTTGAACGGCGACACCGTCAGCAGTTTGCCTGTTTTCAAGTCGATCCACCGTTCCGGCTTGAACTCGCATGCGTCTTCGCCCCAGATCCACTTGAGACGAGCCATGCCATACGCCGGCAGAAGCACTTGCGTGCCCGCGGCCAGGAACGTGCCGTCGCTGAGCGAGACGTCCACTATGCTCTCTCTCGTGTTGAGCGGGATGACAGTGTTGAGCCGCAGGTTCTCCTTCAATGCGGCTTCCAAGTACACGAGGTCGGCCGTCTGGTCTTTGCTCGGCGCCTTGAGCTCGCCCGTCATGAGCTGTGGGATCTTGCGCCAGAGCTCTTCGCGGATCTTGTGCTGCACCTCCGGGTTCTGCGCCATCATGATCATGAACCAGGACATGGAGTAGGCGGTCGTGTCACGCCCGGCCGAGATGAAGGCCATGGCCATGTCGCGGATCTCCTTGACGTCAAAGTCGTCCGTCGAGTTGCTGAGGAAGAGCGAGACAATGTCCTTGTGGCTCGGGTTGCTGGCCTGCATCGGGCTCTCCGGGTTGTTCTTGCGCGCGATCGAGTCCTGGATGATCTTGTACACAAACTGGTCGAGCCACGCGACGTCCTCGGTGTGCTGGCCTTCGACGCCGAGCCTGAGCAGCTTCTGGAGCTTCCACACGGCCATGGGCTGCTGCTGGCGGAAGAGCGTGTTGAGGTTGGCGCGGCCAAAGCGTTCAAAGAACTCGTGGTTGTCGTTGGTCATGAACTCCAGATCCACGCCAAAGCCGATGGTCGCAAACACGTCGGTCGCAAAGAGCTCGAGCAAGTGCTTCAAGTCCACGTGGTCTCCCTTGCGCGCGACGCTCGCGACGATGTCACAGAGCTTCTCGGTCTGCTGCACCATGACCGCGTCCATGATGTCGCGCATCATCTGCGGCGTGAACAAGAGGCTCGCGGTCTTGCGTTGGTGGGCCCACTTGGCGCCGTCCGTGACGAAGATGCCTTCTCCAAAGAGATCCCCGAGCGCCTCGGTGAAGTTGTATCCTTTGACGAATTTCTCCGCGTGCGTCTTGAGCACATCTTCCATGGCCTCGATCGTCGAGAGCACGACCATCGGAGGCTTGGTCACCAAGTCGACGGCGAACGGCTTGCCCTCGAGGCGCAGCAGCTCGCCGTAGATCCACGAGTGCATCGTGCGCCGCCGCGCGAGCACCGTGAGCGTGTCGCCAAGCAGCGGCAGCGAGCCCAGCGGACGCGGCAGCGAGGCCACGGCGCGCTGCGCTCGCGTCGGCGCGAGCAGCCACGCGAGCGCCACGGCGAGCGCCACGAGCGCGAGCGGCGCAGGCTCGAACGCGAGGTCGAGGCGCTCCATGGGCGCTTGCGGAATGAGCGAGGTGGAGACAATCGGCAAAAGGGCGAGAAAGGACAGACAGACCGGAGCTGCTCTCGTGAGCAGCTACAAGTGTGTGTGTGTGTATACTGTACATACGTACGTGGCGGAGGGGCGACGTCGTGGACGGGTCGTCGTCATCAAAGGGCCAGTAGGGTGGTTAGTAATCGCGTATGCGGAGTGTGTCCGGTCGTGGAACAAAAGTCTGATTTGGGAAAAATAATGCTGAAATGTAGAGAAAATGGGGTGGGAGAGTGATGGTAATTGAAGTTGCGGCGCGGCGGTTAGGCGCGTGGGTGGGGCGGTATGGAGGGGGGAAAAGCGTCTAACCCGCCCATGCTATGGCCGGATGTAGGGCGTCTAACCGACCAGGCGATCGTGGGTCTAACCGGTGGCCTAACCTGTGGTTTGGTGTGGTGCCGCGTGCGACGCCGCGAGGTTAGACGCGAGGATAGACGCGTGCGTACGTATGCGACGTCTGACCAGCTTCAAAGATTGTGGCCAGTCCACATCTCGTTGGCTGAGGCCTCGGTTCGGTCCTCACTTCGGAAATTCTCGTGGTGAAGACGTGAGCTTCCTCTCATATATGAGGGGGGCTTCCGTCCTCGTTTACCATTGACGCCAGTGCTCATCGCGTCGACAGTGCTCAGGCTCAGCACTGGCGACACGAAATCGTTGGCTACTGAGGCTCAGATTTGGGAGAGAGATGCAACGGAATCGCGGTCGAAAAGGTCTCAGCTGCTTATGCGATCTTCGTCGTTGACAACTTTGTTCGCGCCGCCAATTGTCCTCTCTTCTTGTGGCGAGGCAATAGGGGGGGATGAGATCACAGACGTGCTTGAACTAGTGCACTGACAGTTCAGTACTGTAGGCTGAAGTAAGGGTCCACCAACGCAAGTCATTTTGCGACACTACACTCGTACACTTTGAAGAATCAGCATCGAGGATGGATCTTGAGAATACTGTAGCGCCTTCACGCAGGGTTGAGGTCCCAATTCGCTTTCTTTCGCTATCGTCACGAAGTCGATTCTTCGACGTCAGTAGAGCCTCGACCGCGGTCTCGTCTAGCCCTCTAGTGCATCTTCCGCCCATCGGGTGGCTGACACGCGTCAACGCGGGGAAAGGTCCCGGATTGATTGTGGCCCTCGAACGCGAGGAGGGTATCACAATCAATCCAGTTGCCAGTGAGATATATACACGAAGCTAATCACTTCCGTCACCATTAGTTTCGCTTAGTTCTCAGTGCGACCTTGTCTCCTCGTCCCGGCGACCGCCAGTACGCGCACGCAGCTCTCGTAAGGCATCTCCACGCTGCGGCGTCTCTCGCTTGTGCCGTCGGTGTATTCCCCCCCCACTCAACTCCCCATATCCATCGCGTTGTGATCGGTTGAACAGAACCGCCCAAGTCGTCCAAAATGGTTAATGATTAGTTTTACCCAATCAGAGCACTCGGTAGTTGCTGCACAAGACATTATTGCTGGATGTCCGATTAGCGTACAGCCCAGACCAATGGAGAGTGCAAATCCACCAACAGAGTTGCAGGAAACCCTTCTGGGAGCGCCATCCTTAATGGAATACCAAGAATTCGACGTCCGTCCAACTGGATCATGGTATAATACTTGGAGCGAAGATTGGGAGTGGAGCCAGCAGCACGAGTGGACTGACGCGAGCGTCGTACAACTTGTACTCGGCATTCGTAAAGTCGGGCTCGAACTTCACACAGAGTACGTCCTCAACTCCTGGCATCGCAGTCCATATCGATATCGCCTTGTTGTCGAGCTGTCCTTGCGCCAGTGCCCCACGGCTGAGAGACGCCAATTTCGATTTTGATCGTCCGAAAATCGTCAAATATTGGAACACCATCGTAATTCTTGACGGCCATGTAGCCTTTGATCCATCGATGAACGTGCTGCCAGCAAATGTACCCTGTGCAAACTCACTAATATAGATTTCGTGTGGAGCGTCGGCAAACTCGATGATGTGGATCTCTTCCGTGTCAGGAAACCATTCCAGAAAATTGAGTCGAACGATTGGATCCTCGTTGTTAGCAAGCGCGTTCCACTCGTCTTCCGTTGCGTGGCACACACGCACTGTCCCAGTCGGCGGTGGAGGCTGTGTCGCTGCAGCTTCCAGAGCAGCATTGATGCGTTCGACGCTGGCGACCAGAGGAGTCATTCGCGCCGGTGTGACTGCGTCCGTCGAAACGACACAGTGGGCGCACGCCACAAAGAAAGCAACGTTCTCTTTGTGGCGTGCGCCCACTGTGTCGTTATGTCAGAGCATCTCGTCCGCCGAAACGACACAGTGGGCGCACGCCACAAAGAAAGCAACGTTCTCGACACAGTGGGCGCACGCCACAAAGAAAGCAACGTTCTCTTTGTGGCGTGCGCCCACTGTGTCGTTTCGGCGGACGAGATGCTCTGACATGTTTTTTTGTCGTCTTGTCCCAGAATGAGCATTGAGAACGAGCGGACGAGATGAACATTCTCGATGCTCATTCTGGGACAAGACGGCAAAAAATCACGGGCTTCGTGTCAAAGTCAACTGGATTGATTGTGATACACTCCTCGCGTTCGAGTACCACAATCAGTTTGGAGCCCTACCTCCGAGATGATGCACTTTCTATTGCATTATCTCTCGCGGCGACGTCACGAGGGTTGTCGTCGTCAATGGCCCCGGGCTCATTCGCCTCGGTATCACAATCAATCCAGTTGACATGGGTACACCTAGCTAATTGTCGTGATCATTAGCTTGGTTTCGTTCTCTTTCGTTCATGTTGCGCCAAGGAAATGTCGTCGGAAGGTCGCTCCAACCGCCGCCAATAATGTTGCTCGTGGGTGGCTGGAACGCGGAATCCAGCCACCAGCTCCGAGCCCCGAGCCGCCGTCCCCCCGCGCCCGGCGACCTTTTCTCCTCGCCCCTGCGACCGCCAGCACGCGCGAGCAGCTCTCGCAAGGCATCTCCGCGCTGCGCCGTCTCTCGCTCGTGCCGTCGGTGTAATTTTTTCCTCTCAGCTCCCCATATCCATCGCGTTGTGATCGGTTGAACACAGCCACCCGAGTCGTCCAAAATGGTTTGCGTGGCCCCTTTCGCTCGGTATTTCCAACAACGTGTTGTCCGCTGACGAGCAACTCGTGCGGTGCGTTCTGCAGGTCATGTCCAAGAGCAGCAAGATGCTCAACTACATCAACTACCGCATGAAAGTGACGCTCCAGGACTCGCGCGTGCTCGTCGGCTACTTCATGGCGTTCGACAAACACATGAACATCGTGCTCGGCGACTGCGAAGAGTTCCGCACGCTCAAGGCCAAGGTCAAGACCAACGTCTCGGAGGAGCGCGTCGAGAAGCGCCACCTCGGACTCGTGCTGCTGCGCGGCGAGAACGTCGTGTCGCTCACGGTCGAAGGCCCTCCGCTCGCGCCCGAGAACGAGACGGTCGGACCCAGCGGCCCGGGCGTCGCACGAGCTGCTGGCCGTGGCATTCCTGCCGCTCCTCTCGGTGCTCCGCCCATGGGGCTCATGGCGCCCATGCGAGGCATCGGTGGCCCTGCCCCGGGCATGATGCAGCCTGGCCAAGGTGAGTTTTTCTATCTTTGTATTGTATTGTGTGTGTTTGTATGGAGAGGAAGCTGGTCTCGAGGCGTACACAAGATGGCGAGGGGGTCGACGCTCCAGATGATCAGACATGAACAGATAAGCGATAGTGGGCGTCCGGCTCTTCCTCCCGAACCCAGCTGAGCGAACAACTCTCGAATTCTACCCAACGTACTACCGTTGATCTTAGTATGATGGAGCGACGCCCTCGGCCCTGTGTACGCCTCGAGATGCTGCCCTCAGCCCGCGGACTCGTTGATGCAAACAAGAACATTGGGAAACTGACTCGGGTTTTGTGTGATTCTAGTCGCTGCTCAGGCCCAGCCAGTTCCGTACGGCCGTGGCCGAGGCATGCCGCCACCGGGAATGATCCCGCCTCGCCCGATGCCAGGCATGATGCCGCCGCCCGGAATGGGCCCACCGCCTGGCGTGGGCTTGCCTCCGGGAATGATGCCTCCACCAGGCATGCGTGGGCCACCGGGTCCGCCTGGTCCTCCGCCGATGATGCGACCGCCGGGACAGTAAAGCGACATCGATTTAGATCGTTATCTCAAGGTAAATATACGGGGCCGTGCCTCTGTGCACGTGCCGATCGAACCCATTTCACCAGCCATCTCAGTGGTAAGCAGGAGCCAGTCCACTCTCTTCATCGTCGTCCTCGACCACGGCGCGCTCCATGATGTACTTGCCTTCCTTGTACTTTTGCGAGCTCTCCATAGCTCGGATCTATCACCACCAGAGCACACGCATCACACCAGTCAGTTCCATCAACTCCCAACTCATGTCACGTGCAACTGACAGATCACCCACGTATTTCCACCCGAGCACCGTCTCGCAGTTCTTGCAGCTCACGTCGCAGATCGTGTGCATGCCCGTCATCAAGTACCGATTGCGAGGAGCCCCCGTACGCACGTTGAACCTGACAAGCACGCACCACATCCATCAGCCACTCTTCCTACTCATCGACTACTCCCTCTCTCTCTCTCTCTCTCATCCCAACCGTACATGGCGTTCATGAGATAAGCCTTGCCGCTTCGTCCAAAGAACGATTTCGCGATCACGTCGTCTCGGTCGGCGACCGCGTTGGCGCACTGGGCGCACCGGAAGAGCCGCATGGCGCTGTGCGCGAGCAGCTCGGTCGACATGCCGTAGATCGAGAGCTTCTGCAGCCGCTGCTGCGCGTCTCCGTCGTCGCTCTCGCTCGCGTCGTCGGCGTCGCTGTTGCCGCTCGACGACGCGCCGTCTTCGTCGTCCTCGCTGCCGCCGTCGCGCAGCAGCGACTCGACGCGGCGCTTCCAGGGCGCGCGCGGGTCTCGGTACTCGACTTCCTTGGCCCCCGCGCGGATCACGACGAGCGGCGCCATCGGTCGAAAGGGAGCTCTCTCCAAGTTGCCTCCTGAAGAGCTCCGCTTCCTTGTTTTTTCTTCTTCTTCTTCCGCTACTATCCCCACGTCGCGGTATGTACACTTGGGTGTTGTATGTGAAGAGACGTGTGGATAGTAGAATCGAGAGGGACACACGCTTGACGAAGGTCTCTCGTGACTGCATGACAATGCGCTTCTTGGTGTCGTGCTGTGAAGTTGTACGTAGCCAAATGTTGAAATGGTGACGGTGGTTTTAGATGATGGATTAAGTGGGCCCCACGATGAAAGTATCAAATTACCACGTTGGGGTCTCCTGTGATTCACAAGAATGGAGCGAGGGTGGCTACACATAATAGTAGGCACGCGACTGAAGCATGATCGCAATGCGTAGAGGTTCTTGCTGAGTCATGTCAACATTGAGTATTGAGAGATGTTCTCTTCGTGGAAACTCAACAAGAATGAGCTGTTTGGGATAAAAATCCAATTTGAAAAAGAAGATATTCAAGTGCTGGAAGAATCCTCAAGGCAGCAGAATCGAAACAATGGAGCGGATATTGAATTTTGTATGTATGGGGGTTCGCCGAGAACGAGTGGGATACAATAACCAGATTTACTACTGTAGATGAAAGTCTCTATTGCCTAGATAGCACGACGCTTCTTGGCGTCGTGCTTCATGATCTGCTTGACCACGTGCGTGCGAGCAGCCTGCACCTCACGGGCACCCTTGAGCACCTTGCCCTGGACTTTACGGCTCTTCTTGATCATCATAAAGTGCTTCAGACGCTTCTTCTCCGTGTTGGTCGTACCGCCGCCGTGGCGCTTCTTCTTCCAGTCCTCACGGCCTTCCAGCACGCTGCGCAGACGCTCTTCCTGGGTCATGCGCTTCTTCTTCGAGTAGCCTTCGAGATCCTCAGGCGCCACCTTGGTCATCTGCACCTCGTTCTTCGCGGCCATGGCTGCAGCGGCCGCCTCGTCCGCCTTCTTCCGCTTGCGTCGCATCTTCGGGTCCTTGAGCTCGGCCTCGCGCTCTTTCTTGAGCATCTCAATGCGCTCGAAATCCTTGGGTGTGAGGATACGGCGAGCACTGATCCGCTCGCTTTGGGGCTTCTGCGCGATCTCTTTGACCTTGTCGTCGTCCTCTTCTTCTTCTTCTTCTCCTTCGCCTTCCTCGTCGTCACTCGCTGGACCCGGGCCGTTGTCTTCGCCATCCGACTCGACATCGACCCACTCGCCCTCGGAATCGTCCTCCGACTCGGACGACGCGACCTCCCAGCCATCCTGGTTCTCTTCGCCGTCGAAACGGCCAGCAGCCTCGGCGGCCTCAAGCAAGTCGGCGCCGTCAACGCCTTCGGCAGCGACGAGCTCACCAAACTGCTTCGGTCGTGCTGTCTCGACATGGTGCTTGCCTCGGTCCTTCTTTTTGAGAAGCGCTGGGTGGATCTCGCGGATGAGGTTGAGCACGCCACGAGCAGCCATCACGATCGTCTTGTCGCGCATGCGGTTGTACATGATCAGGTCCTGGATGAGCGCATCCATGTCCTCGCACTCAAGAACGAGCGGTACACGGCGGAAGATCTCGCGCAGCGCATTAATTCCGACGGCGATGACTTCGGACGAACAGCGTTCGGTGACGAAGTTGTTGGCGATACTCTTAATGACTGGCAGCAACTCCTCCGGAGGGAGCTCGTCGTGGCACGACTGCACAAGGTACGCGAGGATCTGGGTCACATTCTGCTGATGCGACTGCAAGTATCGCTGCAGCAACGGGTACAGCGGCAGCAGCACGAGCTTGTGGAAGCCGACGATGCGCCCGATAAAGTTCATCATGAGCAGCTTGACTTCAAAGCGCTCGGTGCAGCCCTTGAGCACCTTCAGTTGCTTCTCCGCGACGCCCAACGGATCGTTGAGCAGCTCAATCGCTGGGAAGGTCGGCGTGAAGTTGAGGTCGCGGTTGCGCGCTCGCTTGTTCTTCTTGAGCGCCTTGACCGTATCACGCTGGCGCTTCTTGGTCTTCTTCGAGTGGTTGTGGTAGTCGACCTCGACAGTCTTGCTCTTTTCCTGCTTCTCTTTCTCTTCTTCCTCGAGAATGTCGTCGTCGATGCCAAGGAAGAAGTTGATGGCCATCACGAGCAGCTTGGTGTTCTTGCTCAGACACGCCGTGGCGATCACGTTGGCCGTGCGCGTGTCGTGCCACACCTTTCGCTTGAAGAGATCGACGAGCACCTGCAGCGACTTGACTGCGGCGACTTCGTTCTCGTCCTGGAGCATGTCAAAGAGAAAGTTCTGCAGCGCTTTGTTCACCTTGATGTTTTTGCTCACGGCGTTGAGCTGTCGAATGTCCGAGACAATGTGGTTGTAGAGCAGCTCACGGAGCCGCTTGTCCGGGCAGCGGAAGAGCTCGAAGAAGAGCTTGAGCACGGTGATCGGGTCGATGAGTCCGCGGTTGCGCATGAGCATGAGCGCCTGCACGAGCGTGCGGCGCAAGTCTTGCTCGAGCACGAGGTAGTTGTCGCGCAGCAGCTTCATGAGCTGGTTCGGGAACTCGGCCATCTCCGCGAGGTAGCACTTGGCCACGTGGCTCAAAAACGACACGAGCGCGCCAAAGTGGGCCGACTCTTTCGTGGGCTGCAGCTCAAAGAGCTGGTACTCGCTCTCGTAGTGGCGCAGCTGCATGAGGAACTCCGACTTGTAGCCGTCCGGGTCGCGCTTGACCATGTTCTGCAGCTGCGGCAGCTTGCCGATCACATCGGGACGCGACGCGTTCACGGCCGCCATGGTGCGCAGCGGAGCGGAGCGGGTCGGCGACTGCCATGCCGAGAGACTCACCAACCATTTCGCCCCGAGCCCCTCTCAATACTGGCCCTCCTTTCTTGCCCTTCTGTACTAGTTAGTCTAGCTTGGTTGGCAGAGACAATTGTCCACAGTAAGTGCGCACTCAGCTTGTACTAGCTTAGTCTTGAGCGTATGGTGCTAATTTACTGTTAAGTACGCTTGCAGCTTTAACGGCGAACTTAGTGAGGGTCGTGGAAGCTTCGTCAACATGGAGAGCTCGCCCACACGAGTATTGAGAAGGAAGGCGGAACCATGGCGCCGTTCCCGGCGGCCGGCGCGTGCGTGGAGCTCATGCTCGCGGACAGAAAAGATGCAGTGTACGAAGGCGAGATCAAGAACCTGCTGCGCGAGCTGCTCGAGCGCTGCTGCGGCACGCACTTGCTCTCGCAGTTGCTGCCCGAGCTCACGTCGGCGTCCGCGCTGCTCTACTTCGTGCTCGTGCTGGGCCGCAAGAAGCCGCAGCAGACGCTCGGGGAAGAGTACTGTGACGTCATGCGCGTCGCGGCCGACGCGAAGGCGCCAGCGACGAGAAACGTGCCGTTTGCACGCCACTTGGCGTGGCTCGCGATCGCCGTCTTGCCAAAGTACTTGGCCTCGCGATCGCAGACTGGATGGCTCAACCTCTCGCAGCTCACGTGGTCGCCACGCGAGCGCATGGCGCAGCAGCTACGTCAACGGCAGGCTGCAGCGGTCGCGACGAATGGAGACGGTGGAGTCCTGGCCCCCGTCGAGTCGAAGGCGCGGTCGCTGCTTTCGGGTGTCGACCGCCTGGTGGCTCGGCTCAAGGCACTCGCGGCTGTGATCGAGGAAAAGGCTATCCCGGCTGGATATGAATTCTCCATGGCGCACCTGCAGGAGTGGTTCTCGCAGCTTCACTTGGCGGCGTTCTACGTGTCGGCTCGATTTCTTCACGTTGCCAAGCGCCTCGCCGGTATCGAGTACATGTTTGTGCGCAAGGACTTGCAGCCAGCACTCAACTTGTCGCTGCTCGTACGTGCCCATTTCGTCGTAGCTACGGTGGTAAGCTACGCTGCTAACAATGTTTTTTTTTTTTCCTTTTGCGTAGGGCTACCTAATGACCATCCGACTCGCGACGACCGCGATTGGTGAGCTGAGGCGTCTTCGCAAGATGCGGAAAGCGGAAGCCAAACTCAAGCACGACAGCGGCACTGCATCCCACGGACCGACGACTCGCGTGCCCACGGCGTTAAGCTCGAGTGTCGATTTGACTGTCAAGGACTCGGGCGTGCGGCCTAAGAAGTGCGCGCTGTGCCTTGGCGAGCGGACATCGCCCGCGACTACACCATGCGGCCACGTCTTTTGCTGGGAATGTATCGTCGGTTGGTGCCAAAAGAACAAACCCGAGTGTCCGATTTGCCGACAGGAGTCGCACCCACAGCAGATCAAGTGTATCTACAATTACAATTAAGACATGTCGTGCAAAGCTCACTCAGTTCTTTCGCCGCTTCTTCTTGTCCGAGTTCTTGGCTCCTTGTGCATTCGGACGCTTGGTCGGCGTGGTCTTCTTGTTGGCTTCGCTGGTCTCCTTCTTCACTTCGGCGTTCTCCTTCTTGCGTTGCTCCAGTGCGTCCGCGTAGACCTGGTCGCGACTCAGCGCGCTGTTCACAAAGCGCTGCGACGCCTCCTTGTCCAGCTTGAGCGTCGGCCCCTTGGCAAGCTCCTCCGTGTCCTTGATCTTCTTCACAAACGCCTTGACTCGGTCCTATATTCCCAGTGTCAATGCTCCGCCTCGTAGCCCTCCCAAGCTCAGCCCTCTCACTACTCACCAGCTCCTGCTTGACGTGGGTCTGGCGAATGTCCTTGGACGACACGCCCTGCGTCTTCAGGTACACATACAGGAGCGCATTGATCGAGTACGCTGTCGATTCATCGCCCATCCCATCGTCAGCTCCGACCGCTCGGACCCAACCATTCGATCTACTGACCTAGCGAGACTTGCACCTTGGCCTTCTCCACAGGCGTCAGGTCCTGCACGAACTCCTCCACGGACTTGCCCTCGAAGACCTTGAGGTGCTCTTCGACGGCCGCCAGCGTCTGGTCCACGCTCGCAAAGGCCTCGAGCGCTGCGTCGCTCATGATGCTCCGAGAAGTTAGTTGCTCAGTTTTGGTTGGTGAGACCGAATGATAACAATGGACGTTAAGGAGCTCCAGTTGGATAGCGTTCGTAACAGGTTATAGGGGAGCCTCTCGTAACTAGTTACGGTTACATATCTCAGCCGTGGAAGAATAGATAGGGCAGCACGTGGACAATGGGCAATTTCCTCACTGACTCGGCCGCCTAGACGATCGTGGAGCTGGCTTCCTTCCGTTTCTTCGCGGCGTGGTCTTCGGCCGACGCGTCCTTGGCCATCAGCGCCGACACCAGCAGCCGCTGCATCTCGACCATCTCGTCCACTTTGGCCGAGAGCTCGTTGAACCGGCGGTCCAAGTGCATGACCAGCTTGACGGTCGTCAGCTCGTCCATATTCGCCGGCAGCGCGAGCGCCGTCGCGTCCGAGGTCGCCATGGCAGTCGCCGGTCGCTTTGCTCGTACAGGCGCCGGCGCCGGCGCGGGTGCGGGCGCTGGTGCGGGCGGCGCCACGAAGAGCGGCGCGGCCGGCACGCTCTGCGCAGCATCCTCGGGCTCGGCGAGGCGCGGCGTCTCGGTCGGGAAGTCGTGCGTCGTGACGCCGGCGCTCATGGCGTCGACGACCTTGGCGGCCATGTCGAGCGAGGCGCGCTTGGGCGGCTCGGGCTTGGTCTTGGGCGTGCCGAGCAGCGAGTCCATGGGCGACGAGGCCGTGGCGCTCGCCGAGTCGCTGTCGGCGAGCGGCTCGGTCTGCGCCACCTCGAACTGGCGCCGGTGCTCGACCGTGTACTCCTCGCCCTCGCGCAGATGGGCCTTGACGAAGTGGCCTTTGAACTTTTGCGTGCGCATCTTCTTCTCGCAGCCCGGGAACATACAGACGATGCCGTTCTTGTGCTTGTTGCCGGCCATCGTACTCGGTAGTTGAACTTGTCGGACGCGCGGGGGGTACAATCGCCCAGTGGTTACGGCCCGGGGGCCCGGCGTCCGGGAGGAAAAAGCCACAAGTGAGTGGTTACTCTGGCATCTCTCTCTACAAGAGCATCGGAAAGCCTGTAGAACCTCGACAGGAGCTCTCGATATAAGAACATCTTGAGGTTTTTTTAAATGCCACTTTTGTTTAAAACACGAATGTCGGCGATTTGCAATTGAGCACCATCTACTATTGGACTTGACAGAAAATGCAACATCTCACTTGGCGCTGGTCGCGCCCTTGGATCGGAACTGGCGACGGATGCTGCGAGAGACGCTGTCGTTCGAGAACGAGACCACGAGCACGCCCACAACCACGACGAGCAGCAGCAGCGACCCGCCGCTCAGCTGCGGGCCGCCCACGGCGTTCAGCGGGTCGTCTGAGCGGAAGCGGATCCCGTCACCAGGTCGCTTCTCCTGGAGGTTCGGGTGTGCCGCCTTGGCCAGCAAGGCCTCGGCCTCCGTGTCCAGCGTAGCGCCCGGTCGAGCCGTCTCCTTCGGGTAGAGCTTCCAGGTGCCGCCCATGATCTGCTCGACTTCGGTCGGATCCGAGTACGGCACCCAGTGGAGCTGGCGGCACGAGTCCGTGTCGTTGCGTCCCGGCACGAACGTCACGCCCGAGAAGTCGAGGTACTGCTGGAACGAACGGGTCTTGCCGAACGCGTACTTGTCCATCTCGTACGTGTCCACGGGGCCCTTGAACGGCTGCCCCACGATGAGCTTGAAGCGGTTCACGCCCATCTCGCTCTCGAGCGACTTTTGCTTCTGGTCCACTTTCACGTGCTCAAAGCTATCGTAATCGCATGCCAAGAAACGGAGGGTGAGCCCACAGCACAAGAAGAAACCAATCCACCACGAAGAGAGACTTACCGAGCAGGCACCTTGGAGTAGTTGTGGTAGACGACCGAGCCGAGCGCGCTGGGCGAGTAGAGATCGTAGCCGTGGGTCCACAAGTGCGACGACCGCAAAAACTCTTCGCCGTCAAACATCCAGAGCGTGTGCGAGTCGATGAGCACGCGGCGCTCGGCGTGGCACTTGCTGAACGAGAGCCCGGCGCCCCAGAGCGCAGCCATCTGCGGCCACTTGGAGCCGGCAATCATACTCGCCCCGATAGTTCGCACGCATCCGTTGCCGCCTCGCATGGTCATGCACAAGTGCGGCAGCCAGCCGGCCGGCGCGTTGTTGTCGCCGTTGTCCTTGACAAAGTCGTTGATGTGGTGCAAGTAGGTCGTGAGCACGGCCATCTCGTTGCCGATGCGCGTCCACTCTTGGAGGATGTACTTGTCCCACTGATTCGTGAAGATACTATGCCCATCGAGCTGCAGGCAGAACTCTTCGTTGTGGATGAGCTTTTGCTGGTAGTGGCGCGCGAGCGTCGGGCCGCGCGAGTCGTCGGCGAGGCGCTCGTCGATGCGCACGTGGTCGCGGTACGGGCACGCGCCTTTCTCGGGCCACCGCTCGGCCGCCATCTTGCAGAACTCGTCAATGCATTTCGCGTCGCCCGGGTTCACCTGGTCGACGACGCCAAAGTAGAGCCGGTCCGGGTTCACGGCGCGCGTGAGCCCCGTGAAGATGGTCTTGGCGCAGCGGTAGCCGTCGCGGAAGACGGAGAGCCCGATGAAGATGTCGAACTCGCTCGGCACGCGCGGCGGCGGCGGCCGCAAGTGCGCGAGCTTGGGGTCCAGCGGCACGTGCTGCACGCTCGGGTCGAGCGGGATCTTGCGGTCGCCCTCGTGGAGCGTCGACGCGAAGCTCTCGGCGGTCGCCGCGGACGGCGCGAGCGCGACGCCCAGTGACGCGAACGCGAGCGCGAGCGACCGGACGCGCATGGTGGCAGCCACGTAAGCGACGAGGAGCGTGTGAGCTCGTGAGGAGCTCTTCGGGTGACCTCTTCGGCCGAAAACGACGACGGGACGACCGTCGAGGGACCGATTCCGGACTGTTCCGAGGAGTCAGCACCCGGTTTTCGTGAATTTTGACAATCGGGTGTAATTACAAGGAAACCGACGTAAAAACAAACACTCGAAGACGTACTTAGTGGGATCGACTACAGTACGATCTTTGATGACCAGCACTGGGATGGGGATGAGATGGGCTGGTCGTCAACATGCTCCTGGAGAGGAAGCCGGATCGCCAGATGCGACCTGAATTTCTTGAAGCTCGAGGGCGAGGCGGAGATTTGTCTTTTGGCGCGTGAGTCGCTCTTGCTGGCTGTTCCGCACGAAACCGCCTGCTTTATTTTGTTCGGGTTCAGCACCGGACGCTGCATGGCAAGACCACGCCACCATCCAAAGCGAGTACCGTACTCGACGGCCCAAGCGTGGTCCGTTGGACGGCCCTTGCTGCTCAGCAGAAGACGGAGAAGCGCAGCGTTCGCTTCCTTGAGCCCTTCCACTGGTGGCACGGTGTGCACAGGGGTTACGTTTGGGTCCATTAAGATTTGAAGTGAGACCGTGGTGGTGGAGTTTGAAATCCTGGTCTAACACATGTCCGCTGAACCGCCTGGACCCAACGAAGTCAAGTCGCTGATGCGAGTGCCAATCTGGTGGACGCGGCTCCGGTCCGACTGGGCAGCTCGCTCTCACCAGACGCGATTCTTCTTCTTCTCTCTCTCTCTCTCTCTCTCTCTCTCTCTCTTAGGCGTCTCCTCTTTCAGAAGACACCCTCGTCTCGTGCTGTCTGCTCTTTCGTTGAAGTCGTCGCCTCGACAGCTCCCTGCCCAGACGGTCTCCACGACGACGCCAGCTGCTTTGACGGCTCTTTGGATGCGTCGTTCGCTCTGTGGTTGGCCCGGAATCGTACTCAGAATTGCCTAGAGACCTCGACGACGGCAACCACCTCGTGGGCGACCAGCTGCTCTTGCAGCACGTCGACAGGCCCTCTACCGACCCACGCTCGGCGCCTCTGCCTCACCCAACGCAAGTCCAGACAATTGAACCTCCCTTCTTCATCCGCTCGTCACGCACGGTCTCACTTCCCGACTTGCCCCCTCGACAGCTCTTTGTCCGGCCATGAAGGTGATCCTCTCGCTCTGCTCGCTCGCGCTGCTGCTCGCGGCCTCGGACGCTCGTCCTCAGCTCCAGACGCGTCGCCTGCGTCCGGCATCCAAGTGCGGCGTGAAGCCCGACGCGCCCAAGCCAGTCCCAGCGCAAAACGACGAGCAGGCCGCCGACAACGACTTTGGCTTCCCGAGCTTCCCAGGCTTCCAGTGGCCACAGGCCTCGCGAGCGCCGCGCCCTGGACCAGCTCCCGTCACGCCGAGCCGCCCATCAGCTCCTAAGCCGGCGACGACACCAGCTGCGAGGCCAGCACCGGCCTCGGGTTCCGACGCGGACGATGACGATGACACCCCGAGCTCCCCATCAACGCCGAGTTCTCCATCGACTCCAAGCTCTCCATCCACTCCGAGCTCTCCATCGACGCCTAGCTCGCCTAGCTCGGCGCCAAGCCCGGATACATCATCGGCCCCAGCTACAAAGAACACCAAGCTCTGCGCCACACCCAAGGTCACCGTCTCCGAGATCGACGTCGGCGTCAGCGTCGAGGTCAACGAAGACGAAGCCGCACTCAAACTCATCGCCGTCGCCGCCAAACCAGGAGGCGGATCCTACGTCGCCTTCCACAGCGGCGGCAAGGCACACGTCGTACAGCTTGACGCGTCCGACAAACTCGTCGCCAACTCACACGTCACCATCGACGTCCACGACTTTGCGGACATCCATGCCGACGCCAAGGGGTTCGTGCTGCTGGCTACGCGCGCTGCTCAGGGAGGAGGCACGCTCCAATGTGGCAACCCATCCAACCTCTGTGGCACAGCACCCAACCCGCCCAACGCATGCTACGACATGTACCTCATCCGCTACGAAGGAGGTAAGGAGACCTGGGCCACCAAGCTCACGTCGTCCAGCGCCTCGCTGCCACCGTACTCGACCTCCAAGACTGGCCCGAACGTCTTCATGATCTGGTGGTACGCTCACCACGGCCGCATCGCCTACGACGGCAACGGCAACTGGGCCTCCTACTTCGGCGCCGCCATCTCCACCTCCGAAGGCGGATGCATCAACATCCACCAGGGAGACCGCATGCAGATCGTCAGCTCCACCGGCTCGCTCGTCAAGAGCAACAACGCCTTCGACTGGGGATGCTCCCACTCCGGATACGAGCGCGTCATTTGGGACGACCGCTCCAAGGAGTTCACTGGCATCTGTAAGACCGACAACAACAACCGCATCAAGTTCCCGACTTCCGATGCCACCGTCTACCCCGTCGACCTCGCCGCCTCCAACCTCGGTGACATCGTCAAGGATGCTGGTGGTACTGGCTACTGGATGACAGTCAGCAACGGCCAGGGCGACAACGCCAAGGTCCACCTCATGCACTTCAACAAGAACAAGGCGACCGACAAGGACATCGTGCTGGGCGGTGCCAAGCCGAACGAGCGTGCGTGTCACTTGGCGTCGATCGGCGAGGGCGGTTTGTTGGCGGCCTGGGAAGGCTCGAGCCAGCGTGGTGATCTCACGGGTGATCGTCAGATGTACATCCAGGTGCTGAGTGCGAAGGATGGTTCGAAGGTGAGCTCTGCGACGCCGGTGAACGGTGTGAAGGGCAACCGTTACCAGGCGTTCCGTGAGTACCCGGACGGCACGGTTGCGTACGTGGCTCCGGGTTCGAAGGCTTCGTCTCTGAAGGTGCTTCGCATCTCGCCTTGCTAGATCGGAGGTTAGTTTGTGTAGATGTGTCCTTATGTTCGCATTCGAGTCGGCGTTGATCCGCTTGTACCTGCAGTACAGTAATGTTGTCTCGCATCACCACTAGTTGTTAGCAGTTTCATCTTCCGATCTTCTATGCCTAGATTCCTTTGTAGAATTGGAGTCGCAATCAAAGTAGAAGTATGTAGGGGTGGACCCCATTGCTCATGGCACTGCCTCGAAAAAAGGCGAGGCATCAAATCACGGAAAGCCACTTTCATTTTACGACGGCGTGTCGAAGGACGGTCGCGTTGTGCACGAAGGGCTAACATGATGCCAACAACGAGAGGCGATGCTCTTTCAGTACCTGGGTCCGTCGTGCAGACCCCGGAGTGGATCGTGGTTCTTCGATTTAATGCCTCCACTCGGGTAAGGAGGCATCGCTGACTTCACGATGCTGCATCTCTTTCGCCAAATGTCGTCGACTCGTTGTACCAACACGTCATGTTGAGTCTTTGCCGGTAGTACTGGGCTGATTTTCAAGTGGTTAACCGACAAAATGGACGACGCGACACCTTTTTCTAAGGTGACGCTTCCTCTTCAGTGTACACTGTAGTTCTGTGTGAGGAGGCGCCGACTGCAAAATCATCAACGTTGCGATCCAGATACTCGACGTCACCCGACTTCAAGGTTTCATTCGAGAAGATGCCGACGCGTCGTTCCCTCGGCAAATTGTGGGTGCCTCCCCCAGACCAGCTGGGTCGACTGCACATCTCATGCGCGAGATTGCAAGCGACTTTCATCCATCTCAAATGGTGACTGCGCTCGAGTGGGAACTTGTCGGACAGAGTTGTCTCCGTCGAGACTCGAGTTCAGTCCGCGGGCGCAAGTATGCAACGACCCATAGAGCGGACTGTTTCAACATTGCTAGGATGAACACTCCCTTCGAGGCTGGACTCGGGGCCGACGTCCTTTCGTTGGTGACTGGCAAACGAGAGGACGCAATAAGTACGAGGTATCTGCGACGGTATCAGCTCGGAGGCGTTGCGAGCTGGTCGCTGCACGACCTTGATGACCGCCTTCTCGCACGAGAAATCAATTAGAACATGATCATTGAACCTCGACGCCGTCAACCTTGCTCGTATGGTATGTTCGACGCATTGAAGACGCTCCCCAGCTGGATCCGCTGACCAGGCTTCTCGTCCATGTGGCAGTGAATACACCATCGATCTGTCGTTCAGAAAGCTACGATTGGTGACGGCGGGTCTTCCTCAGCAATCTTGATGCCTTCTGTCGCCAGGGTTCCATGCCCGGGTGAGCTAGAAGAATCTCGCTCACTCTTCTTTTTGCCTCATCACACACAGGCGGCACGACGCGCACTCGTCCTCAGTCATGAAGGTCCTCAGTTCGATGTGCAAGCTCTCAGTCGCTGCAATGCTGCTTGCGACGTCGATGACGCTCGACACTGCGAATGCAAAGGCCCCAGTCCGTCGTCTCAAGGCCACGAAATGCGGCGTGCAGCCGGCCGGTCCGCCTTCCGCTCCGACGACGGCGCCGTCGCCCATTCCAGCACCGTCTCAGGGAGGTGATGGAAGTGTCGGTGGTGACGCCACTCCGCCATCATCGAGCGCCCCACCCACCTCCACGCCGGCTCCACCTACCGCAACTCCGGCTCCTGCTTCGACTCCAGCACCGGACGGAGGTGACGATGATAATGAGAGCAGCTCCGACAACACAGACGATCCGACCGACTCGAGCGTGGATGACGAGGCTGACTCGAAAGACAACGACGGCGAAGAATCCACGACGGCCCCAGCAACGGAAGCTCCCACTACTACCCCTATGCCATCTCCTGTGGCTGATTCATCACCAGTACCAACTCCCATAAACTCAACAGCCACTCTCGCCCCGACGCCTAGCGCCGCACCAAGTCCTGATACATCATCGGCCCCAGCTACAAAGAACACCAAGCTCTGCGCCACACCCAAGGTCACCGTCTCCGAGATCGACGTCGGCGTCAGCGTCGAGGTCAACGAAGACGAAGCCGCACTCAAACTCATCGCCGTCGCCGCCAAACCAGGAGGCGGATCCTACGTCGCCTTCCACAGCGGCGGCAAGGCACACGTCGTACAGCTTGACGCGTCCGACAAACTCGTCGCCAACTCACACGTCACCATCGACGTCCACGACTTTGCGGACATCCATGCCGACGCCAAGGGGTTCGTGCTGCTGGCTACGCGCGCTGCTCAGGGAGGAGGCACGCTCCAATGTGGCAACCCATCCAACCTCTGTGGCACAGCGCCCAACCCACCCGTCGCATGCTACGACATGTACCTCATCCGCTACGAAGGAGGTAAGGAGACCTGGGCCACCAAGCTCACGTCGTCCAGCGCCTCGCTGCCACCGTACTCGACCTCCAAGACTGGCCCGAACGTCTTCATGATCTGGTGGTACGCTCACCACGGCCGCATCGCCTACGACGGCAACGGCAACTGGGCCTCCTACTTCGGCGCCGCCATCTCCACCTCCGAAGGCGGATGCATCAACATCCACCAGGGAGACCGCATGCAGATCGTCAGCTCCACCGGCTCGCTCGTCAAGAGCAACAACGCCTTCGACTGGGGATGCTCCCACTCCGGATACGAGCGCGTCATTTGGGACGACCGCTCCAAGGAGTTCACTGGCATCTGTAAGACCGACAACAACAACCGCATCAAGTTCCCGACTTCCGATGCCACCGTCTACCCCGTCGACCTCGCCGCCTCCAACCTCGGTGACATCGTCAAGGATGCTGGTGGTACTGGCTACTGGATGACAGTCAGCAACGGCCAGGGCGACAACGCCAAGGTCCACCTCATGCACTTCAACAAGAACAAGGCGACCGACAAGGACATCGTGCTGGGCTGTGCCAAGCCGAACGAGCGTGCGTGTCACTTGGCGTCGATCGGCGAGGGCGGTTTGTTGGCGGCCTGGGAAGGCTCGAGCCAGCGTGGTGATCTCACGGGTGATCGTCAGATGTACATCCAGGTGCTGAGTGCGAAGGATGGTTCGAAGGTGAGCTCTGCGACGCCGGTGAACGGTGTGAAGGGCAACCGTTACCAGGCGTTCCGTGAGTACCCGGACGGCACGGTTGCGTACGTGGCCCCGGGTTCGAAGGCTTCGTCTCTGAAGGTGCTTCGCATCTCGCCTTGCTAGATGTGATATGGTTGTGGATGCGTTCTTGATGTCCCGCCTGGTCCACCATAAGTAGTGAGGACTCGGTTGGATCTTCTCAAATATTGTTTTCGTTTCTCCATCCGTTTCGTTGTGTCAGTGTCAGTTACGGTAGATGCAGCAAAGCACGGTTCAGTCCGACCACTTGACCCTTCGAACGAACACGAACGAAGGTCGTATCGGAAATCCGACAGTGTACATGCGCACATTCAATTTTTCTTCACTCCAGCGACGATGGATGTGCGTCAAGTTCAACGGACACCATCGCACTATGAGCTTCTCGTCGTGGCAGCCGTCATGTCCATCGTCCCACTGATCACCACGTATGGGTTCCCCAGCGACTGGACTTACATCGCACCCAAGAACCGCGCATACCAGCACATGCTGCTCGCAGTCTACTTCGCTTTCACCGGATCGGCCTTGACGTTCGCGTACTGCTCGAACAGGACACCGTGGGTGAGCCAGCTCGCGCTGCTCACGTTCTTCCTGATTATCCACGCGACGTTATGGGCCGTTAACACGATGTGGGCGCAGACCACCACGTGGGCTCTCGTGCTGTTGACGATCCTTGTCACAGGCCGCCAGTCGGCGCGAGAACTGCCTCGCTGGCTGTGCACGCTGCACGTCGGTGCCTTTCAGCACTGGCGCAAGCGGTCTGCGTGTCCGTCTCGACTACGCGTACTCAGCGCCGTGTTCTCTGTACTGCCAATCGGCATGCTCTCGGGTCCGACCTTCGCTCCGTGGGAGCCCGTGCAAAAGTTTGTGCGGTGGCATCCGTACAACCAGCACGTCGAGTTGCTCTGGCGTGGCAACTTCTTCACGTTTGCGACGCTGCTGCTCGTGGCGAGCACGAATCCTGTCCGCCATAGTGCGATCGTGCTCTTTTTTGCATGGCACGGCGTGCTCCACGGCTCGGTCATGCTTGTCGACTGCCTGCGAGCCCTCGACGGCAACGGGAACCCCGAGCACGCGGTCGAGATCTCGTTCTTCTTCCTCCTTGGACTCTTCTCAGCGTACTGCGTAGGGCCCCTTTTGCCTCGGCCCAGTGGCCATACACTCGTCGCCACCGAGGCCTGAGCAAAAAGTTATGTCAAACGTCAACGAGGTCAACTTGTCTGAGTCAGATCCGCCCTTCTCAGAACTCGGTTTATGTTCTTTTCGATCATCCATTTTCTCATAAAACCGGTCTTTTTTGATGACGAAATGGCCGTTCGGTGAATCGGCCGTTTGGCGAATGCAACGGTCAACGTGCAAGTCCAATCTGAGTCAACTCCGCCGCTCTCAGAACTCGATTTATGTCCAAACCCTCTCTCTTAAAACCGATTTGGACATGATGACGAAATGGCCGTTGGGTCAATTGCCGCTTCAGATTGCGTTTTTCTGGTCTTAACGTCCTGAATGTTGGTCGTTTCTTGGTTCTTAACCCTCCAAATGCAGGTCCCTGACGCAATCCGCGACCATCACTCTTTGTTTCCCCTCCCCCCCCCCCTTTCCTTTCCTTCCGTTCGGATCTCTCACAAACGGAAACCCCCTCCGGCCGATGCATCCTTACTACGACCTGCTGCCGTCCTACGTCTCGCGCGAGAGCGTCGACCGCGAGCGCGACGAGTTCGTCGCCCGCGTGCGCGAGACGCTCACGCTGCTGCGCGCGCCTGGCGTTGTACCGCTCCAGAAGCGCCATTTGCGCGCCGTCGAGACGCTCTTCAAGCTCAAGCACGCGCTGCCCGTCGCGCTCCACCGCGAGCTCATCGAGGCGCTCGTCGACCACCTCTGGGCGAGAGATGCTGCCGATATCGTCGACGTCAACATTGAAGTGCGCGCGACCAACACGCTGCGCCTGCTGCTGAGCAAGTGGAAGAGCAAGCAGCCGCCGAGCGAGCGCCGCGCGCTGGCGATCGACTGGCGCCTCGCCAAGCGCGCGCTCGACCGCGTCTGCTTCAGCGCGCCAGGCCGCGCGCGTCTCGCGAACCCGACGACGCTGCAGCTGCTCGCGTCCAGCATGGTCAAGAGCGTCGAGAAGGCGCGCCCGGCGTTTGGGCTCGGAGAGCAGACGAGCTTCGTGGCGCAGCTCTGGAGCGAGTTTGGCACGCAGATCAACGATGTCAAGTCGAATCGATGCTTCCAGGCGCTTGGGTTCTTCACGCTTTTGTTCAACATTCCCGTAGACGCGAATGACCGCGAATGGCAGGCGATCGAGGCGCTTATCCCGCAGTGGCTCCACTCGTGGGCCTTGATCACGCGCTGCGCCGACTGGGACGGCCACTGGTTCAAACTCTTCTCACGTGTCGCGAAGCGATTCCCAGTCAAGACAGCAGAGGCGCTCACTGGCGCCTATCCCTTCATCTTCGCCAAGGTCCACAGTTTGCTCGATTTGCCATCTGACCTCGGATCGCCGTTCAAGAACAACGCTCGACCCTCTGCGTACAGTGTGCTTGACGGCTCCAAACGATACGATCAGTTCGCAATGCGTTTGTGTGCATACCTGTTGGGCAATCCATCTGGTGCCAGCGGGGCGGGGGCGAATCAATTCGTTGTGGATATTCTGACCACAGTTAAACCCTTCTTTCATCCGTCAAATGCTTCCCCAGTTGCTGGTTCGCTGATAAACACTGTCTACTTTCTTATCAACTCGATTGGAAGTCGTCTCGGTGTTGAAAAGGCAACGGGAACGATTCTGGAAGTGGAGTCGTGTCATGATATATTTGACGGGCTCCTCCAATTGTCGTTCTACGGCATCTACTCCAAGAATCGCTCGGTTGCTTCCAAGTGCATGTATGTCATCAAGAACCTTGTTTGCATTGACCCAGCCCATTGTGCGAAGCCAGTGTTGGATGAAATGGTGAAGGCATTGGACCCTCGCGCACTGAGTCAGTCACACTTGGCACCAGCTGCGATTTCGTCCCTGTCCGTGTTCTTGTACCACCTAATGTGTGGTCAGAACCCGGAAGGGCCAGGGCTGCTCTTTTCGACGTACCTGTCTTCTCTTTTGCGGCTAACGTTGCCCGGCATCGACCCAAATGATGAGACCAAGACAATGACCACGATTCGATTTTACTTCCACGTGCTCTCGTGGCTACCTCTTGTGAATGATGTGGAGAAGAAGGGCGGAGACGGTGTAATGAAGCGGACTGAGCTGTCTACTGAGTTGTTCAAGGAGATGGAGAAGAATCTGTACACCCCTGTCGTTCCCAACGGACCAGACATCGATCGAAAGCTGTGGGAGTTGGGAAGCTTCTTGGAGGAATGGACTCTTGCCCTCGTGGACAGGTGTCTCGACTTCATTCGTACGCGAGCAAACACTCAAAAGCACGATTCAGGAGCCAAGCCAGACACAAGCCATGGATCAGGTCATCGAGAAGACCACGCTGTCCTTGAGGTTCTCAACATGATGAGTCTGCTTTACTCACAGATGTCGCCTGCAATTTACTCGCAAGCAGTCCGAAAGACGATTTCGTTTGTATCGAACTCATTCTTTACATCAGACGTTGGTGGAAAGGCGATTTCAACGCTAGTGTTCAACAGTATCCAAGGAAATATTCGGGATGCTGCTCCTCAATTCGCCCGACTAGCCCTCGAAAAGCTCGTGAAAGCAGATTCCTTGATGAAAAACGAGAAGGTTTGGTATTTGCGCATCTTGAACGGTGCTGTACGAGCGAACGACTCAAGTGGCGAAGCTTTACTTGGGCTCCGCACCGAAATCCGGTCGGCAGTTGCACAATATTTGCTCAAGGAAGATGACAAGGAAGTGTACGAGGCAGCTGGTGAGGTACTAGAACACCTTCTGCACGCTCTAGTGGGTGTGTATCCACTTGACTTCCGATCGTTGCCGCAAACTGAGTGGGATGCAGCAACAAACGAGTCGGCCAGTATGTTCCAATTTCTCGGTACCGCGATTTCTTGGAAGCGAGTCGCCATTCAGTGGCATGAACCAAATGAACGCGAGCTTTTGTTCGCGCACGAGCTACTCCAGGACCATTTGCTGAGTACGATTGATGCACTGGAGCAACTCCGGGCCAGCAAGGACGTTACGGTGCGACAGTGGGTACCTCACCTCAAGCGAGTCTACGTTGGTGTTCGAGGCGCAAGGAATATTTTCGTCGACGCAACCGGGGGATCGGGAGCACTCCAGGCTGGATCGCTTCCTTTGCTGTCGCGTGCCTTTTCGGCGAACAACGAGATGCTTGAATCGTATGTATCACTGAAGTCCCGAGTCTTAACCAGTACACACCAATTTGTCGACCACTGGAAGGTAAATGGACACAAGGGAGTGACTGAGAACCAGGTGTGGACTGTGATGTTGAAGACCATCAAGCAATTGCTTGTGTGGCGCGGCAGCCATATTGGTGGGCACAGATCGAAGGAGAAGCAGAATATGTACATCAAAGTCATGACCTCAGATGTGGCTTCGAAAGAGCTGAGTAAGTCGCGACGACATGACCAAGACCCCCGCGATGTAGTTCCACTTTCTTCACGAAACGAGATGATCGAAAGGGTCCTCTTCTTCTATTCGAAGCGCAAGGTCCAAGAGCACTTCGAGACTGCCCAGTTTGTCCTCAGTGACGATCCAGCAGCTACTAACATTCGCACGCAGTATGAAGCTCTGCTACTGGATGTCGAAGACTTATCCAGACATGCCTACGAGGAAGTACGAAACAGTGCGAATGGTGTGATGCGAGAGAGCTATGAAATCTTTACGAAGTGGATCTACTCGAGGATTTCGGACAATCTTGATATCCTGGAAGGGAAAGTTGTCGATAAGGATGGCACAGTCAAAGAGGAGACCATTCTTGGTGCACTCGAATTCCTCAGGCGTCAGCTAGTCTTGGCTTACCTTTGGAAGTCTCGCGGTGTCTTACTCGAGCGCGCGTTGAAGGCTGTTCTTGGGAGCACAAGTACAGTCATCAAAAAGCTCGAGAGTGAAGCCAGCAAAGCAAAGGTCGGGCTGCAAATCCAAGTTTTCTTCTTGACGCTTCTCGGTAACTGGCGTTACGTTCGAGAGGAGGCATCCACAAGGTTGATCGATGCACTGCTGGCGTCCGAGCCATCTACGACCGAGCACTGGAAACAGCAGCTCATGCACCTCGTTTGCTTTTATCCCTTGCTTCAGCCTGATGAGTTGCCCCTACCATCACGCCTTTGGAGCCTCATTTTGCGGCAGCTGCAACACGAAGTTCTCCCAGTTCGACAAGTCGCAGTTCTTCTCTTGTCCCAACTGGTGCGGTTAGAGAAGTGGAAGTTCACATCCACAAACTCGCGCGATGAGGAAGTCATGGCACTTCTGTTCTCGGATGCGACATTGGAAGCTATTATCAAGACTATGGTCGAGAATCACCGAAATACTCATCGCTTCTCTGCGTCTGCCGATGGCCAACACGCGAACTCAGCACCCACTGATTGGTCGTTCGGTGTGAATGAGGTGATCCGCAACCTATCTAACGCGGCAAACTCCTACCCGAAGCCACCTCCGCTTTCATCGATCCGCCTACTTAACCAGACGAGCGACGCATTCAGCAGTATTCAACTCATTCACGTGAGACTAGTCCAAAGATTGGTTCAACTAAACCCTCGCGCGATTTTTCAAGGCGTTGTCTTCCCAGCCCTCGAAAAGCTGACTGACGCCATCGACTCCAAGGTGTCAGATGAAGATCGTCAGGCATCGCTGTCGACTCTGGGCGAGTGGGTGGCTGGAATGCTTCGAGGGGCACTCAAACTTCCGGCAGGCGCAGATGATCTTGCTACGTCGGCTGTTACTTCTGTCACAGAACTCGTGAAAAAAGTATTGCCACACGTCAATCTTGCCCTCGTTGAACCGTGGACACAGGTTTTGTACTTTACTTCGCGTCCATCGAACAGCAAGCCGGAAGGACTCTATGCATCCCGGCTCCAAGTTCTTGCGGAGCACTTATCTGCAGAGTTGGAACAATCATTTGCCCGCGCTACTGCCGAAGACTACGCCAACCAGGTCAAATGGCTCAGCCTTATTGAGCCTCTTCTCGTTCATATACTCGGCTCAAGCGGTGCACGATTGGCTCAACTCCAGTCAACTCTTCGAGGATCTGTTGTGGGTGTTATTGAACGACACGCACTGGCCCACCGCTACAAGATGGTGCGAGATCGTGTGGCGAAGACTTTGTATGTCGTGGACGTGACAGATGACGCAGCTCCCGAATCCCGAGCGACAAATAGTGTACTGCAGAAGCTGGTCACCCTGGCTCAAGTCGAGTCTTCTACTAGTATTTCATCAGTCGATGGTGATGGAGAGAGCGAAGATGCGCTCAGTGCGAAGGAGACTGCAATGCAATGGTTAACCTGTGCTGATCGCCATGGCGACACCAACGACTTTGCTCGAGTCATGAAGCATTTGTTCCCCGTGGCATTTTTGACCCAGAACCATTCCAAGGTTGAAATTGCGCTGCTCGCGAAGAACACAACGAACGCGATTTCTTTGTCGTTGCGGCTTTATGCACCACCGTCTGATGAAGCTTCATCAGGGCTCCTGAACGACCTGTTACTCATGCTTGAACTCTTTGGGGCTCACCCATTGTGGAAAACTCGAGCCGCCGTTCTTCGATTCCTCACGCTCTTCACGTTTTACCACTGGATCTTCCTCTCCTTCGAGCAGCAAGAGCGTGTTCAGAAGATCATCATGACGTTTTTGGCTGATGAGCAGCGCGAGGTACAAGATATGGCTAAATACGCGCTGCGTAGTCTGGTCCATATCCAGCGCACTGCCGTTGTCGAAGCGCTCAGCCGCCAGCTTTCTGAACAGGCTCAGGACTCACGAGTAAAGCACCCGAAGCTCGTACGTCGCCTCCAGAAGCAGGAGAAGGAGCAACCCGACGACACCGACGAGATCGAGCGAACCAAGTCCCGCATCAAGGCAAACGAAAAGAAGATGGCAACGAGCATCCTTGGCACCAGCGCGATCGTGCTCGCGTTCCCTCACTCGGTCCCTTTGTTTGTTCCTCCGCTGTTCGAAGAAATGGGCCGCTACCTGTTCATCAAGCTCGCAACGCCGACCGTGTCGTACCTCGAAAAGTCGGTCAAGGACACACTGCTCGAGTTCAAGCGCGCGCACCAGGATAACTGGCTCGAGGTTAAGACTAACCTCACTCAGGCCCAGCGCGACGTGTTCGAGGACGTCGGCATCTCCCCGAGCTACTACACCTAGGTCTTGGTCAAGGTGTAGTAGCCTCTTGCTGTCCACCTGGACATAGCCCAGCACCCTGTATAAACTGACCTGCGACCTTTGTCCCTCTTTCTCTCTTAAACCCGGATGAGTTCCAGTCGCTCTGTGCTCTTCTAGACCCGGATGACGGCCAGTTCGTCTCCTCTCTCCCCTCTTCAGTTCGCTAAGGTCGCTGTCACCCCCTCCCCGTTGATATGCTGCGCCTGCTGCTGCCTCTGCTGGCGCTCTCATGCGCCGCCGCGAGCGACATGGAGTCCACCATGGGCATCATCAACTCCCATCGCTCCGTCAAGCTCGATCCGAGCGTGCAGCACGTGCCGCTGGACCCGCAAAAGGCCGCGTGGCGACCGCCGCCGCCGCGCGTGCCGAGCCAATTCGACATCTTCGTCGGGCTCTCGGTCTTCCGCGACGGCTACCGCTGCGCCAAGACCATGGTCACGGGCTTCAAGCGCGCCGTGCACCCGGAGCGGCTCTACTTTGGCGTCGTGGACCAGGTCAACGAGGGCGACGCGCGCTGCATCGTCGAGTTTTGCAAGATGGCGGCCGCCGAGTTCCCCGGCAAGGGCGCCTGTCCGTTCCGCACGCAAGTGCGCATCGACGAGCGCAAGGCCGACGACTCGCGCGGCCCGACGCTCGCGCGCCACTACCAGCAGAAACTGCTCCACGACGAAGAGTTTTGTCTCCAGCTCGACGGCCATAGTATCTTTACCAACAAATGGGACGAGAACCTCGTGGCCGAGTGGACGCGCATCGGCAACGAGATGGCCGTGCTCACGACCTACTTGCACCACATCCACGACTTTGTCAAGGACAACGGCGACAACAACCCGCCGGGGTCGCTGCCGCATCTGTGCACGACCATCCGCGGCTCGAATGGCATGGTTCGGAACGAAGGCGCGAGTATGATCAGCGGCTCCAAGTGGCCGCAGATGACGGCGCTCTGGGGCGCTGGGCTCTCGTTCAGCAAGTGCCACGCCGAGCGCCGCGTGCTCGTCGACTCGCACACGCTTTGGATGTTTGATGGCGAAGAGTTTTTGCGGTCGTCGCATTTGTGGACCCACGGGTACGATCTCTACTCACCCAGTACGCTCGGCTCGGTTGTCTACCACAACTACTCCAAGGTGCCGGCACGGTATGTTCATGGACTTGGCTTGTTGAAGGGGGAGACGTTGGGACTGATGATTGCGATTGTTCTGTTAGATTTGAGAACGTCAAAGTGGACCACAAGCAGAAGGAGCTCGAGAGCACGCGCGGACGGAACCGCTTCCGACTCATTGTCGGCCAGGACTTTGTCGGCGAGGTGGACGCGCGTGAGATGGAGAAGTTTGGCTTTGGCAACGTGCGCACGTTCAAGGACTACCTCGACTTCTCGGGGGTTACGTTTGCCGAGGGCAAGAACGACACGGACACGTGTCGTCAGCTCCATTGGGTGCCGTACCGCAACGCGACTGAGGTCGAGGCAATTGTTGGTGGCGGCTGGAAGCTCGGCGCGCCATCCAAGCGCAAGCCGGAAGACCCGAACGGCCTGGATGAACCGACGGAGCCACAGCACGTTGACAAGCACGGCCAAGCAGGCGCTGGCGCCCACGGCGACACGGCCCATGAGGCGAACGTGAATGCCCCGGGCGTTCCCGTGCCGCCGATTTCGGACGACGCCCACGTGGGCGGTCTCATGTTCTATTTCATGGTCTTCGGCGGTTGCGTGTACGTCGTGCTCGCGAATGAAGGCGTGCGGTGGAATATCTCGAACTTGTGGGCCTCCAAGAACACCCACGACATCCGCGCATAGATTCGAACCTCCGTGAAGATAGATTCCAGTAACACTGCATCCAACAAGTTGAAATGTGTTTGTTTCCTGTGGAAAGAAAGAGCTAGCGAATCTGCTGGAGCAGCGAGTCCAAGGCACGCAGCGCGGTCGGATTCAGATCGTCAATGTCGGCGTTTTCCTTGAGCACCTCCAGCAACTCGACAGCGTCTCTGTTGTCCCGACAGCTCTGGAGGTTGGCCTCGTGGCCAGCGACAGTGCTCTCGAGAGCCAGCAACGCGTTAGTTTGGAGGGTCTCGTTCTCGGCGAACACGTGCTGGAAGAGCAACCCGAGTCCGCCGGCTTCGGCGACCATCGACTGGTTCTCGTGGTTCAGGTGGACGCCGTGGTGGATCGCCCACGCCGCCGAGCTGCACACGTCCTCTGGGTATGCTGGTGAGACCAGCAGGATGAGCTGTGGGAGCGCGCCGGACTCTCGAAGTGCATCTTGCGCCGCCGAGTCGTGGTCAGAAAGTACGTTTCCTAAGGCGAAGGCAGCGGTGCCTCGAAGCAAATCGGCTAGGTTGAAGTTGTCAGCGACAAGACTACCGCAACGCATAAGAAATGGGAGTCTACGTACAATGGTCGCCTGTGAGTAAGTCGCAAAGAGCCATGATGTAGTCGATCTCACAGAGCTGCTGGCGACCTCGCGGGAAGCCAGCGATCGTCGCCACCGTCGTCATAGCGGCCCGTTGGATGGCTTCGTGAGGGCTCGCCAGCACCTTAAACAGAGGCTCCAGCACCTCACCGGTAGCTAGCGATGTCTCCGAAGTGGGCTCGAGAGCGAGATTGCCCAGAGTGAGGCAAGCTGCAGCCTGGAGACGCGGGTCGGCGTGCGTGAGATACTTGGCAATTACGCCTGCAAGATTCCATTTCGTCAGCTCACAACCAACAACCGACCACAGCACGAGCACTGCACTTGCCTGGCGCATTCAGTCGCAGCACTTCCTGCGAGATTAGCGGCTCCGCTGTCAGCTTGATCAGCGCTAAATACGTCGGTACGTGGAAGTCGGCGAGGCGCTCGTCCTCGAGCAGCGAGATCAGCGAGTCGAGCACGTTGCTCTGGATGATATCCAGCGCTTGGCTCTCTCGCTCGTCCGTCGTACCGGGCTTGATCTGGACTGCCTGGATCGCCTCGACGACCGGCTCGCGGTCGCCCTTGACGTCCACGTTGCGCAGCCGATCCGCGAGCTGCCAGATCGATGGGCCGTCGTTGGAAGCCGCTGAGAAAGGCTGCACGCGGCCGATTCGAGTCGGAATCGCGCGAATGGACGACGCGACAGCGTTTCGTTGGCGCTGCGCAGTTTGCAACGCGCCGATCGCGCTATGGCGAGCGCCAGCGCGTCGCGACGCGACCTTGGCGGCCGTCTTCCACAGGTTGACGAGCATTGGAGATCTGCTCACCAGCTCATGTGGTTACGTACGGTTTTTACCCACTAAGTTCGTGTCCACTAAGTTCGCTTTGCCGGACGTGATTTCCCACTGACCAAGCAAGAGACAATGGGCAAGAACCGCCACTCGAAGGACCGACTTTTCGTCACGCAGACCGAGCACAAGTACCTCTACGGAGGCAAGAAGGCCGAGATCAAGCGCGCCTATCGACGTACGTTCCAGCCGTGCCGCTCGCGCGCGAAACGGAGCCGAATTGGCGACGCGAGAGGCTCGTGAACTGACGCGACGACTGACAGGTCTCCCGTACGATTGCTGCGCCATCACGCTCACGCCCTTCACCGTACGTGCGCGTCGATGGGAGCCGAGGTTTCTTGTTAGTGCTGATGGTCTGCGCGTGGTGTCTGCTGATGATGATAGAACCCTGTGGCGACCCGTGAAGGCCACGTCTTCGACCTCGAGGCCATCGTGCCCTTTGTGAAGGAACACCAGATCGTACGGAGTTCTTGCAATTGCAGTGGTGGAGTACGTGGATGGCTCATGGAACGGTCGGTCTGGCTGGCTTGTAGAATCCAGTGACAGGCGCGCCGCTCGCGCTGAAGGACCTCGTGCAGCTCAAGTTTAGCAAAAACTCGGACGGCGCGTACTTTTGCCCCGTGACTTACAAGGTCTTCACGGACAACACCAAGATCGCGGCCGTTGCGACCACGGGCAACGTTTTCGCTTATGATGCTATTGATGAGCTCAACATCAAGACTAAGAACTGGACGGTATGTTGGCTTGATGGGTGGGTTATTGGTGCTTGTAGATAAGTGATTTTGTGCACTGTGGGGTTATGTAGGATCTGCTGACGGGCGAGCCTTTCAAACGCAAGGATATCATCATCCTGCAGGATCCACAAGATCTCTCCAGTCGAGAGATTGAGAACTTTGAGCATTTACGGCTCGCCAAGGACAAGGAGGCCGGGTCGGCCAGTGATGCCGCCAAGAACATTCGCACGAACGCTGCGACAGACCGCATCTTGAAAGAACTGGAGGCCAAGAAGGCACAGCAGAAGGCTGTCGCGGAGAAGATCCAACGAGGAGAGACCGAAGGTGTGAGCGAACGCGAAAAGATCATTGCGACAGTGACGCATGGGAAGCCGACAGCGACAGCACATGGTGAGGCTGACAAGTCCACTGGCAACGGAACACTCAAATTCTCGAGCTTCACGACCGGAGAGGTCTCTAGGTCATTCACGTCTAGTGCGATGGTACCAGTGACCCAGCACGGGAAGATGGCAGCGACAGAAACAGAAGTGCTGGAAGAGCGATGGCGAGTCGTGCGGAGGATGAAGAAGAAGGGTCTTGTGCGTCTGGAGACCACTTTGGGTGATATTGTCGTCGAAGTCGATTGTGACTTTGTGCCGCAAACTGCCGACAACTTTATGAGCTTGTGTGCGACGAAGTACTATGATGGAGTGTTGTTCCACCGGATCATCAAGGGCTTCATGATGCAAGGAGGAGATCCAACTGGTACAGGGCGTGGCGGACAGTCGATCTGGAACAAGCCTTTCCGAGACGAGATTGACTCTCGACTAACTCACGACGCACGCGGTGTGCTGAGCATGGCAAACGCCGGCCCAGGAACGAACAAGTCGCAGTTCTTCGTCACTTTTAAGGCGACTCCGCACCTTGACAAGAAACATGCTGTGTTCGGACGAGTGGTCAAAGGGATGGACGTCTTGGATGCGATTGAGGAAGTCGATACGGGCGCCGAGGATCGACCACTTCGTGATATCAAAATCATCCATGCCCACGTTCTGGCGAATCCATTCCAGGAATACGAGGACGCACTAGCCCAGGGAACGGATGTGTTCACAGTTGAAAAGGCGAAGAAACAAGAGGCTGAGCGGGTCAAGGGCACGGTCGTTAAAGTCGGAGACCAATGGGTTGCATATGATGCTGAAGGGTTGGACTTGTCGAAGTTCCATAAGAATGACAGTGCGTCAGCAAAGGCTGGTGTTGGCAAGTATCTTAAAACAAGCAACAGCTCGTCGGCTAAGAAGCGTCCCCTTCCCGATGAGACATCAGAAGTCACAGAAAAGCCACCTATTGCTGTACCCGTCGCAATTGAGAGCAAGAAGAGCAAACAGGTAAAGCGAACTGGGGGCTTTGGAGATTTCTCGGGCTGGTAGCCAAGTTGAGCCATCATCCAAATGATCTGTCGACAAACCATTTCCACCACCACCATCGCTGGTGCATGCGTTGTATTTAGATGAACGAGTAATCGACGACGCTATTTCTGAAGAATTACACCTTTCGATTCACAGTATGCTCTGGAGCTAAGTGGCCATCACGAAGGGATGGAGAAGTATGTGCTGGATAAGGTCATCGGAGAAGGCACCTACGGCATCGTCTATCGCGCGACCGAGAAGGTGTATGATCCACGTTGCGCGTAGTCGCCGCTGTGATATTGACACTATCGGAAAATCTAGAGTTCCAATGATCAAGTGGCGATCAAAAAGTTCAAGTCTGTACAAGGTACCTAACGTCCAGTAGCTCGGTGCTCTAGTGCCATGCCATTCATGAAATCGCAGATGAACAACTCTCGAAGCGCGAGATCCAAGCTTGCTCGATGCTTACTCACCCGTTTATCGTTTCCTATCGCCACAACTTTCGCCACGATGGGCTTCTCCACCTTGTGTTTGATCACGTGCCAGACAGCATGAATAAGGTATCAATTGTTTTGTTGATGAAGCTCAGATCTGGTGAAACAGATAGTCTGTGGTGAATAGCTTCTATCGAGGAATCGACGCGGCGTCAAGCCAACGATCGCGCAGCGGTTGATCTATCAACTGTGCCAAGCGCTGCAGTATTGTCATGCAAGTCGTGTCATCCATCGAGGTTGGATGCCAGCGATATCTGAACAGGGAGGGAGGAAGTTCCACTAATTTGGCTTCTTGACGCAGATGTCAAGCCAGACAATATCCTTATTGACCACAAAAGTGACATTCGACTATGCGACTTCGGGGTCGCCCGCACTATCACGTTTGAAGGCGATCCGCTGAGCGACTACGTGGCCACACGATGGTATCGTCCGCCTGAGCAGGAGCTTAGGTTCGTCCAGGGTTCATGGCTTTCTTCCTGTTCACTTTCTTACTTTCTTTCTCTCGTCGATGACTAGGATGGATCGATACTCGTTCGATGCTGATATCTGGAGTGTCGGTTGTGTGCTCATGGAGCTGCTGACCGGACGTCCCCTGTTCCCCGGCAACACTCAGATCGACCAGCTGTGCGTCTCCAAATTAACACTCACGTGACCGAACTCTTGTTCTCACCTACTCGTTGTAGAAATCTCATTCAGGAATACCTCGGCCCTCTTCCGCCGACACTGGCTGCACGACTTCCTCGTGGAGTGTCCACGGTCAAGTCGGCCTCAAAATCCTTCGAGGAGCTGGTCGGTGACCGTGCCATACCCGAAGGAACGCTCGATTTCCTGTACCAGACGATCCAGCTCGATCCGAAGCAGCGACTATCGGCAGCTGCGTGCCTACAGCATCCGTTTCTCAGGCCTCTCCATGACGCCGACAAGCGAGAGCGACAGAATCGGCAACGAGAAGAGAAGCAACGGCGGTCTCGAAGCAGTAAGATCGGCTCCCCCGACAGCGAAGACGGCATCGAGGAAGAGATCCCAGATGCACGCCATGCCGACGCCAAGTCACCTGTGAGCACGCCAACGTACAAAGTGGGCCCGATGCCCCTGGACTTCAAAGACTGCTCGCCAAAGGACAAGCGGCGAAGTGCCAAGCGGTGCGAGGCCAAGGCCCAGCGTATGAGCCGCATTGGGGACATTAACCCGGCCGACTGCGACAGCGACGACATCCAAGAGATCATCGAGATGGACGAGACGAGTCTCGCCGAGCCGGTCTCTCCACGCCCCGCGACGAAACGAACTCACCACAATGACCTCCGTCTCCCCTCTCCGTCCAAATCTCGCGCTGGCCAGCGTCGTCGCGGCGGAGACACGGAGTCCACTACGGCGCTCGACCACGAATGCTACGAAGACGACTTTGAAAACTAAATCCTTTCAATACAAATATCTAGTCTACACATGTCACACATTCCACATTATTTTTTCGGGGCAAGCACTTCCTCTTTGTCCACCAAAAAAGTTCCGATTGACGATATCGCTCTGTCCCATGTCGGCGGGCGGCTTCGCGGCGATCCTCGCGCGGCTCCAGGCCGCGCAGCTGCGTCTCCACTGCGATGAGGCGCTGCGTCTCGAGCTCGCCCACGCGCAGCACCAGCTCCACGACGTGCGCGCGGCCATGCGCCGGCTGCGCGACGTGGGCTCGGCGGCGCGTTCGCTCGGGAACGAGGAGGCCGCGCGCGCGCACGAGGCGCTGCTGGCCGCGCTCGAGACACAGCAGCGCGCGCTGGGACGCGCCGTGGGCCAGCTGGGCGGCGCGGTCGCCGTGCGCGTGGCCGACCCGTTCGTGTGCGCCAAGTGCCAGGCAAGTGAGACCGTGGAGCCCCAGGTCAAGATCGAGGAGCCGCTGCTGGCCAAGCCGGACGCCGCGGCGCTGTCGCCGCCGAGACGAAGGAAGCCGCCGCCCCCGAGGCGGAGCGTGGTCAAGCAGGAGCCGCGGCGGAAGCTGGTCGTGCGACGCAAGACCACGTCGCCGGAGAGGGAGGAGGGGACGAAGATGGAGAAGAAGGGAAGGATGAAGAGAGAGACCAAGGTTGAGGAAGAGGGGGAAGAAGAGGAGGAGGAGGTTGCAGAGGAGGAGGGCAAGAAGGAGGAAGAGGTGGGCGGAGAGGTTAAGGAAGAGGTAGAGGAGGAGGATGACGACGACGACGACGACGTCGTGGTCCTGGACGACGACCCTGAGAGCGAGGAGGAAGGCGACGTGCGCACGAGGCTGAACCGACGAGTAGACGAGTGCTGGCCGCTTGCGACGTCACTCGGCGCGTTGGAGATGCCGCAGCGGAGGCGAGCCGACTATACCGACTTGGTGAAGCGTGTCACGGCGCTGTTCAAGACGCTCCACGAGTGCGACGCCGAAGATGTCGCGAGTCGAAGCATGCGCAGCGTGATCGTCAAAGCGAAGGACTCGCTAGCGGTCGCTGTGAGCCTGCTCAGTCTCCATGAAGTCACGGACGCCAGCACGATGACAATCTTTCCACTGGTCAAGGCCGTGGACGTCGCCTCGGAAAAGCACAGCACACTCAGGAAGCACATAGTACAGTACGTGGTGAAAATTTCACATGGTCCATCGGCACAAGGTTATTTGATTTCTAATGGTACCTTGTTTGCGATAGGTTTCGCGATGTGCTCGCCGAGTTCGAGGTCGTCTTGCTGACGAGAAGCTATGCCAAGCACCCTGCGGAGGCGCCGATGTATCGCAAGAAGAGAAAGACACGGCGTGGATAGAGAATTGTGATGAAGAAAAACTTTTTGGCGATTAACTGATGAAGTACTAATTGACTAATGTACGTATCCGATGACATGTGAACGCAAGGCCAGTCTTGGTTGCGAGAGGGTTCAAGTTCCGAGTTCGGGAGTAAAAAAGGATCAGCGTAGTGGCTAACCATGTGATGAATGGTGTCGCGTCAGGTAGGATGGAAGCAGCTCGAGTTTGCATCGAACATGCAAGCGAAATTGCACAGATATCAAATTTATCAGATCCAGTCCCCATGAAGCTTTGTAGATTTGCTGGGCCCTCCATGACGCCCTGATTGAGAACGCCAACACCAATATCGTTGCTCGAGAGCACGCATTCGAAATGGAGCTGCACACATCCTACACGATGTCCTAAAATGGTGCGTGAAAGACCAAAAAGTTATGTTGGCGCGTTACTTGTGTTTTGAATGTCCTCGGCAACTAGAATCTCTAGTATTCAGATCCTTTGAAACTGGAGAATCGTCAGAACGATTCTGTGGGGTTTTGTTTGTCAGTTTGCAGGATTCAAGGATTTTTGAAGCCATGATCAATTTGTCGTGACCGCCTTTCTAAACAAGAAACGGGGCCACTCAGTTTTCTCCGACGTTTCCATCTCGCACAAGCGAATCTTCCCAGTAGCCATGGAACGCCACCGATCGACTGGAAGCGAAGAAACTCGACTCCAAGAGAAGCTGCGAGGGCTGCAGCGGCAGCTCAAGCGAGCCATCAGTACACTCGGCAAGATACGCGCCCTCCGAGAGACCATCCGCATGCATGAGGCTGTACGCGACGGCAGGCTCGCATATCCGAGTGCTGGAGACGGCGGCCTTTCTCGCTTGGAATCGAGTCTTGAGCAAGTGCGCAGCGATGCCAAGCAGCTCGCGCTTGAGTACGACGAACTGTCCCTGAAGAAGGAGGAAAAACTCGCCGCCAGTCGTGCGCAGCGGCGGCTGAGCATCAAGATTGAGGAAGAGGCAACACGCGACGTCGAGCCGGCGGGCGAAGTGGACTACGACACGGATGCCACAATAGACGAACTCAGCTTTGTCGAGGTGGAGGCTGAGAATCTGAGAGAAGGAGATTGGGAGGAATTTCTGAAGCTGGATACTGTTCCCAAGACTGAACCACTCAAACCTGTGAATGTCAACGCCGCACAGTTGAAAGTAACAGTGAATGAAGCGACAGCGAAGCCGGATAACGTAGCAGATTCACTGGCAGAGTGCCGTGCATTCGTACTCAATCGGACGAGCGATACAACGAAATTCCTCTCTGCAATTCACGATTTCATTGCGGCTCTCAACGAAAAGTATCCTCGCACGAAGCCGCGGAAGTCAAGTGTGTGCATCCCACACGAGTACGTCGAAGCTCTGATAAAAGCGAGTGAGGCTGTGTTGGACCGACTGGTGCAGAGTAACCCGACACTAGCCTTAGTGCAGCCTGCACTTCGACTCCACGATGTGATGGGAAAGGTATCTCAGCCCGAGTTGGTCGAAGCACTAATCAGGTACGTTGTTTGAATGACGTCCTGGATTCCCGAGATCAGTGCTGACACCTCCAAATCAGTCCAATGCAGAGTCTGAACAACATCGTCTCTACCTTTGCCGAGACCCTGGGCGGCATGAAGCGCACGTACCCATCACCCACTCGTGACGCCGTCGCCCAAGAGTGTTTCACCCTCGCCGTCGATTCGCTCACCACAGATTGTAATCGTCGGCGTCTTGAGCTAGTCGACGCGGTGCTTCGCGCACTCAAGAGCGGGTTCAAAACTGCAATCGCACTGCGTAAACTGCCTCCCAAGACCACGGAAAGATCAACTAAGAAGGACGCCAAAAAGACGAAGACCCCGTACGACCGCGTTCCAAAGAGCCGAGACAAGGAAAAGCAGACGAATGATCGCTGGACCATTCCATGGGCTGGGCGCGTGTTGCTTCTCTCAGCCAACATCGCCGCCTACGTGATCGCGACTAAAGCGATTGGCAAAACCGAGCGATTCATGCACATTGTACAACTCATTGGCGCGCGCCACCCCATCTTCCTCTCGCTGCTCGAAAGGTACGTGGATCGGAGCCCTTCCTGGGACACCAATCTTTCTTTCTCAATGTTATTATTGCTGATGACGAACAGACCGCGCACGATCGTGCTCAAGGCCAGCAAGAAACTTCCCAAGGCGCGTCCGCTCGACCTCCAGCACGAAACGCAGCGCGTCCACGAGGCCTGCGTGAAAGCCCTCGAGCAGGCCAAGCAAATGTAGCCATATCCATGTTTGTAGCTTCAACATCGTCATAACCGTTCTTAACTGATTGACGTGTTCCAAAATGGTCGTGTTGAGCAAGAAAGAGGCAGGAAGCACAATGGAGAAGCTGGTGGGAGCCGTCTTCGGCGCCTCCATGCGGCGGCCATGACTGGTTAAGCACAAGAAAATGAAGTGGAGAAGAAAGAGCGCGTCTTGACGTAACTGTCCGTGGCGGTTCGGGTGTTGTAGCCTCACTGTGTCGCGAGTAATCTTCTGATGAAGATGAGGGGAGCGAGAACGTCAGAGGGAGGTGTCTACTGACATCCAGCGAGCCACGTATGGCCCGCGTGGGATCACGAGGGTCTGCTCTGTGTTTGATAATTCTGGCTCGCTACTCAAGAGCCGTCGGTTCGCTCTCTTGCGACTCTTCGCATTGCCCGAGGGACGCCCCACACACCTCCGACCTCCTTGTTTGCTCACCGTCACGCTCCCCTTCGTTCGGTATTTCCTTCAACAAGGCAACCAGCACGAGCTCGAGACTTGTATTCAGGCCACAGAGAACGATCTTGCTCTGAACTGGACGCGGTCTCGTGGCCTTTTTCGGACGAGGAGGCTCAGGATCAAGGGATTTATTTCCGGAGACTGCAGATTGTGTAAAGCGTCAGCGATGGACGACGATGGCTGCGCGGCGCTGCTGGGGCGTCTGAACGCCGATGTCTTGACGGATGCAAGCAACGCAGCGCTCGGTGAGGAGCTCCAGACGCTTCGTGGACAAGTGATCGATGCCACACGCGCGCTCAAGCGAGTGCGTGGCGTGTGTGACCTCTTGACTCGCGAGCGAGGTCGGCACTGTTGCGTGGACGAAGTCGAGGCGCTGGGGAGAATTTTACGAGCCAGGGTCAGTGCATTGCAAAGGTTTGGCGCTCGACAGATAGAAGTCGGTGCTTCGGTTGGTGGAGGGGAGGGGAATGGAGATCAGTCATTCGAGACGGAGACTGAGGACGGCGCTGACGATGGAGAGATGGGATGGGAGGTGGAAGAGGTAAATGGCTGCACGAGGAACAGTGACGATTTGGAGAGAACGCTTGAGCCGGTGGGAGTCGAGCCGCGTGAATCCAGCGACGGAGACCAGCCGCAAACGCCCACGCGACCGCGAGAGGCTGGACCCGTGATTGAGACGGATCGTGCGGAAGAGGTCTCGTCGGCCTACCAGAGTGCACCGGTGCTCCGAGTCTCTGTCCCAATTTTCGAGTGCGTTTCGGAGACGGAGACAACAACCTCTCGAGAATCGTCCCCAGAACGTCGAGAAGGATCTGCTGGTACGGTCTCCGTTGTTGACGAAGGAGTCCAGCAACATGGGGGAAGTGAGGCTCAGCCTCAGCAGAGCAAACCTCAGGTTTCGACTGATACTGCATCAACGATCATTAGTTTGCCGACAACAATGGATCAGTCAGCGATGGTGGTCAATTCAGCAGCAATACGCGAAGCGAAGGTTCGACCTAAACCGAGGCAACCCACCAAACCGAGACTCAATAAAGCGACAAAGGAGCCCAAGATTAGCGAGCCTCGGAGTGTCAGCAAAGCTACTAGAGGTGGAGAACGAAGATTGCATATTGATCTTGAAATTAGCAAAGATCACCGTGGAATCGACAACGAAAGAGAGGAAGAACTTATCCTGCCGACCGCACCGACAATAACCGCAAGCGAAAGTGAAGCAACAGAACAAGCGGAAATATCCCCAAACCTTCAAGAGCCCGGCCCACCTCCAAGTGGATGCGATAAACATAACAGCGAAACTACTACTACCGCAAGTGCTTTCAGCGGCGAAGCAAGCGAGATAGAGAAGAGCCCCCCGCTGATAAATGCGCCGGCTGTGCTTTATCATGCTGAATCAATACTCAGATTGCTCGATGAGATCGAGAGTGACTCTCCAGTTTGGCTGGCTTCGTTGGAGGCAGTCGCTGACCAAGCAGCAAATCTCGTTGGAATGGTAGACGCTCTTCACGACAGCCAACCAGTAGATCGAAATGGTCTTGACTTGATTGATCAGAAGACTGCAGTCGCTGTATCACGACTCTCGACCTTACTTCACGCTTCGAGGCCTGTAACTTTCGGTTTGATTCGGATCATCAGTCGCATTCAAGAGCCGCTGAGAAATGTTAAAGCGATCCCACTATGCTTGTTGCATGCGAAGTAAGACGCGAGGCTTTGGTTGGCCTGACGATATGGTTAGACTGACGGAATCTTGTTGTGTAGATGCTTTTTATGCCCACCACAGATCAAACCGATTCTTGATGCGATCATACCCGCAGAATTTCTGGCGTCGGATGTGGTGAACGATACTGTCACGAAATTGTTATGGCTAGGAGTGACATTTCTGGTCAGCGAGAAGCCGAGCGATAAGATGATATGTGAGTGGCTGAACATGTTCAACACGACGCTTCTTCCTACGCACGTCAAGGCGGAGTTCCAAGCGGACCCATACCTATCGGATGGTATCTCTTTCCCAGCCCAATTGCTAATCCTCTCCATGATCGTTCGATGTGTCATTACGGTTGGGTCACCGGACCAAAACCGTATGCTGGAGGTGGCAATACAGAATATTCGGATTCATTGGAAGGATTGCGATCACTACTTCATTTCGTGAGTTTATACACGCCTACACTACAATAGCGCTCACAACAAAGACTGACCCTCAAGGTTTCGTGGAAGCCTCATCTGCATGCTGATTCGCAGGAGAAAAAACCCGAAGGCTCCAATTCCGACTTACAGCATTTCTCCTGAGATAGAGCGAATCCGATTTTCTATACCATGGTATTATAGCACCCGGCACCAAGTACTGCTGGCCCGTATGCAAGTGATGGTCGGCGACATATCTCTGTAATGCTGCGTGCGAGTGCATGATTACCCGTTCTCTACAGCTCTGAACTGATGTGGATGGCGGTGAATTTCCTATTTGAAAACGTGGTTTGAAGATAGAGTTTTTGCGATCGAATATCTCTCTCCAACTTCCTTTTGGCACTCACAAGGGCGATCGTTGTGGTCAAGGGCAGACAAGGTACTCGAGATCTTCGCGCGAAATGATCCAGACGATTCTTGCATATTCACCGCTACGCATCAATAGTTAACTTGAGCTAATGAGCTGAAGACGGTCGAGAGAACTCGTCGTGCCCAGGTAGCACATTTCATAGTGCTCTGAGATAGTTTATTCCACTGAACCGAAGATTGTGAGGGGCAACTATCGAATTTGCGGTGAGGATTTCAATAAGGAACATGCATATATGATACGCTGGGACTTCACACAGCGGATTCTATCGAAAGATTTGGCAACTCTTCGACGACTCTTCAGTATCTCAATCTTGGATACGAGAATGAGGGAAATCAATGGGCATGCCTTGGTGTTATCGGGTCTGGGCATGAATGTCGTGGCCCATGCTGCCAACAAGGCTATGGGGGACGAGCTGCACGCTCTCCGTACCAAATTACGTGCCGTCGACAAGACTTTTAAACACGTACACAAATTGAGTGACACTGCTGCAAAGGCAGAACGAAGACACGACGAACAGGTCCGACAGAAATATGCCGTCGACTGTCTAGAGGCGATGCGGATCGTGCTCCAGTCTCGTATGCGAACGCTACAGTCCAAGATCGCCCCCGTGAATGAAGTCATTGAGATCCTGGACGACAGCGAGGATGAAAACTTAACGGAGCACTCAGCACTCGAATTGGGTAATGAGAAACCAATCGTCAGTGTGGAAGAAAGAGACCCGATTGATCAGTTTGCCAAAGACCACACAGAAAACGGGTTCGATGGTAAAGTTATAACGGCTGATGCTCCACTTGCTTCGAGCAGACCGTTTGACCCACCTCGGCATTGCTTTTCAAGTCGAGTTGCCCCCAAGTCGTGCCGTGGCATTGGCGAGAACCACATCATTGATGTTTCTCGATCATCTCCCACGCTTTCTCTCTCGTTGCCGTCTTCTCCCACGGATGACAGTGCGCGTTGGCCAGGAATCAGAACAGGCAGCGGCTTGCCGAATATTCTCACCGAAGTAGTGGCAACTCACACTGTTGCTCCTGGCGTGATCACATGCTCGAAGATCCCAGAATCGTTTCCGTATTCTTCGCCGACCCAAACACCTGGCCGAAAGATTCCTGGGAAAGTTTGCGTCGACTCTATATTCGTCGTGGAGGACCCGGTTTCATTGCCATTCATGTTTACAGTTGGTCCGATGATCAGTTCTGATAGAAAGATCCAGGATTGGGATTCGATGGACGGAGGTGCTTCAGTTGAGCGGCTCGTCCATTCCTGCCTCAGTCTTACCCAAGCTTTCCAGTCAGAGACTTCTCCTTCGTTGGTTTCGCTTGAGGCTGCTGCGAAAGAAGCCAGCAAGCTTGTTGGCTTGGTTGAAATACTCTACATGAACGCTGTTACACCAATTTTCACAGGCAACTTGGAGCAAGTGACGAACGAGATCATAACTGAGCTTTCCAGACTGCTTCATGAGTTTCAGCCTGCCACGCTCGAACTGGTTCGAGTAATCCGCGTCGTGCAAGAACCAATGCGGGCAGCACGGCAGCCTGGTATGTGTTCCTTATACCGAAAGTACGTGGCCCGCAACGCCGCAGATGTTTCCGTATTTAACTTGGTGTTGCTTAGATGTTTCCTAGTCCCATCGATGATCAAGACCGTCATGATTGGGATCATTCCAAGGAGGTTCATCCGGTTCGATCTTCCTACTGAAGGTCTAGTACGGCTTGTATGGCTCGCCTTGACGTTTCTTGCAGGCGATGAACTGTTGCTGTCAACCATAAACGAATGGCTCGAGGGGCTGAGACAGACTCTCTGCCCAGGCTACATTCTTACCCACCTTGATGACGAAGTTTGGGGCGACGCTCGCTTCCCTCTCTCTGTTCAGCTGCTTATTCTCGCCATGATCACTCGACGCGTCGCTGGCTCGAATAAGAAAATGATCAGGTATCTGGTATCCAGACTCATCAGTTTTACCCAGCGGTTTGGACGATCGGAGCGCTACATCAAATCGTACGTGGCCTGGTGGTCTGTTGATTTGCTGGTATCCATGCTGACACAAGACTCAATTCTCAGACTCATCAAAGTCGCGCACAACGACAAGGCAGAGCCTTTCGACTTCGCGAAAGAACTCAGGAAGATTCGGCAGGTACTGCCCTGGTATTATGAGCTATCACAGAAGATAGGCGGTGTAGATCTATCTTCGACTCGGGCTTCGGAACCACTGGTAGTGCAGGAAGCACGTGTCTAGTAGTTGTTGTGCCAAAGAGTTGTAAGGCTGCTCGATCCTCGGGTGACGGTCTATGTCGCCGGGAGCCTGCGCATGCCGTGTGCATAGCGGACTAGATGACCACACATTTCTCGAAACAATATGACACGGTTATTCGCCAGATTTCTTTGAGCTTGTGGGTAAACGATAGATGTGACTGTGACTTCATCAAAGGTCGAGCAAGCCGTTCGTGATAAGTTCGATCTATTTCTGGTGTTGGAATTTCCATCAACACACCAGACCAAGTCAGCACGAAAGATCTCGCGACACCCAGCTATGCAAGTAGACGCGACGGCAAAACTGCTCTCCGGTCTGGACTCGGTGATCGTTGCTGGCGCCAGCAACGAGGCTATCGGAGAGGAGCTGAAAGGCGTGCAATCGCATCTAGGTAATGCTGCCGCGACACTGACACATGTGCGTCGGCTGTGCGAGGCGATTGCTCACGTCGAGCAGCGGCGGGACGAGACATATCGCCAAGATATCGCCGTAGATGGCGTCGAGGCGTTGAGCGTCGTGCTGAAAGCGAGGATGCGGACACTGCGAGCGAAGCTGGCACAGATCGCTAAGCCCATAGAAGTGGATACTTCAAGCGAGAACGAAGGGTCTCTCCCCAGCTTTAGGTCGATCGATGGCGACGAATCAAGAAGCCAATTGGAAATGGCGGACGAAAGCAAGGAGCTGCCACCACTACCAACAATGGTTGGGCCGGACGAAGACGGAGACTTACTACCGAAAATGTGGATACCGGAGGCAGACTTATCATGCAACACCATGGCGACCGACAAGCCGAAACGGCTTCCCAGTTCCCCGCACTCAATCTCACATCGACCACCAAGTCCAGTGAAATCGTCGTCGGAAAGCGACACGCCCCTCGTCGGTGGAGAGCCTATGTCTCTACCGGAGCACTTTGACGACCGCGCACATACGCCGTGGATGGCGGTGTTGATGGAGAAGATAAATGGATCAGATGCATCGCGCGCGAGACGCGCCCGGCCCACGTCATTCAAGAAACCTCGAAGAGAAAGTTGGACTGACACGACAAGTGAGCAGCCAGATGACAGCGACGACACGTTCACGATTGGCAGTGCAGAGATGAACTCTACAAATGACAGCGAAGATGACACTTTCACCGTAGAAAGCGATGGCAAGAACTCAACACACGAGAACAACAACGAGTCTATAACAATTGCTGTCGATCGGCCAAAGCGTTCTCGAACTAACTCCAAACCAGCTCTCGGACCCGATAACGACGCGAGACTTTGCGGATTCGATTCTCACACAATTTGGTGAGATTGACGTGAATGGCCCTGGGATTATGATCGAGCTGGAGACACTTGCCTTCCGACTCGGGCGACTCGTGGAGATGAGCGACAATCTCCTCCAAGAGAACCTCAACATCGAAGATCTGGTGCTCTGCGAAATCATCGAGAAGACTGAGAAAGCAGTGATGTCGGAAAATGTGTCCGACTGGTGTCCTATTCTGTCCAATTTGTCCTACGATCTTGCAATATCTTGCAACAGAATGTCCTAATACTGTCCAAAATTCCGAAATTTTCTCGTTTGAAAAACGAGATAATATCTAAACACGACAGATTGTCAATATTATATGTACATATTGTACATATTATCAAGGCTCTAGGGTGTCCTAAGACCCAAGGGATCTCGATTGTGAAGACTGCACGCGCCCGAGCCAGTGGCGGTGACGCTATACGCGCGCTGGAAGAGAATGCGCTGCGTTGCCTCGCACCCGATGACAAGCGTCCGTTTCTAATCGAGAACTCGGCCAAAACCACTGCGACTGGGGAGATTGAGCGAATCCTTTTGTTTGGCCATCCTGAGTTGGTGCGATTGCTGCGCTATCGTGGTTGCAACGTCTACATTGACGGAACGTTCAAAATGGCTCCTCCCGGCTTTTCTCAGTGCTTGATTATCATGGTGCACGACCCCTCAGTGGATCTCTACGTGCCGGTCATGTACGCACTTGTCAACCGAAAGAACCAGGATACTTATTGGAGTGTACTGAATTCGGTTATTGTGGCTACGGATCGAATGCTTGAGCCTGCGACAGTTACTTGTGATTTTGAACAAGCGTTGATCAACGCTGTGGTGGAACAGTTCCCGAAAGTGACCGTGATTGGCTGTTTGTTTCATTTCAAACAGGCCATGCGCCGCAAGTTGATTGATCTTGGTATTCCAACCGACAAAGTCAGTGAAATCATGCAGAAGAATAAGTTGGACCTGCTGACCACCATTCCATCAGCCGATATCGAGAAGGTATGTACATTCCGTTTTTCACGTGTCTGAGATCTCATTGTGGTCGTGCGACTATTGTAGGGTATCAGTTTCGTCCGCTCCGTCACAGATGAGAGTGGGGCGAAGCAGAAATGGAATCAGTTTTGGCAGTACTTCCGGTGCACCTGGATGGGCCGGTATGATTTGAGTATGTGGAACGTAAGCGCAATGGCTGAGCATGATATCCCTATCCAAAATCGCACGAACAACCCTCTCGAAAAGTACAATCGTGATTTCGGGGAGCGTTTCAAGCGTGCACGCCCAAGTCTCGCTACTTTTGTTCAGACTGCGAAAGCTGACAGCATTCGCTATGCTCAGCTGATTGATGACATCAAGAAAGGACACGCCGAGCCACCATCCCATGCCCAAGAGGTTGAAATTGTTATTCCACAGGAATTCCTCAACTTCCAGTAGAAGAACCACTACCAGAGTCAGATCCTCAATAGAATGACAAGATTCTCTTAGTTCACGATGCTTGGTCCACTTGTCCTAAACCTGACCGAAAATCCTGAAAGCTTACCAAAAATCGTAGGACAAATTGGACAGAATAGGACACCAGTCGGACACATTTTCTCCTCCCAAAGCAGTGACTCAGCTGGCGGCAACACTACACGACTATGAGCCTGTGACGCTCTATCTTGTTCAAGCAATTACCCACGTGCAAGAGCCCATGCGGTGGGCTAGCAACCACGTGCTGGGCGAGCTGAGTCGAAGGTGAGTCCACGAAAAATTCGCGTATTGCAAATCTCATTATATTTTTGATGTTTCTAGGTGCTTTCTCATTCCGTGTAAGATCCGAAAGTTGCTGAAGGCATTGTTACCGGATAGTTTCGTCGCCTCCGACCTGCAAACCGACGAGGCTGTACGGCTTGCATGGTTGGGAGTTTCTTTTCTCGTTTCCGGCGAGCCCTCCTCGCCACAGATAAGTGGGTTCATGGCAAACCTCAAGGAGTCGCTCAAGCCATATTACGTCAAACCGAGACCACCATACTCCAAAGACAGTGTCCTCCCAGTGAGCTTGGTGGTTCAGCTATTAGTACTCACAATGGTAGTTCGCCGAGTTGTGGCAGTGGGAGACGCGAATCATATTGAAGAACTGCAAGCTTCGATCGAGCAACTCGCGACCGAATTCCTGCATGGCGCCAAGTACCTGAGACCGTATGTATCCCAAACCGAATCGTTGCAATCTCCACTAACCTCTTCTAATGGCGTTGCAGGTTAGTGATGTCAATGCGGAAGCGCACACGACCGGCATTCCTGAGGTCGATTCCATGTTTCAATTTTCAGTTTGAGATCGACAAGATCCGACGAACCGTGCCGTGGCTCACATATGCTTGGTTTGGAAGAAACTCTGGCGATGATAATTCTGCCGACAGGAACACAAATACGACGAAGAAGAGGCTTTCCGACGGAAAATCCACCAGAAGCGACGACTCCAAGAAGCCGAAAAAGATTTGCTTCTAAGAGATACATTAGAGCGCTTGTCATTAACAGAGTTGGACTGTAGCCGTAGGATCCACTGCCATTTTGGGTCGCACGTTTGATCTTTTCCTTGATTTAGAATAGTTGCATCTGAAGGTCCTCAGGAGTTGATCGATGTGGAGTATCTGAGTAATGCCGGACTATCGCGTTGTCATCTTTTCTCTCCATACGTGCGTTCCAAGGCGAGTCGTTTGTTGGCTTTCATGGTTCAAACGAACCCAACAATTCTTTCGATAATTTGATAGTTCTTAACCTCGTCCCAAAAGACAGGTCGCGATCTTCACGTCGAGGATCATGGAAAGTGACGCGACCGCAGCGATTCTTTCAGGTCTTGGACTCGATGTCGTGGCTTCAGCGAGCAACGAAGCGATTGCTGAAGAGCTTCGTCGCGTTCGAGCTCAACTGAGCGACTTGGCCCAGGGTCTCACGCACGCTCGTCAAGTAAGCACGAGTCTGAGCAGCCTCGCGACATCCCATGACGTACCAATCGAACATGGCGTCTCCATGGATGGAATGCTGCACTTGTGGGTCGTGCTCCAGGAAAAACTGAAGGCTCTACAGATGACTCAAAATACGCCACTGGTTTCGGAGACCGCCACGGAAGACGAGTCGCTATTAGCAGAAGTCACAGACGACCACACGTACGACTCGACTGATTCCGGGTCGTGCGTCGGGACAGCTCATCATGACGTCGCGCCCACACTCTCACCGTCCGCGATCGTTCGGAAAGGCAGTCGAAAAACAAAGGAGGCTCTCGTTTCGCAGTTTACAGTCGTCGAGGATTCTCAATGTGGGCGTTACGGAACTGACGTGGCTGCCTCGAGCAATGAGTTTCAGGCGCTTTTGGCTCGCCCGCTGATCGATTTTCGCAACCCGATCACATTTTGCACTGCTGAAGCGCCCGATATCGCATTCAACTCGTCTTGGGGCGAGATTGCTCCCATCTCTTTAATTCTGTCAGATCAGGTAGCCAACTTCGAGCAGCCACAACTCGAGACTGGTAGAGACTCCCACATCAGTGCAACACCTTCACAAAGCGCACTCGCGCTTGGCCAGTCTAGGAGTGAAGAGCATCTACAAGAAGTCGCACTGCCACCGAAGAACGCGGGCAGCGAGATCCTGATGCGTTTCGTCGAAGATGTGAACGAAAACGTCCGCCGGGCGCTCCCGCCGGCTGCTCCCACGTTGGCGTCCCTGGAAATGTTAGCAGAACAAGTCGGACAGCTCGTTGAGATCGTTGACAATATTCCTCAGAAGCAAGCTAAAACCAGGATCACGCCGCAGGATATGATGGTGATCGACGAAAAGACCCGGCAGATCGTGTTGAGTACATCACTCCTGCTCCATGAGTTCCGGCCGGCGAGTGTCGACTTAGTGCGAGTGATCGCTCACGTCCAGGAGCCGCTGCGGTGGACCTCACGTCTCGCCTCACTGTTCCCAAGGTATCATACAAGCAAATGGACGATCTAGGATGATCACTAAACGAAGCCGCTCTTGTAGGTGTTTTTTCCTCGTTGCGAAGGTCAGGCCAATCCTCGCAGCGATCCTTCCGTCGGATTTCGTCGAGGCCGAGCTCACGAACCACGAGGCCGTCAAGCTCGTGTGGCTGGGCGTCACGTTTCTCGTTGGTGTGGGCCCCGACAAGAGCCGCATGAACGAGCTCGCTCGCATCCTGGACGCGCTCAGTCGCTACTCGATGGAGGCGAAGGAATCCCAGTCCAGGACGATGACGCGTTTGCCTTTACTCTTCTACGTGCTCTCCATGCTAACTCGAAGGCTCATCGCGATGGGGCGGAAGAATGAGCTCACCAGTTTCAAGATCTCGGTTGAGAGGCTTTTACCGGTGATTTCGGGTGGGCAAGAGTATCTCCAAGGGTGAGTTCTGCTTCCCTTCGATTCGCGTGGCGATTGTTATCTAACGTAGCTAGCTGTGCATGAAGACTCATCACTCCGATGCGAAACAAAATCGCTGAACTACGTAAGCAGAGACGTTCCAAGTTCCACAAAGTGCCGTCGTTCGACTTCGAGGCCGAGTTCGAGATTATCCGTCGTGCCATCCCGTGGTTCTACTCGACACTGTCACTATGAAGAGCTACGATTCGTCACTAGATCGAGGTTATGTACCCATGTGAACGTCCCCAAAACCTTCTATATTTGTGGATATCGGTTCGTAACTCATGCGATCCTCAAGAGCTCCTTGTTCTGAGCCTCCCTCTCTTCCTCGTCGATCACGAGCGAGCCCCATGAAGAGAGACGACGTCAACGCCGCCGTGCTGGGCAGTCTGGACGCGCGCGTCGTGGCGCGTGCAGCCAACGAGGCCGTCGCGGATGAGCTCGCGACGCTGGCGCGCCGCGTGGGCGAGGCGTCGCGCATGCTCACGCGCGTGCGCAGCATCTGCCGAGCCATTGCAAGCGTCGAGCAGCAGCACCAAGCGGCGTATCTACAAATTGACTCAATTGACGGCATTGACGCAATGCGCGTCGTGCTCAACACGCGCGCGCACACGCTGCAGAGGAGACTCGCGCCGAAAGCGATCGAGTGCATTGAGATCGAGTCGTCGGACGACGAGCTGCCGATGCGAGACAGGCCGGCAGCGACCTCGCTCGTGCATTCCACGATGGCCCGTCGCCCGACGATCACTCGACGGTGGGCGACCGCTACATTCACGGCTCCTATGGGAGACCACATCCGCGTGGGAGGGATTTCGACAGAGAGCAACGAGACTATACCGACAGCTGAGGTGGATACGACGAGTGTCAGGCGCCCAACGATTGTGCGACGACCGACACAACGCGTCTCGGAGAATGGTCAGACTACTGTTAGACCACCATGTCCAGCTTTTGCAGGTCGTGGGCCACACCCGTGGATTGATGATGCAGCTGAGGAAGACGACGAAGTCCCGGAAGAGATTCTCGTTCCCAGTAGCCGATCCGTTACTCCGAATCAATCGAACAAACCCAAGCCTACACTACCAAAGGCCCTGCCAAGCGTCCAGGCGGAGAAAACAACGGAGCGACTGTCTCCGAGAGCTGTGCTCTCGCTTCACAACTGTGGGAACCGAGTGGAGCCAGAAGAGAATGGCCAGCGCCAAACATCGTTCCAGCGGCGGAGTCCTTGTCCAAACCGTGGATCCCCGACAGCGTCACCATCACGGATGCCTCAGAAAGCTCATTGTACGGATTCTTCAGATACAAAAGCATCATCGCTCTCGAACAGACTATCAGGAGAACACGAGCCAGAAGATTCGACACAGACTCCTCGACGATCGTCTCGAACGAGATCGACCAAGATCGATGCAATGTCGATTCGCGCCGACGCCGAGTCAATCTCACAATTAGTGAAGGCGATGAAAGGCGGTCCGGTTGTTCAGCTATCCACGCTAGAGTCTCTCGCTGAACAAGTGGGCCACCTTGTCGAGGCATCAGGATCACTAACTGTCCAACCTGATGCCGACGAAGCGCAGCTCATGGATGATGCAGTGGCCGATGCTGCGAGTCGCCTCGCTGCAGTTCTCTACGATTTTAAACCCATCTCCCGCAATTTGATTCGCGCGATCGGTCTCATGCTCGAGCCAATTCGCCGCTCAACCCGACCAACGTTTAGTTCGCTTCTCTCAAGGTCCAATATGTTTTCCATTCTTGTATTCGCGGCGGAGAATATCACTAACCATCTTGTTCCTGTAGTTGCTTCCTGAAGTTGACCCAAGTCAAGCCTTTGCTGCATGCACTTCTGCCCGACGATTTTACTGCGACCGAGCTGAAAAATGGGAAGGTCTACAGAATAGTGTACCTCGCAGTGATCTTCCTGATGAGTGGCACACCTTCCCCGAGCGTCATATCAGAATGGGTCGAGACCTTGAAGGAGATGCTGAGCATGGATTACGTGAACGCAGAGGTCAATGGAGATCGAACGCTCCGCGACCCAATTCCATTACCGGCGCAGCTCCTCGTGATCGCGATGATCGCTCGACGAACCATCTATTTCCCTTGCTCGGAGGGTACTGTTGCCTTCAGAGAAGCACTACGAGATGTGGCTACAACGTTCAAAGGTGGAGCCAAGTACCTGAATTTGTGCGTATGCTTTGGGCTCTTGTTGATCGCTTTCAGGGATTGATCTCACGCGTTTGTTCTGACGTTTAGAATCGCAAATAGGCTTCGGCCACGAACGACTGAGAATATCGAGAATCCTATTTTTCAATTCTGCTCCGAGATCATAAAGATTCGTCGATCGATTCCTTGGTATTACGAGGCTCGTCTCGAGCGAAAGCAGGCTCGTGTGAAACGATCAATCGCTAATAGTGAAGATGTCGTGGCAAAGCGAACAAGGAATAAAGTCGTTGGCATGGACAATGACCATGAACTGGGCGCTCGAGTGCCCTCGATATCAAGGCTTCAATACCAGTCTTTCTCGGCTCCTCCGAGATAACCCCGAGCTTGAGAGTCAGCAAAACTCCGTCTCACGCCGACGAACGCATCTGAAGATAGACACGGGTATCCGATTAAATCCCTCGAGATTATCTACAGGATCCAACGAGTCCACACCAGCACAACTCGATCAAAGAGATAGAGTGCCGCCGTGTTTCGGAGATGAAATAGCACAGTCCCTTCTGACAGTTTTGCATCATGGCGCTCCTCGCAATTCTTCTAGATTTCTGGCCACACCTGATTCGCTTGTTCTCTTCCCTAGCTCGACCCTTCAACATGGATGAGGGCGATTGCTGCGAGCTTCTACTCGGCGAGCTCGATGGAGCGCTCGTGGCCGACGCCGCCAACGCAGCGCTCGCGATGGAGCTAGAGACAGCTCTCGCAAGGGTGACAGCAACGGCCTCGGCTCTCCGCCGAATGCGTGAGGTGGCTAACAGAGGCAGCGGCTTGCCGTTCAGAGGCACCCGATTGACCGTCTTTCGACACGAGATCGACGCTTTCGAAGCGCTAGACGCTCGGATTCGAGCAAAGTTGGGTCCGTTGGACCCTCCGAGCGATCCATCTCCACCAGTTTCCAAGCCAACGGCATGTGAGCCCACGACAATAATTGAGGTTCCAACAGAGCCAGCGCCGGAGCCTCCAACCGCCGAAGAATACGACGAACCGATTGCACACATGCTGGTGATTCAATCGGCGAAAGAAAAGCTTCAAGACAGGCCGCCTCTAGTGATAGCACTAGACGACGACGACGACGACGACGAGAGCATGACGGCCGATGAGAGCGAGCTAGAGCCAGTGGACGAGATACCAACCGAGACAAGTGGGCTCTCGGAGCAGTCCTCTCCAATGCCATCCAAATCAAGTCATATCCCTGATCAGATCTTGCCGACACCGGAGAAGGAACAAGAGAAGACATCGGAGACCCCAGTCCAGGTTGCGCCGAAGAATGGGGTCAAGAAAAGAAAGAGAAAGGTTCCCTCACCTCCGTCAAGAGACGGTCTTGGCAGCGACGAGAAGCAGTCTTCATCTGTGTCAACCGAGTCAAGCCAAATCCCTCACCAGACCTCGACAACGCCAGGAACGGCATACAAGAAGACACGGGACGCCCTAGTCAAAGTTGCGCCGAAGAATGGGGCCAAGAAGATTCCTTATACTCTATCTGCATCAGGAGATGATCTCGACACGGAGGAGAAGCGACTTTTATCGGTTGGGAGGTCCTGTTTGTTTCAGTGCCAACTCATGCAGACGGACTTGAGTCTCGTCACGTTTTCGCATCTAGAGACACTTACGGTTCAAGTGCTGTGGGTGATCAACTCCGTTGTGACGGTGAACAACGTCCGTAAAACAAAGGGCCTCCCAGCTCTCGAAGGTGACATCCTCTCGGTTACGGCCGACGTGGCGTCCCTCCTTCTCGGTGTTCTCATCGGCTACGAGCCCGTAACACTCACGCTTGTGCACCTCTATCGCTCGTTATATGACGCCGTGCAGCGAAGGGCTTGTAGAGAACTCCTACCTCCTCCGAGTGTGCGTGAACCTTCCCTTGCACCTGCCAGCACCATCGACGGGCGACCACAGCATGTGTCCAACATACTCGCTGGTCTATTGCCTCCGTCCGTCATGCAAGAACTCACAACGAGCGATGCAATCGCGTTAATGTGGACAGCTCTCGTCTTCATGGTTTGCGGCAAGGTCGCATATAGCGATGAAATTGCAGACGAAAATCGAATCATGTCATGGGTCAGGCTGTTCTCCGCACACATCAAGTCGGCTCCACTGAGCAAATTCCGAGCGGACGTACCTCTCACGATCAGTTATCTCGCGTTGGCCATGGTGGTACAAGGAACGATCGCTTTCGGTAATAAGGCGACAATCGGTCGACTCACCTGCGCTCTCTTACAATTCAATTTGCGCTCCAGCGCCGAGTTTGTCTACATCCGTGGGCAAGTGGGCGAAAGGCTTGCTCGTTACTACTCAATTCCTGCTAACTGTGGTTCTTTTTCTGGCTGTGTAGGCTCTGCCAAAGATTGTGGGCGGCTCTTACCCCCACGCTAGCCACACGAGTACCGGCAGTCCCGAAATTCGACTTCAAGAAAGAGTTCGACGTAATCCTTCTCGTAGTCGAAGGCAGGAAACCAGAGAGAGAGGCAACAAAAAACTCGCTACCCTGCGCGACGAAGAAATAGTTTGAGATGGTTGCTGAAGACAGTGTAAGTCAGAGACGAAGACGCTTAGTGTATTAGTTGGTGATGTGCAAGTTTCCTTAAACACAAAACGGATCTGCGTACGCCTTCGCCTCATATCGTGCTCTTCGGGAACGCGATGACTGTCATCAACTCCTGCTAACATTGGCTCGCAGTGGACAACCTGTCCAGTATCCTCAGCCTCAGGCCCTGCTGACAAAGTACGGCGCAGACCATGGACTCCTTGCCAATTTTTCTCTCGGATGGTTTCTCCACTCGATCGATACCTCGATTGCTTGGGAAGGTAAACGACTACGGATAGGCAGCGCATTTGCAGACCTCGTGCATCTGCATCTAACAACCATGGTCAAGCCGTCCCCTCCATCGCTCAACGCACTCTCAATGCTACGCTGTACCGTTGTTTGGAGGGCCCAGACAACCGTCAACCCTCAATTTTTTGTGGCCAGCGGCAAAGAATTGTTGGTCACAGATAGTCGTGGTTGTGGTCCTCAAGCATCATCTGTATGGCTCACTTGAAGGCCGCATAGCGCGTCTCACGGACCGCACACAGTATTCGTCGCTATACTTGCAATGTGAGCTCGGGCCTTGTTAGGGCCTGAGCTCACATAGGTCCGTCATGGTTGCGGTGGCAGTCAGCGCTAAAAGGTGTTGAAAGAAATACGACGGTGGTCTACAAGCGCACCGTTCGTTCGCTGTGCTTCTTATCAGTTGCATGAATTAATGACGTTTTTTGTTTGATATTGTACGAGTGGACCTCACTGTCCATCACCATCATGAGCTGTTCAACTTCGCCCTGGAATGTTTCTCTGAAACCTCTGGGACAGGAATTCAACCGTGGTGGGCTGCGTGTACTCCGGAACACTCTAACTTTGTAGCCCCAGTTGTCAGAACACCCAGGCGTACGAATACGGTAGAGCAATTGGAAATATGCTAACGCTTTGGTGTGCACTGGTTGGCGTGAAAGGAAGCACCTTCTCCATTGATATCGATGCTAGTGAGTCGGTTGGAGACCTGAAGAAGGCGATTAGGAAGAAGAAGAAGAATCTCAGGGCGGTCAATTCGGCCAAGCTGCAGCTGTTTCTCGCCCGAAAGCGCGACGGCAGGTGGTTGAAAAGTAAAGATCCTGCTGTGCTGCGACTGGAAGAAGGAAAATTTGATGAGGATATTCAGGCGGCGATAGGTAAAGAACCTATGAATGCAACAAAGACGTTACAGCATGCGCTTCTTGATAACGGCACAATGACTCTGCCACGGACTGACGAAATCCACGTGTTAGTGGTGGTTCCACCGCCACGTGATGTCGGTGGAAAGCGTGTCGGAGTGGACGATTGGTTCGCCGACGAAATATTTTGCACCCACAAGAAGAAACAAAAACTGGGTGAAGAGGACGGACCGGACCAATTCACACGGTATTTTGAGATGGCTGACTTCCCTCCGTTGCTTCATCCGATGCTGCGTTACGAGAAGATCGTGGAACGAGATGCTTATGTGGTGATTTTCGCTGAGCTCATGAGCAAGGTGAAGCAGTGTTTTGAAGTCCCATCAGCCGCGAACATGATCGTGACGGGGAATCCGGGGATAGGAAAGAGTCGGTTCTACCTCTATTGCATCTTTCAACTTCTGTTCGGACAGCGAGCAGACGTCAAGGAGCTGGGTTCGTTTGACTTGGTGCTCAATGCCGACAACATAACCACCAATTTCGCGCTGAAAGCAATCAATTTGTCGAATTGGACACAGAGCAAGTTCGCGCGTTATCACAGCAACTCCGTGTTCTCCGGCTGATCGATGGAAAATCATCGACACTTACCGGCTGGAGTGGTGTCTCTATCTTGTTTGCTTGCCCGGATCTTGATGGCATCAAAAACTACGCCAAAGTCAAGTCGTTCACCTACATCTTGCCTGTGTGGAGTCTGGAAGAGCTTGAAGAGTACAACTCACTGCTTGACGACGATGACAAGCTGCCACATGACGTTTTGATCTCGAGATACGACAAATTTGGCGGAATTCCACGGCACATTTTCACATTGACGGAGCGCGAAAACGAGTTTGATCTGAAGAGGGCAATCAGTTCATTCAGTGCGTTGGATGCCATCTCGTACGCCGAAAAAAATCTCCCAGTGACACATCGGGACTTCAGTGACCGCGTTTTTGCGATGGTCCCGAGCGAAAGAGATTATCGTGCGAAGTTTCATCTGGATTTTTTGTCCAACTACATCGCCAAGAGGTTTGTCGCCAAAGTTGACGAACGCGATCGACTACGCATATTGGCATTGGCATTTGCACACGCCAACAATGGTTCAGGAGGTATATCCGTTATTCCAAAGAAGATATCCGAGATGCTCCGTCACAGCTAATGCAATCTATATTCGCGTTTTGCTTATCGAATTGAATATCCACTTCTTGGTTTTGCTCCACTACATGCTCCAACTATCGTCTCTATCTTTGGCCCTTCCTCGAAAACGAGCGCTGTTTGATACGCGAGAATCGACAAATTGATGCCAGACTGGATGCAGACTCGAGCAGCGAATTGCAGCATGTCATCATGATGCCAGGGTTGTCTGCCCATCATGCAAATTTGATTTAGCATTGACTGAAACTGGAGAGGCGTTCTTGCAACTAGTGGAAACAACGCTTACGGTGACGACCTACGAGTCGATTGGTCAACTTGCAAAAGGCTATGCGTGAGGTGAGAGGGGTAGTAACATACGATTATATGTTCCCAGCATTGTATTGACATGCAGCGCAGACTACCCCTACTCAAACTGTGGATCAAGTGCTAACTGCTCACCACAAAGACCTACTCATGCAAAACTCTACTCCTCGACCTGGACGGATTTCTTGCCCGCCATAGCTCGATTCTTCTTTTGCTTCTGTCGAAACCACGCGAGTCCTTTATAAACTTGCTGGAGCTCGCCTACCATGTCGAAAGAATCCAGTGGAGCTCGAGGTTCCGATGCTCGGTTCGTCAGGGATTCGACGAGACGTTTGGTTTGGCTATCGAATGTTTCCACGGGTGTCAGAAGCCACTATAGAGCGTTATCATGACCAGCACGCACCTGGCAATAAAGTCACTGCGACCGAGATATCTGTTGTTGATTTCTACAAGGGCGTTGAAGAGATCGGCTGCCTGGGACGGTCGAGCGAACATGATCGTGACTTCGACAATGACCAACAAAACGCCGTACGCAAGAGCGAGGGGGAATCGGTCGCAAGGAGGGCCAACTTGGTCGAGCTGTTGCTGGAGTGTTATCGGGTGGAGAGCAAAGTGAAGGATCTTGATCAGGGCGCTCGATATTTTCTTGTAGACTGCGGAGTCGTGACCGCAAGCCAGGAGCGTGAGCATCGTCCACGCCATGTGGATGCAGACATTATCCTGGAGTTGTACGACGAACCAGTCCGGGAAAATAGCGGCAACCATGAAAGTTGGGAACAGAGTTTTGAACGTGCTAGGGCAACATGACGAGTGAGGCACGCTACATGTGGGTTAGTCAAGACGATGCTGTACCTTTGATACTCAGCCACGAGTGCTGGGTGCGTCGACTTTCTGAGCTCCTCTCGAAGCTGATAGATTTGTCGTACACGTCGAATCCCGCTGGGTGAGTACGCTCGGAGCATCACAGTCAGCATCCCGATCGCGTCAATCGTCTGCGTGACGAGATCGCCGTGGAGAAGAGAGTGGCCGTTCCTTTTCCGAGCGATGTGGGTCTGCTCGACTACAGCCACCAAGTGAGATAGATGAGTCGACAGCGTATCAAGCACGTCCATGTCTTTCTGCAAACTCGGCGAGTCCTGGACTCGTTTGCATCTTGTCTAACACGACGCCGCAAAGGTCCGAGCGTTGGTTCTATCCACTTCAAAGGCGTTAGATACCGTACAGATAGGTACGAGGGAAGGTGGATTTGTGGGAGAAGGAGTAAGGATACTCGTCGTGGTTGAACCCGACAATGAACTGTCGCCACGGTTCGAGGTTGACCTCGGTTCGCTTTCGAGCAAACGGTAGAGGGCCTCATTTGTTCGTCGGGGTGGGGCCCCGCGAACGGATGGATCGTTTGTGATGCCGGCAGTATCTCGGCATTTCGATTTTTGCGATCGCTGCTCTGTAGGCAGCGAAGGCGGAGCGGCAGCGAGAGAGGATATCGTCTCTCCGCTTCGAGTAATGGCATGAGCCTCAGCAAGTAGCTGATGTTCGCTCGACTTTGCCTCATTTGGTAATTGCAGATCGTGACCTACTAGAGGTTCAGACTCTGTGGTAGATAATTCCACTGAATTGGAGCTGCGACCGAGCTCACGGACAACTGCGTCCTCCACTGAAGATTCCGACTCAAGGAATATCTCCAGTTTCATCTCCTCAAGCGTTAGGTCGGGGAGTAAACCATCGCTCCATAGCAGCTCAGGCGTTTTGTACTCCTCGACCTCGCTTGGCGTCTCGACCTTGAGTGGGAAGGAGGTCTCCTCGACGAGAACCGTCGCACTCTCCTCGCCACTCGACGCCACATCCTCTTCCTCCATCTCATGCGACGGCGCCGCAATGAGTTCCGGAACGAGCACTTGCTCATCGTATCCAGCCAATAGCAGCTCCTCCACAGCGTCGGCTCCCTCGACGCCGTCTCCAGTAGAAGCCGGCACTTCTCGGAGGTGACTGTCTCCACTCCCTGGAGAAGCCTCCATCTCCACGTCGTGCATCTCCGTCTGCGAGCAGACCATGCCGATGCGCTCGCCCAGCCGAACCCCCAGAGCCTCCGTCGCATGCAGCTCTCTCTCCGACAGGCCACGCGAGACCCGACGCGTCCGCACCGCCTCGACCTTGGCGAGGGCCGTGCGCATCGCCTGGAGCCGCTCCAGAGACCGCGCCGCCGAGCAGCTCCGCATGGACGCCGCGCAGCTCGAGCGCCATCGCCTCGTCGCTTGCACGCGCCACGAGCGCCGCATCCATGCGAGCAAGCAGCGCCGCGCTGCCGTCTTCGCGGTCTCGTGAGGAGCTCATGGGTGTTCGGCTGTGGTGATGACCACCAGCAGCACATGGTTGGGTTTGTGACATTGACACGGATCAGTAAAGCAAGGCTAAAATTATAATTTTCGTCGACCAAGAAGTCCAAATCAGAATGTAGAATTCGGATTGACGCAGCTGTGGTATTCTGCCACAGTTCATGCCAGTGGCATGAGGAAGGTGAGGCTGAGCTGGTGGTTGATGAGTCCAACTCGGCATAATTGTGTGGACGTTCTCGCACCATCAACCCGTCGTGGAAAGTCCAGAGGACACTCACGCAAGAACCCAGTACGGTTGCGATCACACGACTTGGCTGCCCATCCGTCTCCCAGACCATCTTCAAGCCTGTAATCCTTCGGCTGATACGGGGTGTGCTCTTCTGAGACCGGGAACCGTCCTCACTTTGGCCCATGTGGTTTCGATCTCACCAGATGCACAACCGCCGGCAGCCACCATGGAGTTTGGTCCAAATCAAGCAGACTTGGGACACTCACGTAATGGGCGCGTAATGCTAGGTGTGTGCTCCGCCTATCTCGAGAGTGGAATCCTCAGGGCATGATGCTTCGCCTCGCCTGTGGCGTGAGATCGCCGGCCATCATCAGTCCTTATCATTGTCCAACCTTCCGACTCGGTGTTCACCACGATGGGCGTGTTTTCGGCTATTTTCCTCAGCGCAGTCGCCGTTGTCGCGGCGGTCGCATCACCTCTCCAATATGGAGACCCGTGCCTTCTCACGGGCACATACTCGAACGAGAGTGCGGCTTCTCTTCGCGAATGCGACCTTGTTGTCATTGATTCGCTCTCGGTACCAGCGGGTATGACGCTCAACCTCACCAAGGTGAAGAACGGCTCCACGATCCTGTTCAAGGGCACCACCACGTTCGGCCCACAACTTTGGGACGGTCCATTGATTCGTCTCCAGGGATCGAACCTCACTGTCACCGGTGGTGGCACGTTGGACGGACAAGGCGCATGGTACTGGCCATACGGACAGTCGGTGTCGCGACCCGTCTTCTTTAAAATGAACCGCGTCGACTACTCGACGCTGGTGGATTTCAAAATCGTCAACATGCCGTACCGCACGTTTAGCGTCGGAAACTCGGTCGAGACGCTAATCACGGGCCTCACACTCGACTCGAGAGCTGGCGACGGACTGGCCAAGAACACAGACGGCTTCGACCTCAGCAAGAACGACCGCATCACGATCGCGAACAATTTGATCATGAACCAGGACGACTGCTTAGCCATGCAATCGAGCACAAACACACTCTTCGCAGATAACACTTGCATTGGTGGGCATGGCATCTCGATCGGCTCGCTTGGAGGGCCTGTCGCTGATTCTTCGACGACAGTCTCGGGTCTCACAGTTATCAACAATCGTATCATCAACAATACGAACGGCTTGCGCATCAAAACAATCATCGACCTCAACGGTGTAGTCGCCAACGTCGCGTACATCAATAACTACATCGAGAATGTCACAAATGCGATTACAGTTCGCTCCGACTACAACAAGACCAAGGGTGGATACTCGGGAATGGCGACTAGCCTCGTAACCATCACCAACATCACTATCGCCGGACTGGTGGGCACAGCAACGAACCTGTATGATGTGTACGCGAATCCAAACGTCGTATCGAACTGGGATTGGTCGGGAATCTACGTGGAGAGCACTTCCAAAGGGAATTGTGTGGGTCAACCAAGCGAAGTCATCTGTGAGACCGACGACCTCACGAGTCTTACTGGCAGTTTCAATGGATCCTTTGATGAACCAACCGACTAGGCTGTGTAGATAGCCGTAAAAAGAAGCATAACTTTCTCTTCGCTCCCTTCTCTCGACGCTTCTGAATCCTAGCGCTTTTCTCGTAATACCACCCGAGTGCAGATTGGATAACGTTGGTTTCACGAGTAAAATCGAACATAGGTATGACTGACGCTTCACTCCGACTTTCATGCACACTACACCGCTTCAATTTGTGGCTCAAGCTGCGCTTGCAAACAGTCAAGGTCGTCAATACAGGTCCAATGGACATGACAGCTCTCCGGAATTTCGGCAAAGTACTCACACCATAAGGTAGTTGTCGCCACCTCCATAATCCTCGAATATTTCTTCAAGACTCTTAGCCAAAAGTCGAACATTGTCGGGTGTATCAAACTCTGCCGTGGCATGGGCGACCATGCTTAGTATAAGAAAGTGAATCGGTAACGAGAGAGCATCCCTGCTCGCGGGTTTCTCTTCCAGCTTGGACTTGATGCACGACATCTTCAGCTCTGGCTTGAAAAATTTAATCCAACCACGGACCCCACAATCATCAAGAGGCCAAGCGTCATCTTCTTCGTCTTCTTCAATTTGACTGCCATAGACCAGGTAAGACAAGCCATACCAAGTCATCAATACGGCTGACTCGGTCTTCAGCTCGACACAAAATGCTTCAGGAAGTATCCCATCAAGCACAAACTTGAACGTTTCTAAATCGTAAATCAAGCTAAATGTCTCCGCGTAAGACAGAGTCGGCAATAACAAGACACAAAACAACCCCATACCTGCTCCATTCGGCTTTAAACTCTTTCGGGCCCACCGAATTGCCTCGACGTAATCGAGCCACGAGGCGAACAATTTGCTTCACTAGTCCGAGATCTTTGGTCTCATGGTGGACGAGTAGTATCGCGAGCGCCTTTGCCGCTTCTGCAGTATCCGTAACCACGCTGCCTTCTATCGGAGAGAGGCGCTGATACTTTCGTATTTTGTGCAACACTACCACACCCTGTATCAGCTCCACAACAGAGTCAACGAGTGGAGCCAACTCTGTCGAGTCGGGCTTCGTATCCATCGCCTCGATATGCCGAACTTGCGTGAGAGTCGCCACCGCCAACTTGCAAAGCCTGGCTTCTTCGCTTTCATCCTCCTCCTCCTCTGCTCGCAACGATATAGGTTCTACTGGAGGCTCACAAACAACATCACCAACATCACCTCCGGCTAGAGTGCCGTCACCGACCCCAGCCGGGCTGTCGTTCTCGGCCACTTCGTCCTCCGTCGCATCATCCGAATCCGCCAGATCCGGCATTTGAATGTCGTGTCCATCGCGTCGCGTCACATTAGCCAGACGACCCATGCGTCCCTCAATAACCTTCAAAAGCCCTCCTACAACCTCCAGCGCCTCCTGCGACGCCCGCATCGAGCGCTCGTCGCCCGCATTCGTCCTCATCGCCGTCCTCGCGGCCTCGCTCATCGCGCGAACGCGCTGCAGCGATTGCGCCGCCGCGCGCAGTTGCGTCTGCACGCTGCCAGCCGCCTAGTGGATCTCTGCGTTGGCGGCGCGCGCCACGAGCGCCGCGTCCATGGCCGACAGCAGCAGCGCACTGCCGTCTGCGCGCGGCTCCATTTGTCGTGATCCAAATCATCAGACCTGGTGAGGAGCTCCATCGGTTTGTAACCGGGTTCTCAATTCGAAATTCACATTCATTTCAATTTGAATTCAAAATAAATCCTCGCTTTACTGATCCGTGTCAATGTCACAAACCCAACCATGTGCTGCTGGTGGTCATCACCACAGCCGAACACCCATGAGCTCCTCACGAGACCGCGAAGACGGCAGCGCGGCGCTGCTTGCTCGCATGGATGCGGCGCTCGTGGCGCGTGCAAGCGACGAGGCGATGGCGCTCGAGCTGCGCGGCGTCCATGCGGAGCTGCTCGGCGGCGCGGTCTCTGGAGCGGCTCCAGGCGATGCGCACGGCCCTCGCCAAGGTCGAGGCGGTGCGGACGCGTCGGGTCTCGCGTGGCCTGTCGGAGAGAGAGCTGCATGCGACGGAGGCTCTGGGGGTTCGGCTGGGCGAGCGCATCGGCATGGTCTGCTCGCAGACGGAGATGCACGACGTGGAGATGGAGGCTTCTCCAGGGAGTGGAGACAGTCACCTCCGAGAAGTGCCGGCTTCTACTGGAGACGGCGTCGAGGGAGCCGACGCTGTGGAGGAGCTGCTATTGGCTGGATACGATGAGCAAGTGCTCGTTCCGGAACTCATTGCGGCGCCGTCGCATGAGATGGAGGAAGAGGATGTGGCGTCGAGTGGCGAGGAGAGTGCGACGGTTCTCGTCGAGGAGACCTCCTTCCCACTCAAGGTCGAGACGCCAAGCGAGGTCGAGGAGTACAAAACGCCTGAGCTGCTATGGAGCGATGGTTTACTCCCCGACCTAACGCTTGAGGAGATGAAACTGGAGATATTCCTTGAGTCGGAATCTTCAGTGGAGGACGCAGTTGTCCGTGAGCTCGGTCGCAGCTCCAATTCAGTGGAATTATCTACCACAGAGTCTGAACCTCTAGTAGGTCACGATCTGCAATTACCAAATGAGGCAAAGTCGAGCGAACATCAGCTACTTGCTGAGGCTCATGCCATTACTCGAAGCGGAGAGACGATATCCTCTCTCGCTGCCGCTCCGCCTTCGCTGCCTACAGAGCAGCGATCGCAAAAATCGAAATGCCGAGATACTGCCGGCATCACAAACGATCCATCCGTTCGCGGGGCCCCACCCCGACGAACAAATGAGGCCCTCTACCGTTTGCTCGAAAGCGAACCGAGGTCAACCTCGAACCGTGGCGACAGTTCATTGTCGGGTTCAACCACGACGAGTATCCTTACTCCTTCTCCCACAAATCCACCTTCCCTCGTACCTATCTGTACGGTATCTAACGCCTTTGAAGTGGATAGAACCAACGCTCGGACCTTTGCGGCGTCGTGTTAGACAAGATGCAAACGAGTCCAGGACTCGCCGAGTTTGCAGAAAGACATGGACGTGCTTGATACGCTGTCGACTCATCTATCTCACTTGGTGGCTGTAGTCGAGCAGACCCACATCGCTCGGAAAAGGAACGGCCACTCTCTTCTCCACGGCGATCTCGTCACGCAGACGATTGACGCGATCGGGATGCTGACTGTGATGCTCCGAGCGTACTCACCCAGCGGGATTCGACGTGTACGACAAATCTATCAGCTTCGAGAGGAGCTCAGAAAGTCGACGCACCCAGCACTCGTGGCTGAGTATCAAAGGTACAGCATCGTCTTGACTAACCCACATGTAGCGTGCCTCACTCGTCATGTTGCCCTAGCACGTTCAAAACTCTGTTCCCAACTTTCATGGTTGCCGCTATTTTCCCGGACTGGTTCGTCGTACAACTCCAGGATAATGTCTGCATCCACATGGCGTGGACGATGCCCACGCTCCTGGCTTGCGGTCACGACTCCGCAGTCTACAAGAAAATATCGAGCGCCCTGATCAAGATCCTTCACTTTGCTCTCCACCCGATAACACTCCAGCAACAGCTCGACCAAGTTGGCCCTCCTTGCGACCGATTCCCCCTCGCTCTTGCGTACGGCGTTTTGTTGGTCATTGTCGAAGTCACGATCATGTTCGCTCGACCGTCCCAGGCAGCCGATCTCTTCAACGCCCTTGTAGAAATCAACAACAGATATCTCGGTCGCAGTGACTTTATTGCCAGGTGCGTGCTGGTCATGATAACGCTCTATAGTGGCTTCTGACACCCGTGGAAACATTCGATAGCCAAACCAAACGTCTCGTCGAATCCCTGACGAACCGAGCATCGGAACCTCGAGCTCCACTGGATTCTTTCGACATGGTAGGCGAGCTCCAGCAAGTTTATAAAGGACTCGCGTGGTTTCGACAGAAGCAAAAGAAGAATCGAGCTATGGCGGGCAAGAAATCCGTCCAGGTCGAGGAGTAGAGTTTTGCATGAGTAGGTCTTTGTGGTGAGCAGTTAGCACTTGATCCACAGTTTGAGTAGGGGTAGTCTGCGCTGCATGTCAATACAATGCTGGGAACATATAATCGTATGTTACTACCCCTCTCACCTCACGCATAGCCTTTTGCAAGTTGACCAATCGACTCGTAGGTCGTCACCGTAAGCGTTGTTTCCACTAGTTGCAAGAACGCCTCTCCAGTTTCAGTCAATGCTAAATCAAATTTGCATGATGGGCAGACAACCCTGGCATCATGATGACATGCTGCAATTCGCTGCTCGAGTCTGCATCCAGTCTGGCATCAATTTGTCGATTCTCGCGTATCAAACAGCGCTCGTTTTCGAGGAAGGGCCAAAGATAGAGACGATAGTTGGAGCATGTAGTGGAGCAAAACCAAGAAGTGGATATTCAATTCGATAAGCAAAACGCGAATATAGATTGCATTAGCTGTGACGGAGCATCTCGGATATCTTCTTTGGAATAACGGATATACCTCCTGAACCATTGTTGGCGTGTGCAAATGCCAATGCCAATATGCGTAGTCGATCGCGTTCGTCAACTTTGGCGACAAACCTCTTGGCGATGTAGTTGGACAAAAAATCCAGATGAAACTTCGCACGATAATCTCTTTCGCTCGGGACCATCGCAAAAACGCGGTCACTGAAGTCCCGATGTGTCACTGGGAGATTTTTTTCGGCGTACGAGATGGCATCCAACGCACTGAATGAACTGATTGCCCTCTTCAGATCAAACTCGTTTTCGCGCTCCGTCAATGTGAAAATGTGCCGTGGAATTCCGCCAAATTTGTCGTATCTCGAGATCAAAACGTCATGTGGCAGCTTGTCATCGTCGTCAAGCAGTGAGTTGTACTCTTCAAGCTCTTCCAGACTCCACACAGGCAAGATGTAGGTGAACGACTTGACTTTGGCGTAGTTTTTGATGCCATCAAGATCCGGGCAAGCAAACAAGATAGAGACACCACTCCAGCCGGTAAGTGTCGATGATTTTCCATCGATCAGCCGGAGAACACGGAGTTGCTGTGATAACGCGCGAACTTGCTCTGTGTCCAATTCGACAAATTGATTGCTTTCAGCGCGAAATTGGTGGTATATGTTGTCGGCATTGAGCACCAAGTCAAACGAACCCAGCTCCTTGACGTCTGCTCGCTGTCCGAACAGAAGTTGAAAGATGCAATAGAGGTAGAACCGACTCTTTCCTATCCCCGGATTCCCCGTCACGATCATGTTCGCGGCTGATGGGACTTCAAAACACTGCTTCACCTTGCTCATGAGCTCAGCGAAAATCACCACATAAGCATCTCGTTCCACGATCTTCTCGTAACGCAGCATCGGATGAAGCAACGGAGGGAAGTCAGCCATCTCAAAATACCGTGTGAATTGGTCCGGTCCGTCCTCTTCACCCAGTTTTTGTTTCTTCTTGTGGGTGCAAAATATTTCGTCGGCGAACCAATCGTCCACTCCGACACGCTTTCCACCGACATCACGTGGCGGTGGAACCACCACTAACACGTGGATTTCGTCAGTCCGTGGCAGAGTCATTGTGCCGTTATCAAGAAGCGCATGCTGTAACGTCTTTGTTGCATTCATAGGTTCTTTACCTATCGCCGCCTGAATATCCTCATCAAATTTTCCTTCTTCCAGTCGCAGCACAGCAGGATCTTTACTTTTCAACCACCTGCCGTCGCGCTTTCGGGCGAGAAACAGCTGCAGCTTGGCCGAATTGACCGCCCTGAGATTCTTCTTCTTCTTCCTAATCGCCTTCTTCAGGTCTCCAACCGACTCACTAGCATCGATATCAATGGAGAAGGTGCTTCCTTTCACGCCAACCAGTGCACACCAAAGCGTTAGCATATTTCCAATTGCTCTACCGTATTCGTACGCCTGGGTGTTCTGACAACTGGGGCTACAAAGTTAGAGTGTTCCGGAGTACACGCAGCCCACCACGGTTGAATTCCTGTCCCAGAGGTTTCAGAGAAACATTCCCAGAGACCACGCAGGGCGACGTTGAACAGTCGTAAAATATCAAACAAACGACATTAATTCATGCATCTGAAAAGAAACACAGCGAACGAATAGTGCCCTTGTTGGACACCATCATCTTTCCTCTTCCACCTCTTAGCGCCGACTGCCACGGCAACGATGACAGACCATTTTGCTCACATCGCCGTTTTCACTGGCGTTCGCTCAGCCTTGATTCGAGCCACGACGAATGCACACTTGGCGCACGCTGTTGGATGTTCCATGCCTTTCATATCGTGCCAGAACGGCGAGAAGCTCAACATCTTTTCACAAACGATGCAAGGCTGCGAGATCTGGTAGTCCACCGACTTGGAACACTCATGACAATAGATTTCGCCGTTCTGGTTATGGGTTTCAACGAACTTGCTGTGCGACACGCGCACAATCGCGCCGCAGAGCGCGCAGCTGCAGGTCATCGACTTGTCCTCGCTATCGCCATCGTTCGTGCGATGTATTGGCAAACCCTCTCCATCGCCTGAAGGACCGTTCGTGCTGTCGAACGATATAAGCTTGAGAGTCTTGCACAAGCGGTTACATTCGTGTGTGTAGAAGAACGCAGCCATTCCAGGCTCGCTCAGATTACCACGCCCAAACGCGTGGCGCTCTACCGAGTGGATCTGCGGATCTGTGAAAATACTGCCGACGCCCTGGAGATCAACGACCATTAATTGGCCGTACGTCTTCTGCCAAGTAAAGTGACTGAATGCCTGTGCGATTTCCTGAAGTGAGTCGGCGGTGCCTTTGCCATCACCGCTCGCCCACCCGTTATTGTTGTTGTACTTCTTGTATTCCCCTTCAATGAACGGCTCGGCTGTAAAGGTGGCCATCGAGGGCCGGCTGACAGATACGGACGAGTTTTTGACCTCATACCAGGACGTGACGATGAAATCTACACCACCTGGGACCCCTGGAAGCAACGAGAACTCGATGGCGAGTCTCTTCGCGACCACTTGAGTCTGCACATCGTTCTCTAGATGCGTCTGCGCCGTCGCGTGCACGTCCTGTGCAGCTCGCCCGTAGTAACATTTCGCGACGAAGCACTTCTGCATTTTCATGTCGAACATTGCATGGGCCGATCGCATGGCGCCTTTCGCAAACGCGGTAGGCGACAACTTGATCGTCGTCTCTTGAGTTGTATGGGCAAGATCTAGCTGCGCCCAATCGACAGCCTCGCCCTGGCGGAAGTGATACGCATGTCGAACTGCGGGTACCGCTGGTAACTTATCGAGTTCGCCCCAGTCAAGTACCTTGATCTCGGGTATTTCAAGAGGAGGAACCCACTCAACGTAGCCACTGTCTTCCTCTTCTTCTTTGATCTCAACCAAGCGGTTGGTCCCTCCTGGGGAAGCTCTGCACGCGTTCCGCGAGGATATATACACGCTACGTGACTTGCTTGCAGTCAGTGATGAGGTCGCGGCCGACGCAACCGATTCGCCAAAAGTTTCCACGTCCATGGCTTCAGCTAGAACGACGCGACGAAAGTCGCGTGTGAGCCCGTCGGCGGGTCTCACGCTCTGGTACTCGCGCTGCATGATCATCGCCATCGCCTTCGTGTTATCGGGCTGGACCTCGATGAACGTGAAGTCAATGCCACGACGAGCCATCGTTCGCATCTGGCGACGAATGCAAGGACTCGCAGCGATCTCTCGAGCAAAAGTCGCGCTATCACTGAATAGAGATGGGCCGTGGTACTCTTTACCGTGACATGGTGCGTCCGTGACGAGGATCACGCGCTTGGCGCTTGCCGTCATATCCAATGCCAGAGCAGCCTCGAGACCGCCAGGAACATCCTCCGGGGTATCTCCTCCCCCAAACGCCAACATTTGCCCGATGAAATTCTTCACCTTTACAACGTCTTCAGTAAGTGGGTGCACTTCGACGCGTTTGGGGCCGTCGCTGAAGTCCCGGTAGGCAACAAAGCCCACGCGGACTTTCGCCTTCGCATGCGCTGTCTTGACAGTGTCGATAGTGTGGATCATGGAGGTTTTGGCTTGGTTGATCCAGGCCGCCATGGACGACGTGCAGTCCATCACGATCACCAAGTCGAGGGAGTTCGCGGAGGCGTACTGACTCTTCATCTCCTGGTGGACCTGGGTCATCTTACGCCGCATATCCTGACGACGTAGTGAGAAGAGCTCCACTCGAGCCTGCTGCGCGCGGCGCTTGAATGCTCGCTCTCTTCCCATCGGTGATGGTTGGAGAATGCTGCGTTCAAAGAACGGAGAGAGAAAATGACTCGTCCCATCTTGGTGGTCATGAAGGGATAGGGCCTCAACTTGAAGGGCAACGTGTATTGGCTAGAACTTCTTCTGATCGACCAATACGAGCTCACTACTTACGTAGCCGTTTACGTATAGGAGTGAGCCAACTCAGCTCGTTCTCGATGCGGCTTGTAACACTCTTGAAGTCATACGTCTCCAGGGGAGCGCCGGCCGGATCTCGGCAGGAAGCCCAGTCTTCAAGTGTCTGGATGTGGCTGGACGGAGGATCAGCTCAATCTAGACCTGGAGACGTTCGGAAGGAATAAGGCTCGCGTACCTTTTTAGAAGAGTATCGGTGCCTACATAACTCGCCTGAACCTCTCGCAGAACTCCCAAGAGCTTTTTGATTTGTGCTGGTCGAGCAAACTGCACCGTCGTGTCGACTACAGTCGCCATGATGAAAAAGATCATGGGGAGTGAAGAAGATTTTCTCGAAGGAGCTCGCGCCTGGTGAACGGTCTCACTTGCGAGGAGTTCGAGGAACCTAGGAATCGCCCCGCTGTACAGGGCTCCAAGAAAATTATTCAGTTGCAGTAACTTGCCATTGTATTGTATTGAATTATGGATTATTTTTTGTCGAGGCTCCAGTAAAATATAGTATTTGGCCAATAATAATTGACTGGCTTTGCCACCACACGTTTATGATCACACAACACTCCAACCGCATGTTCCTCCTTCTCTGTATGCTCAATCAATCGTACCTCACTCGATTCAAGCTTGACCGTACGCTTCGTCACGTCTGTTTGCTCAATCGTTCCCTACTCTTTCTATTCGACTCGTTAGGTTGGTCTGTGCATGCTCAAACGTTTCGTTCCCACTCGACCCACTTGGCCATTCCTCAATTTACTACTGAGCACAACAAGAAACCTCCAACACCCACCATGTCCAACCGCCAACTCTGCGACTTCTTCTTTACCCAAGTCGACACTGATCACTACAAGTGCAACATTTGCAGTGTCCGGCGCAAGCAAGCACCTCGCACCGGTCTCACCAACTTGATCAGCCACCTTGCGGCTCGTCATCCTACGTTTCAGGACGAGTACACGGAGTTCCAACGCCGGAACATCACCCCGTTGGAAGCCTTCGGCTTTGTGGATGCTGACACGAGCAATATGTACGATTGGATGCGATGGATTGTTGAGCGTAATTTGATGTAGCGGGACCGGTTCCCCGCGGACTTTCCCGGAATTCCCCATCTCTGTGGGACCGGGAACTGTCAAGAACCACTGTGGTTCTTTAGGATAGGTCTAAAATTGTGTACTACACACTAGCTGGGTATTTATACCCAGTTTCCGGTTGTGCCACACTAATAGTACCGGAAAACACGGTACCTGACTCTACTGGCGAATATTACCAGCCAGTTAGAGATTTCAGGGAAGTGTCTGGTATATTACCGGTTCTAGCGGAAAATTACCGTTAGTTTCGTGTGTGCCATTAGCCGTCCGTACTGGTCCGCGAACCCATTGGAATCTGATTCGCACCCGCCGGTACCTCCTCGATTCTGGTTTAGTAAACAGTTTCTCCCGGTTATAAGAGGGACGGGACAACCGGCCCACCCTCCGTAATAGACTTCCCCTTTTGCCTTGTCAGCTCCAAGTCTTCGGGCCTACAACAGCAGTTGTATCGGCGGCCACCTCGACATCCCGGTTCTCTAAGGTACTGGCTGTGTGTTGGAGTGCTCTGGCGGTGTGTACTGCGTGTGTGTGCGTTGCCTTGTGAGTCGTGGAGCCGGTCAAGTGACTGGGTGAAGCGGTTTCCTGGTTCGATAACCTAAGGGAAGTGGCTCAGGCCACGGACCGAGGGTTTTTATAGTGTGGTGGCGAGCTGTATTAACTGGGAAACCCGGTAATACGTTCTATTGTATTTGTCTTTCTTGCGTTTGCTCCGGTCTGGGACCGGTTGCTTGGACTGGTTGATCGCTCCGTGCCGTCACAGTCCCCCCTTTTCCCTTGCATTTCCGTAGTATCTGAAGGTTCTGGCAACCGGTTTGCCTACCAAATCAGACAGCATCGGGTAGCGGGTCATTTCCTCTATTACCCAGCTTCTGAAGAACCGTCAAAGGGTACACAACGTGAGGTGCTAGCCGGGTGAGCATTCTATCTCGCTTGCGCTAGTCATCTTTGGATATCTGCGTGGAGAAAGCTTTGCCCACCTTCTGCGATCGCTTTTTGCCTGCTATTGCAACCGGGTTAGTCTGTCGTGACTGAAACGGAATCACAGCAGCAGCAGAGCGTGAGCAGCTAAGTTTGGCAAGTGTTTCCCGGCTCCTACCGCTACCCCTTCGCTAGTTGGAGCCGGGTGGATTGTCAAAAACGTACGACCGCTACATCACAACTGGTGCGTATGCCAGGAGCTGGTAAAGGTCACGTGAGTGCATCCGCCATGAGTACGTCTGATCCTAAGCCGGTGTCTGAAGCTGAAGATCCACGCAGGCGCCGAGGGCGCCGAACGCCGGCGTGGAGCCGGCAACCGACCTCTTGAGTCGCTTGACCATGTTCAGCGACGATGAGGAAAAAGAAGTAGAAGAGAAGAAACCGGCACGCGATGATGAAGAAAGCTTCCATTCGGTTAGCGACGGCGAGCGTGTCAAGTCGAGCCAACGAGCCGGGAAGGGCGCGAGCGCTCGGTCTGAGAAGGCTGGCGACAGACCTCCCTTGAGGAAGTCGTCATCAAAGCCGGAGGCCGGTGGTGCTCGAGGTCGAGAACTGGGGCGAGACCGTGCAGGGACGCCAGACACGGCGAGCGAGTCCGGCGTGAAGTCCAAGGGGCGCAGCGCTAAGCGCGCGCCGAAGTCGCAATCCGGCACCAAGTCGTCTTCCAGAGCCGGTCGGAAGGACCCAGTGACTCCATCCAACGCACCCGCTGCGGCGTTAACCAACGCTGAGCGCTTCGAAGTGCGCAGTCTCGTTGACCACTGGGTCCAAGCCGGCCGTGGGCGCCAGTCTCCTAACCCGGTCGGCCGAGCTGTGAGCACGCCGCCGGAGCTGGTCCCGCTCGCTCAAGATGTGATGGAGAAGTGTCATGAACCGGTGTCATGGTTGACCGAATTCGGCGTGGTTCACGAAGGAACCCCCGCTGGTGTCCGTATGGACTTGTTCAAGTTGGTCGACCGACCTCTCGACATGGTTGAGAGGATTACGGTGTTTCAGTCGGCTCTCTGGCAGACTGGTTATTCGTTCATGAACCTTGTGCCATCCGCTCAAGCCGGCTCATCACTTCGTCTAGCCGGCCTGCTCGACGTTGAAGTTGAATCAACAATCAGCTTCGCCATGGTACTTCTACACGTCGAGACGGAAGCGTGGATCGATCACCGGTTGCGCAGCGCGTCCAGCCAAGTGGCTCGATCTCAAGCAGAACCCGCTCTACGTGCGGTGCGTATCACCGCAGAGCCAGGATCTCCGTCCACGCAACGGGTAACCCGCTCCGAAGATGCCTCTGACGCATCCGGTCACTCGCCGAGCCTGCAGTCGACGCGACTGAGCTCGCCCGACCATCGCCGTGACTGGGCACGTCGTGCACAACCAGTCGAGCAGGGGCGTCAAGTGTTTCAACCAGCGATCCCGGTCTCTCAGGTTGTGCATCAGCATCAACCGCCTTCGTGCTACGAGGATTCGATGTTGTGGTTCGACCAGCTCGAACGACCAGTGCGTTACAACTGAGGCGGGTTGCTCGACGCGTTCCGAGCCGAGTTCTGCGAGTCGCGTGACTCACCGGCCGAGCGTTACTACAACGCTAAGCAGAAGCGTCATGAGTCGCCGCGCGATTATCTGTGGCGCTACAACGCTCTGGCCAAGAAGGCACGCGTCCGACTTGTGAGCCCAGACGACCTGCGACCACATGTGAACCGGTTCATCCGTACGCTCTCCGACCCCGATACTCGGCATGCGCTAGCCGGCAGGTCATTCAGTACGCTGAAGAAGCTCGACCAGACGTTGCTGGACCTCGAGGACCAGTCGGCTCAGCCGGCGTATCCGGCATCTCGTCCGCGAGCCAGGTCCGAGGAGCGTAACCAAGCGTCAAACCGGCAGCCTGCTCGTGTGTACTACACGTACGACGACGATGAAGACCGCGAGTTGGCTTCGCGAGCCAGGCAGCGCCCGATGGTCCGCTTCGAAGATCCGCCGGGTGACGAGTGCGGCGAAGAGTGGCATGACCGAGCTGAACCGGTGTTCCAAGCCGTTGTCGACCGGTCTCGCGACCGTGGTCGACCTTCTCAGTCTTCTTCCGACTGGCGTTCTAGCCGGTCATCCTCACCCAGGCCAGGTCCTCGTGACCCAAGTCCAGGCCGTGATGACTCCAAGTGCTACGAGTGCGGCGGTACCGGTCACTGGGCCCGCGATTGCCCGAACCGTACCCCGTGCACGCTCTGCAAGCAACTGGGCCATTCGGCAGACAACTGCTGGAAGCAGTGCCCTGCTTGCCAGAAGGTGCATGCTCAAGGCCAGTGCGAAGTCACACGAGCTCTGGAAGGCCTCAAGTCCTGGTCGAAATCTGCTGAGAACCAGTCCGCAGTTGGCACCATGCCGGCGGCGGTTCTGCAGTATTTAAACTAGGCAGCTCGCTGGAGGTTCAAGCGCCTCCAGTACGCGCCGAGCTTAAAGCTCAAGAGAAACCCGGTCAAGTGTTGCAAGTTTGTGCATTCGTTGGAGTAGCCGATAACTCCGATAATACATTTCCAAGTTTGCATGAAGACAGTGATGCGCGTTCACTGCTTGCAGAACAAGATTTGAACCGGGAGGGCACCGAAGGTCGTCCATCATTCCAGTTGAAGCCAGGAGAACGTCGTGGCTGGTGGTCGAACCAGCTCGAACCGCCTCGAGGAACCGGAATCGCGATGGTTCACGGTGCTATCTGTGATCACCGGGTGAAGATACTGCTTGACTCCGGAGCGTCTACCAGCATGATCAGTCTCGACTTAGCCCGTCGACTTGGCCTCAAGCTCAACTTCACGAGCCGGCTAAAGGTCCAAGGAATCGGTGGCATCACTACCTACGTCACCGCCTGGACGACTGTCAAGATCACGCTTGGCGCCAGTGTCGTGTACTACATGGACATCTGGTGCGCCAACATCGGCGCTGACTTGGATGTCTTGCTCGGAATGGACTTCATGGTCCCGGCTGGAGTCCGACTTCTGACGGGTGAAGGTACCGTGCGTCTTCCCGACGAAGAGTGTGTGCCCCTCGTCTCAGCTGGGTGTCGACCGCGGCGACCGACGAAGATACCCGTCCACTCGGCTGACGACCTCTATGTCGCCCCGGGTATGTCCGCTGTGGTCTCCATCCACTATGGTCGACACCTTGCCGCGTCGCTAGATGCCTGGCTGTGTCGTGGACCCGGTTGGGTGGCCAGTCTGTTGTCTACTGATGGTGTCCCAACCGGGGTTCGACTGGTGAATATCACCCAGGGACCGATCACCGTGTTGGCTCGCACCCCAGTGGCCCATCTGGTCGAGCGAGGACATTTGCCCGACGGTGAGCGCGGCGTCAGAGCCGGTTCCGTGAAGTACCAGGAGTGGCAGCTTCTTATCTACGAGAATGCGCACTCTAGGGAGTTCACCCGGCGTCGCCAGTATGAAGACATCCAGTTCAACGCATCGTTGCCTCCGGCTGTCGAGCGCCGTGAGTACAAGATCCCGGTGAAGATCCTTGCCCGACCTAGGGGCGATGATTCGACACCCGGCTTGCCTCGGCAAGCCCAAGTCATGACGGCGATCCAGGAAGTTCAAGCTCAAGGTGGTGGTGACCCAGTTGCCCAAGTCCAAGGTGCTCAAGGTCCGAGTGAACCGGTCAAGGTCGTCGGAAACGAAGGCGAGCCGAGCGAGGCCGGGAAGACTGTACTCCCAGTCCCCAAGACCCAGTCCACCCCGCTGACTATGGTGGTCAAGATTGGCGAATCGGTCGAGCCGGCGCCTCCGACGTCTGCCGTCGACCAACTAAGCCGGGTGTTCACGGCGCTCGCGGTCTCCGAGCTGGTCGACGAGGAAGAAGCGCAGGTGTTCTTGCACGAAGGGTCTGACCAGATCGTGCTGGACGAACTCCGCGACCAGCTCGCGATGCTGCCCGAGCTCGACGTGAACCCGTCCGAGCCGGACATGAAGACAGCCGACGTCGGGGTACCGGACGACGAGCCAGAATCGGAACGCTCCCGACTGGTCGACATGCTCTCGGGTGTGCTGGCGCATCACTCGACGGGTTTCCTCGCGTCAAGCAATGCGGTGCCCTCTCCAGCTCGCGGTGTCGTGTGCGACATCGAGGTGGAGCCGGGTACGGTACCGATAGCCGAGAAGCCGAGGCGCATCAAGGCCGAGTACCTGACCCAGGTGTACGAGCTGCTCAAGGTACTCCTGGAAGCCAAGGTCATCGAGTATTCGGACTCGCAGTGGGCCAGTCCCATTGTGATCGTCTTGAAGAAAGATGGGAAGACGATCCGGCTCTGCATCGACTACCGGCGAGTCAACCAGCTGATCAAGCTGATGCGGTACCCGCTGCCGCTGATCGACGAGCTGCTCGACAACTTCGACGCAGTGCGTTGGTTTTGCAGCCTTGACATGGCAAGCGGGTTCTGGGCCATCCTGCTGTCCCAACGGGCCAAGCACATCAGTGCGTTCGTGTGCCCACTCGGTCATTTCCAGTGGGTACGGATGCCCTTCGGCCTGAAGAATGCTCCCCTCATCTATCAGCGAGTGATAGACAACTGTCTATGGGGGTTCGTGCGTCTGCCACCAAGTGTTGAAGCCGAGATCGAGCCGGAAGTGATGGACGCACTGGGCCTCGAGCCAGTCTAACCAGACCAGGGGGCAGCCGACGACCGGTCTCAAACGGTCTTCGAGCTGGGTATTCCGTCTCCCAAGTGCATGGGACCCGTCCTCGGCCGGTCATCGTACATTGACGACATCGGTTTCGGCTCCAGCACTTGGCAAGAGATGTGCGACTTGCTGGACAAGCTGTTGTACCGGCTTCGGCACTGGGGTATATCCGTCAGCTTACCAAAGAGCTCGTTCGGTAAGGCCTCTATCGACTACTTGTCCCACCAGGTGAACCGGGAAGGACTGACCGCGAAGCCGAAGATCGCGAAGGAGCTGGATTCGTTGCAGTTTCCTACCAGTCTACGGGGCGTGCAGTCCTTCCTCGGCAGCTTGAACTACTACGGGAAGTTCATCGAGGACTTTTCGGTCGTTGCTACCAGTCTATACGAGCTATCGGACCAGCAAGTGCGTGAAGGTCGTGATTTGGACCGGGCGAAGCTGGCTTTCGAGGTGCTCAAGCAGAAGATCGCATCACCACCGGTTCTGCGTCACCCAGATCGGTCCAAGCCGTTCGTGGTAATTGTTCATGCTGTCCCCTGGGCAGTGAGTGCGGTGCTTGCACAGGAACACGACGGTCTGCTTCATCCGGTCCGGTTCACCGGCCGAACGCTACAAGATGCCGAGCTGCGCTACCACCCGGCTGAGAAGGAAGTTCTTGCTCTACTCCGAGTCCTAACCACGTTCTACACACTGGTCGCAGGGCAGAGGATCGTCGTCTACACCCGGTCATCGACCTTGAACTGGCTGTTAACCAGCCGGTCTCTCGGTGGTCGGTGTATGCAGTGGGCGACGTTCCTCTCTCCATGGACGCTAGAGGTTCACCGGATTCGGAAGGACGAGGATGGACTCGCACAGTTGTTGTCTACCGGTATCACGCCACGTGAAAGACTTGACGAGCTGGCCGACCAACTGGTCCCGTACAAGGCGAGCCGAGCTGAAAGGCCCGCGTCACTGGGAATCGAGGCGGTGAACGATGGTTTTACCGGTCTCGTGCTCACGTTCGACGGTTCCGCCAAGCTGAAGACCCGGGCTGCGAGTGCTAGCTTCATAGTCTGGCGTATGCCTGGCTGGGAGCCGGTATATGCTCGAGGACTGGCGCTGAGCGGAATATCCGTCAACGAGGCCGAGTACACCGGGATGCTAACCGGGCTCGAGCATCTGAGCACGATGGGAGCCAAGGAAGTGGTAATTGTGGGCGACTCACGACTCGCGATCCAGCAGTGCGAGGGTACCATGAAGTGTCACGAGCCACGGCTCCAGCTACTTCTGGCCAGATACCAGTCCCTCGAACCGGCGTTCGACAGGGTCCGACTGGTGCACGTGCTACGTGATGGAAATGCACCGGCTGACTATCTGGCCTCGAAGGCGTTGCGACTGGGCGAGTCGTTCGAACTCACCAGGTTCGAAGAACTGGTCGAGCTGAAGACTCTCAACAAGGTCCTACCAGGCGCCGACCGAGCGCCAACGTCTGTCCCTGTCTCAGAGCCAGTGCTCGTCTCGGGCTCCGACGAGGCTGCAGCGTCAGGCGACCCGGGCGTCGAGCCGGCGCCGCCGTCAGTCGCGACCTCTCGCATCCACGAGCCAGCCGACGACGTGACCGCACCAGTGCTCGTCGTTACGCGGAGCCAGCGGCGTCAAGAGTCGGTCGGCACGGCGGAGGAGGGGGCGCGACTGACGGAGAGGCAGCTGCGCGCGCTGCAGCGTGCCCAGAGGATCGCCGACCAAGTCTCTCCCGCAGCTGACGTGCCTGCAGGATGTGTCGGTCAAGGACGTCCCACTCCCGTGACAGGTCCTGTCACCAACGGAGATATATCTCAGTTGCCACGTCTCAGCACGTCTGTCTCAGGTGGTACTGTTCCACGCCGTGAGACGGGCACCCTGACAGATTCTGAACAGTCAGTCACCCGTGTCAGTGTGGCGGAGAACAGCGAAGAAGGCGCCGCCGCCGCAGAGGCCCCACGCAGTGAAGAAAGGTACGGAGACCGACCGCGCGAAGGCGGCGCTGAAGCTCGTCCGGTTCGACGACGCGCGGGCGACCCTGCTAGCGCCGGCGCAGTGGCTGTTGAAGCCGTTGAGGAGCCGATTGAAGCCGTTGGGGATCCCGTCGCCGAACGCTGGCGACGGATCAAGGCACACCAGGAGGACGACGAAGAGCTCGCCAGCATCAAGTGGTTCCTGCTCGGCGAACTGGGGCGTCTCAGTGAGCGAAAGGCGCGTGATGCGGCGAAGGTCGCCGACCAGTTCTGCGTCGACTCGTTTGATGTCCTCCGGTACGTAGGCCGACCGAACCACTCAGAAAGGCGTGATAGGGACCAGGCGCGACTGGTCGTGCCTCGCGCAACATGCGCAGAGACGTGCTCCACCTATGTCACGACGACTTTCAAGCCGGTCACCAAGGTATCGTGCGAACGTTCGAGAGAGTTCGGTCAGAGTACTACTGGCGCGGGATGTACCGGGATATGGAACGGTACATCCAGGAGTGCACTGATTGCGTCACTGCGAAAGGTCTACCACGTAATCCCGGTCCAAGTCCTGGTAACATCATGCCGGAACGTCCATTCCAAGTACTCTCGATGGATTTTGTCATGCCTCTGCCCCCGTCGAACCGGGGAAATGCCGCGCTCCTGCTCTTTCAAGACATGTTCACCGGTTACGTCATGAGCGAGGCGATGAGTGATACCTCGGCTCTTGCGGTGGCTGAAGTCTACGAGCGAGTGGTATTTCAGCGGTATGGAGCCAGTGCTGTAATTCGTCACGATCAGGATCCCCGTTTCATGAGCGACGTGTTCAACCAGTTCCGGAGGATGATCCAGAGCCGGCAACGAGCCACCTTGGCATATAGGCCACAGGCGAATGGGCAGCAAGAACGCTCGGTTCAGACAGTGGTGCGAAGTGTGCGCGCGTACGTCGAGCAGCCAGACCAGGGTGACTGGGAAGATGTCGTGAGCCGGCTCATGCTGGCCATCAACACCTCGTACGACACAGTCCGGAAGGACACCCCGTTTTTCCTGCTCCACGGATGGGATGCTCGAACGACAGTATCGGCTATGCTCGAACGGCCGCCGAGAGGACGAGACCAGTTGAGCGCGTATCTGTGGCGTCTCCGGGTTCACCGGACACACGAGTATGCAAAAGCATGGGCGCATGATCTCCAACAACAGGCCAAAGAGAACCGAGCCGAGGCAGCGACAGAAGCTTGGAACCAGTTACCTGACAAGTTTAAAGCCGGTTTCGAGGTCGGCCAGCAGGTCTGGTTGTACATGGCTCGTGTTCGAGCAGGTCTGAGTCGAAAGCTCGCTCATGCTTGGCACGGACCGTTCCGGATCACTGAGAAGGACGAAGCATACCGAGTCCGACTGGATGTTGACAGCACGCCGTACCGGATCGCCCCATGGGTTCATGTCAGCAGGTTGAAGCCGAGGATCGCGTTCGAAGAGCGCCCCGGTTGGTCAGAACAGGTGAACGTATCAGATGACGATGATCTGGACGCTGCTATACTCCCGGAAGACAGTTGGGAGCCGGATGAAGCTGCGGGTCAGTATCGGATCGAAGAGATCATCGACGTTCGCTGGACTGGTCCGAGGACAAGGAACGGCCGCCGAGCGAAAGAGTACCTGGTCCGTTGGACCGGTTACGACGAGCCAGAGTGGGTGCCTATCGAGCGTATGGACTCCGGCCGGCTACTGTACGAGTTTGAAGCCAGCCAACGAGCCCGATGCGTTTCGCTGCTATGCAGACTGATGACGACAGGGACGTCATGGCCGAGCCGGCCTAGGGGCGTCAACTCGGTGCCACGCAGGAACGGCTGGCCCTGCGAATAGCCAGCCAACGGGGCTCTTCGCCGATCAAGAGCCCCCTTGCATTGCATGGACGCGCACCGATCGGTCTGGGTGCGCGCACAGTCCGAGCTCTAGGACTGTGCAACTGTCAGCGATCTGACGAGTTGTCAAAAGAGAGCCAGATTCATGTCAACAAAAAGAAGTCAAGGTGAACGTGTATTAACGAGAAGTGAACAAGCCAGTGGAATGAACAAGCCAGTTAACCTGATATGCAGAGCTACGAAGTGTGTTACGCGAAGACCATGGGAACCCTGTGATTAAATGTGAGACGCACGGTTCCGCGACGGTCGGAACATGAAGTCGGGTCCAGGAGTGCCGGGTGTCGCTTGGTCCAACGGGAACGGAACGTAGCTTGGATCGTTCCACGGCGCCGGCAGCTCCCAGCACCGACCACCCAGTCGGTCCATGATCTCGAGCTGACCTGGAAGGAGAGCTTCCACGAAGCGGCCGGGCTGGCTCGCCCAGTAGCACCGGATCGGCTCTTCCTCGTCCAACCTGCGGAGTTGGTCAATCGCGGAGTTCCCTGGTCCGAACGGCTCCAGTGCCCACACGCAAGGCTTGGCGGGCTCGGTCCACAGGGCGGGCTCGCTCTGAAGGTAGGCAGTGACGGTGTCAGCGGGAGCTTGCTGGCTGAGGGCTTGGGACTCGCGTCGGAGGACCCGCTTGAGCTCTTCCCGGTTCGCGTACAAGTCGACCCACGCCGGGTCGATGCGAGCAGACGGCTTCTTCGCTAGAAAGAGCCAGTGAGTCAAAAACCAGAGCGCCTGCCGGTTCTCGTACTGGAACTTCAACCGAGCGTCGAGATAGTTGGCTTGTTCTTCGGAGTCTTCGGTCGGGTTGTGCAGGAAGTAGAACAAGACTCGCCGGAAGTAGATGTCATCCCACGGGCGGGTAGCAAGAAGAGCGCGAACCTCCCGAAGACCCTCAGCGGTGCAATATTGATCGAGTATCTGACTGCCCTTCAACTTGACCGGTTCGTAGTTCAAGAAGTACGGCGTCTGCCCGGGTATCCCCTGCGTGGGCTGCCCGGCGAACGTGATCCTGTGTCTTTCAACGGGCCGATCATAGTGGAGAACCGAGCTAGTCGACCGGGTGGCACTCAGCGGGAACGGAGACGCTGCGAGCTCGCGGAAAGAGCGCGAGGTCGTCTGATCCGGTGGGAACCGGATCGGCTCCTTGAACCACGAAGCCAACACCTTGTTCGGGAGACCTGTGTACGCGTCGACAGCGTCAGAAGCCGGCGTTGATCTGGTGCTGCTGCTCGCTGGCGCCGGTCTGCTGCTTGGAGTGCTCGCCCTCCCGGTAGTCGAGCCGGTTTGAGGGACCACAGCTGCACCGCTTGGATCACCTTCGTCTTCGTCAGAGATCGCTTGAGCCAGGAACTGAGTCAACTGCGCGTCGTACTTCGCGCTCAAGGCCATCTGCGCCGTCGCATCCTGTGACGCCTTCCGAGCCTTTCTGGAGCCGGTACCCGCGAGCGACGCCTCCAACAACTCCAGCGCCTCGTCCACCGACCGAGTTAATCGCGCGCGAGCAGCCGGAAAACCATCGAAAGCGTCTGGTATCTGGTTCAATGCGAGCACTGGCGTGGACGGAGCCGAAGATGAAGCAGCGGCGACCATGAACTGGGTCGGCTGGAGCGACCTCTGGTCGTTCAGTGCACATGCCCTGACCAGTTCCCACCAGCGTCGGGGATCGCCAAGGGCCGCCGAGTTCGTCCAACAAAACTCGTAGACGTGCTCGGCCTGGGCCCGCGTAAGTCGGTTGTCCGGTATTTGAACTTGCTCGAGGGCGTCGACGCGCCTCTTCAACTCGGCTGTACGGCGCTCCAACTCTCTGTTTCGATCCTCGAGCTCTGCAACCCGGCTCCATGCCTCCTTCAGCTCTTGTTCCTGGTTTGTGAATCGAGTTTGGGCATGCTGAAGCTCACTGTGGAGCTCGCCCACGCGCACTGCCAAGCCTGTCTTGGTAGTCTCAAGGTTGATAGCGAAGCCCCTCAAGTCCTCGACCCGGTTCAGCAGCCGCTGACAATCACGGCACCCGGACGACGGCCGGTTCTCGAGATGCCTCGCGCGTGCCTCCTGCGCTCGGAGCCTACCTTCGAGCATCATGATTGTTGTCGACCGGGAGTCGTCCTTCGTCAGCGAGCTGGTTTCGCGCACGCTTGCGATGTCGGCCAGCGTCGAAGCCACGTGCGACAGCCACGCGTTCGACCGCGCCGTGCACACCACGCGCTCGAAGAGGCGCTCCTCACCGTACATCCCAGCGAGGTTCGCGTATAGCGCCGTCGCCTTCGTCACCACGTTCGCGATCCGCTCGGCGCTTGGGTGCTCAGGTGGCGGGCTCCGATCGTCGTGGCGAGAGAGTACGACGCTGTCGACGTCCTCCCCATCTCGAAATAGTGAGCGCAGCACGTGGCCAACCGGAACCTCCCAGTTGTCACGATCGTCAAACGGGTGCGCCGAAGCCGGTAGCTGGATTGCCAGCAAGGCCTCGAGCCGGTCGAAGGACCCGGTCAAGTCGACGTCGACTTGATCCGGTCGCCGCAACCTCTCAGCAACCTGCCGCAAGAGGATACGGCTGAACGAACGGACGCCCTCAACCTCAGGAAACGGATGCGCCTGCCCCGACTCGTCGACTCGCAGCCGGCTCGCCGGCGACGTCCATGGCACGATCTCAGAGCCTGCGGAACCGGGATCAACACCTCCACGTCGGCCAAGTGTTCAGACGCAATACGTACCAGTCGTGTCCGCCATCTCCGCCGCCTGCGCTGTAGTCATGCCCGTTGCGGCAAGCGCGCTGTTGTGTGCTGCCCCCTCCGACATCAAGAATGGCGTCGGGGAACAACACAGGGGCGGTTTTGATGTAGCGGGACCGGTTCCCCGCGGACTTTCCCGGAATTCCCCATCTCTGTGGGACCGAGAACTGTCAAGAACCACTGTGGTTCTTTAGGATAGGTCTAAAATTGTGTACTACACACTAGCTGGGTATTTATACCCAGTTTCCGGTTGTGCCACACTAATAGTACCGGAAAACACGGTACCTGACTCTACTGGCGAATATTACCAGCCAGTTAGAGATTTCAGGGAAGTGTCTGGTATATTACCGGTTCTAGCGGAAAATTACCGTTAGTTTCGTGTGTGCCATTAGCCGTCCGTACTGGTCCGCGAACCCATTGGAATCTGATTCGCACCCGCCGGTACCTCCTCGATTCTGGTTTAGTAAACAGTTTCTCCCGGTTATAAGAGGGACGGGACAACCGGCCCACCCTCCGTAATAGACTTCCCCTTTTGCCTTGTCAGCTCCAAGTCTTCGGGCCTACAACAGCAGTTGTATCGGCGGCCACCTCGACATCCCGGTTCTCTAAGGTACTGGCTGTGTGTTGGAGTGCTCTGGCGGTGTGTACTGCGTGTGTGTGCGTTGCCTTGTGAGTCGTGGAGCCGGTCAAGTGACTGGGTGAAGCGGTTTCCTGGTTCGATAACCTAAGGGAAGTGGCTCAGGCCACGGACCGAGGGTTTTTATAGTGTGGTGGCGAGCTGTATTAACTGGGAAACCCGGTAATACGTTCTATTGTATTTGTCTTTCTTGCGTTTGCTCCGGTCTGGGACCGGTTGCTTGGACTGGTTGATCGCTCCGTGCCGTCACAGTCCCCCCTTTTCCCTTGCATTTCCGTAGTATCTGAAGGTTCTGGCAACCGGTTTGCCTACCAAATCAGACAGCATCGGGTAGCGGGTCATTTCCTCTATTACCCAGCTTCTGAAGAACCGTCAAAGGGTACACAACGTGAGGTGCTAGCCGGGTGAGCATTCTATCTCGCTTGCGCTAGTCATCTTTGGATATCTGCGTGGAGAAAGCTTTGCCCACCTTCTGCGATCACTTTTTGCCTGCTATTGCAACCGGGTTAGTCTGTCGTGACTGAACCGGAATCGCAGCAGCAGCAGAGCGTGAGCAGCTAAGTTTGGCAAGTGTTTCCCGGCTCCTAGCGCTACCCCTTCGCTAGTTGGAGCCGGGTGGATTGTCAAAAACGTACGACCGCTACATCACAGTAACCAGCCTTTCTCTGAGGTGGAAAACTCTCTCACACGTTCGGTCGTGAAGATGCGTCCTACAACTGTTGAAACACTCAAGGTCTACATGCGCCGTGTGTCCGAGCGTGTTGGTGCTTTCATCGCCGGTGAGATGGGGTCATCGTTCGGACTCATGTTCGACGGTTGGTCTTCTGGATCTTTGCACTTTGTCGCAGTGATTGCCGTCTACTGTGTGGACAACGATCGTCGCCAGCGTTTGATCGGTATCTCTCCAATGGAAAATGGTCAAGACGCTGATGCGCACATCGTGCATCTCGATGCAATTCTTGGCCGTGTCCGTGGGTTTGGGCGTCTCCATGGGCGCTCCGACGGTGAAGGACCCGACTTCCTCTTGCAGCGCGGACTTAAACGATGCGTGGGGTGTGGTCGGCTTCGGTAGTGATCCTTGCATGTCTGCGTCACCATCATCTTCAAAATGCCTTGACAGTGGCTGCGGGGGCTCGTCAACACGCGCAGCGTCTGAATTCGTGCTCAGTTCATCGGAGTTCTCATCTGGGACTTCTGAAGTCGATTGTTCCGACTCCAGCGTGTTCGTATTCAGATGAGCGAGCTCTTCTTCCGCAGGCGCTGCGGGGGAAGTAGGGTGAGGTTGCTCGATGGGGTAGTCACCGCCGGTGGGCCCGGACGGTGGCCCGGTTTCCGCTGGGAGCGGAGGTGAGGCTCCCATCGAGGTCGGCGGCATCGCGGCCTGGGCGCGAGGGCTTGTCAGATCCGAGGCCTTCGCGGTTGGTTGCTGTCGGTTGGTGCCAGAGACGGGTACTTGTACTCCAGCCGGCAAATTCGGAACTTGCAATTCTGGATGTGTACAACAAAACTCCAACAATGGTCAAGTTCTTGGTCGGTGACAACTGCGCCACCAACCAAGCTGTTGCGACCAGGTGGGGTGTACCGCTGATCGGGTGTGCAAGTCACAGGTTCAACCTGGCTGTTGTTCGATTCATTTCTGAATCTGATGATCTGATTGCTCAGATTCAAAATCTTATGATTCATCTGAGAACGCCGAATAATGCCGCCGAGCTCAAACGGCACACCCACCTGCGTGCAATCCGATCGAACGCTACGCGTTGGTCATCGGTCTTTCAAATGATTGATCGCTACTTGGCCATTCGCGACGCCGTTATGAACGTCCATGCTGTTGAAGAACTGGTGCCTCGCGGGCATGCCCAACGGCGCATTGTGGCACTGCATGCCAAGTTGGTGCAGCTTAACAGTGTTTGTGTCAAGCTGCAATATCCTGGACGTTCCCTCGCCGATGTTCGGCATTTGTTCGACGCCTGCATCGAGATGTACCCCACGATGGGTCATTATCTCGATGCAAAGGCGCCCATCGTGCACTCGCCGGCATTCGAGCGGGCAGTTGTTCGTCTTACAAACGATGTTCCATTGTCAACGACCGACCGCGAGGCCTTGCTTCCATTCGTTGAGGCCTCACAGACGGTCGATGATCAAGAAGAAGAAGTGGATTTCGCGACAGAGATCCTTCGTCGTGCGAAGAAACCCCGCACGAACCCACGTGCGATTGTGTATTCGCCACTCTTGCGGTGCATTCCTCCGACTAGCAACGATTGTGAACGCCTTTTTTCTGAGTGTAAGTTTGTCTTGTCGGAACACCGCTCGGCAATGCTCCCAGCCAACTTTGAAATGCTTATGTTCTTGAAGGCGAATCGGGAGATGTGGAACGCTTCTACGTTGGTCCCATAATGGTCAATACACTGCAGTTATTGCAATAAGTATTATTGCTGTCATGCATACTGAATAATTAACTATTGCCTCTGACATCGTCACAATCAATTTGATATTATATTCTGGTACCCCTGCCGCTGTAGTAATACTGACAGTGGCCGTCCGTTAGCAATTCTATCGCAGACCACATCCACTCGGCGTTCATTGGTTTCTCAAGCTGGTGGTGGAATATTGGTGACATGAGCTCCTTCATCGTTGCCACAGGGATGCGAACATCGAGGTCGCTGGATCGATAAAACGACTTATGTGGTGAAGAATCGAGCAAGAAGTGATTAACATGGATACGTACTTCTTGAAAAGCTGCTGAAATCCTGGGTGGGTGGCGGTCTTCAGCGTATTGCGGAGCTGAACGATCAACCGCACAGCTGCAAAGGACTTCTGGTCCACCTGAGCAAGTAGATTGATGACGATCCTTGACGCTGATACTGGCCGGACAAAGTACTCGAAGTGTTCTTCGCGAGTAATTCTCTTCTTGGAGCGATCTATGTAACGAGTCTCAACTTCTCGGACAAGGATACATAAAGTTTTGGTAACTGCACCGATCGCTTCAAGGTCTTGGCCGTCCGTAGTCTCACGTAGCGCCCGACAACGAGCCAAGAAAGGCTCGACAGATCGAGTTTCCGCCACGATATCAATAGCATTTCTATTGATATCAATGTTTGGTTCATCAGTAACAAATGCTACCACCTCCTTGCTCTCCGAGGAAGCCTCGTCGTGAGCGCTGACCAAGCGGATCGCTTGGTCAGTAACCTGGTCTTCACTCCGCGGCTCACGATGTTCTCCCATCGTTGAGACAAAAGTTTCAACTGTAGTTGCCCTCTCTCCATGTTGAAGTTTCGCCCCGAACGAAAGGAGATGACTCATTTCAGTTTCCATGGCAACTGCGCAGTCCTCAAGTCGACCATAAAGATCATCATCAACTGATAGAAGTCCCCAGGGGTAAAGGGTCTCCGCCCACGATATCGTGTCTCGCTGGATTTGCAAGCGTCGGATTGTTTTGGCCGCATCGCGTATTCGCGTCAGAAGAGCAAATAGCAGCTCCGCCAACTCTTCATTGCAGGCAGCTGCGATATGCAGAGGGTCAACCAAGCGGAGAAGTTGGATGGCTCTTTCTTCATCCCTCATCCAGTCCGCGATCCCACTCGTCATTCTCAAACTGAAGATGAATGGTTAATGATAGATGCTTCAGGATCCGCCCGTTGGCTCTCGGTCCCAGACAGTTGAGGTCGAGAAAGGGGCCATAAGAATGGTTCCAACACCAACCGAAAATCTCCTCAGTCTCGCACTTGCTCCATTTCTGCCTAATGGGGCCTCGTTTGCCTCCAACGACACTCATCCAACTCCCAGTCTCAAGCAAAAAGGCTCAATTTGGTTCCTCGTGGCGCGATCAAGTCGGCGACATCCGTGGTTTCGAGATTCACCTTGAGTCCCAGTCCCTTTCGTTCATTCGAAACCTTCCAGATGTCGCGTGCCAACAACCTCTGTACGGGTCAGGAGTGGCCTACTATTTCGTGCTACTCCAAGAGGAGTACATTCTGAAACTCGAGGTGTTTAGTGACGACACGAGGATCCACTCGCTTCGACTGCACACGAACACGCGTGTGAGTCAATGGTACGGCAAGTGTACAGGAACATACTCCGTTCATAATGCTCCAGACGGGCAATTCTTCAGGTCGATGTATGGTGACCACTTGAATGTGTTCAACTGCAGTTATTGCGTCCATCTTGGGGTACACGTGGAGTCCCTCGACAGCAAACATCTTCTGAAAGCGGACTCTTCGTCTCGGAATACGGTACGCTCGGCGTTGGTATTCGAGCGCGGAACGGCATCCGTCAAGGTTGATGTGACCAGTGCTTCCCTTCGTGCTGTAGCTGTAAAACTTGGACGGGTGGGTCTGGCTGACGTTACCGTTCTCTCGGAGGACCAGTACCAAGGATTCGTCTCGTTGACGTGTGTGGACTTCGATTGTGGCGAGCATTGGTTTGTACTCGCGCCAAATGAGACTATCGTGGGCGTCGCTGTGTCGACTTGCTCCATAAGCAAACACGGGGAGAGAAGAATTGATGGATTAAGATTTCGCACAAACCTCCGCTTATCGATTTGGTTCGGAACAGCCGGCGACAAGGTAACATGGCTTGATGACAGCGCTTATCCCGGTGCAGTTATCTGCGGCTTTCAACTAGAAGGCAAGGTATCATAGCACTTCGAACGGATCGACAACATAGGCGTCATCTACAAGATCTGCAAAGAGAACTAAAGTCTACAAGGATGAGCAAACGATGAAGACCCTCACGTTTTTGTGGTATTGTCCACCAACTCTTGCTATTCATTTCAAAGGCATCCAATTAGTCAGCTCGCATTTTTAGCAAGACGCTACATACTCGCCTCTTGGTCACTTTTACTTCTTTATGCTTCGCTTCGTATCATGCGATTGGTATGCGTGCTAAGAGGCACTGATATTTTAAGTCAAAAGATGAAGATCGAGCGATTTCCTCATTGTGGCAATTGCATGCACAGATTTGAGCGGAGGGTTGCTGTCGTTTGCTGTCACGAGTTGACTTGCACAGGCCAAACTGTTTCACTATTTCAGTGAATACTTCCTGAGGTCGAAGACAGGCATGGCAGCAATTTCTCGCTCGCACCAGGCTGATCTTGCGCCACGTCTGGATAAAGATCGACGGGAGTCAAATTTTACACCCGACCCATCCATGGAAGGTGATGTCCATTTTATGCCCAACATGACGGAATTGACCTTGCCGTCTCCGAGTTCCAACTCGGTGGGCAACTCACCGCGACCCGTGCGTCGTTGATTAATTCGCGTCAGCCTCTGGCTGATCGCATGTGGTTTTGAAGAAGCCGCATGGATTGTGGACTTGACCGACTGCATTGGGATGCCACGCTGTCCGAAGTATCCTTTGCCACGTGAACATAAAAAGGCGGTGATCCGGCTGTAGTCGAAGAGCGCGAGCACCCTCACAATCGTATCCAGTCGATCGCCATGCCCACTGGATAAGAAATCGAGCTGCTAAATGCCAGGCGACTCTACAATGATCTCGTAGCATCAAGCAGCGGCCACCTTGTCGCTATGAGCTCATTCCACAATCTCCACTTCAATCACCAGGTTCCCAACACAAGATGGTCCATCGACTCGCTCTCATGCTCGCGGCGATCGCGGCTACCGTGGTCGGCGATGCAAGCGCCCACTCCTATCTTGTCAAGCCGGCCGCTCGCGACAACAACTTCCACGCTGACCCGGAGAACCGAATCGGCTGTCCCAGTAACCGAGTCGGCCAGGTCTCGTACTTCAGGGCCGGCGAGCAGATCGACGTGCGCTACTGGCGCAACAACCACATTGGCGGATTTATCCGCTGGTCCATGGTGCCGCGAGGAAAGGAGAGCAAGGAAAACTTCGACAAGAACGCCTTCTTCTATACTTGTCGTGAGTCAGGCCCAGACTGCGTGCCGAAGAGGGACCCAGGTCGTCCGATCACCGGCGATAGCTCAGGATCAAACACCATCAGCTGCGGCGACAAGATCACGCTGCCAGACTGGCTACCGGCCGGAGACTATGTGCTTCAATGGACTTGGTTTGGAGTTGGCCACAGCTACGGCAACCTCGGGTGGTCGGAGCCGCAGTTTCGATCCTGTGCCGATATCAAGCTTACAACCTCCGGCTCCAAGAACTCGGCTCCCCGGTGTCCAACTTTCATGGGCGGTGACCGTGTAACAAAATCCCAGAAGAAGGGGAATAATCAGTGCTTCTACTTCCACACAACCGAGATCACCAACAAACTGTACAAAGGAAGCAACGACGAGAAGGTCGCAATGCCGCTGTACAAGTACGGAGTGCCCTCAGCCGTCGTAAAATGCTCGGGTAACGAGCGCAGCATCGAGGATGACGACGAAGGAGAACTCGATCTCTCGTACGCTGCTGGAAATGTCACGTCCAGCATTGCCGACCAGCAAAATGGCCACGCTGAGTCGGGGATTGACAACTAAGAAGAACAATTTCTCTCTATCCAAGCAAGCATCGACTATCGCAGCACCAGCGAAGGGTCTCGCTTGGTCGAAGAAAAGAAGAGTGCAATCTGTCCGGTGTATATACGGAATACGTAGTGAGCGTAAGCGTAGGTTCGAGTCAGTTTTGCTTTTTCCCACTCCCATACATTTGTCTTTCACTGACGATCCACATGGTTCGTCAAATCGCCCTCATCCGCCGGGATTAAGCACTGTCATCGATGCAGCACTAGCTTCGAAACGATAGCCAAAGATGACAACAGATCAGTGGACAGCCAGTATTTGTATGTACGTTTTGGTGTTTCGTTTCTGGTAAGGTTGTTTGATGAGGCTTGTCACGATCTTGGCTGCCATGTTCACAGTGAAGGATCACAGTCGAGATACAATGATTTAGTCTCCTTAAGCAGAGAGGTCGGTCGGCGGCGCCGTCCATTCTTCCGCCGGGCACTCGAGCCCCCACGAGCGCTGCTTGCACTGGACCGGCTTATTGCCACGGCCAGCGTTGGCCCACACTAGCGGCACCGGTGGAGAGGGCGAGGCCTCCAAGAGACCCTGCTCGTCTTCGTCTGCGAGACGTCGAGTTGGATCTGGGCACTGCCAGCCACGGCAGTACGTGCAGCAGGAACCCCAACAGACGCAGAGGTGGCGGTGCGCGCCTGAAGGAGGAGCCGAGGCGTCTGGTGAAGAGATCGCGAGAGCTAGCGACTCGTTCGTAGCCGCAGCGTGGGCGACAGCGAACGATGCGACGAGGGCAGCGAGCGTGAGCGTGGCGTTCATGGTCGGTGGAAGTCTTGGGCACGACGAGGTGAGACGGAGAATGAGAAGCCAAGTCGGGCTCAACGGCATAGCCGAGTATCTGGCTTTTGGCCGTTGGCCTTGGATCGCGCAATGGTGTGTAGCTTCAACCTCGGGAACTTCAAGCTCAAGAGCAAGTGAGCCGGTCGGTGATGACGTGGGCTAGGAGATAGACAGAATATTGCCGTCCGTCATGTGTGAACTAGCTCAAGCGGATGTCTCTACCTGTCCCTCCCATGACGAGGGCTCGCAAGACAGATGAACACGTGACTCAGTCAAAAAGAAGGCAAAAGAACTCTGTTTATACTAACCGACAACTCTGAAACATGCACATACTCGCGACAACAACCACTGCTCTAGTCCTCCTTGCGGCGGCAGGAGATGGGAGTCCCCGCGGGCGTGGGCGTCTTGGTTGCTGGAGCCGCCGTCGTCGTGGCAGGCTTCGATGGGGCCGTGCTGGGCTGTGGCGTCTTGGTAGAAGGAGATGGGGACTCGGCATCTTCGTCCTTACCAGTAGCATCATCCTCGCTCTTACTGCTGCCGTCACTAGTCTTGCCCGAGCACTGACTCACGGCCGCCGGCACGCCGTACTTGTAGAGCGGCATCGCAATGCTCTCGTCGTTGCTGCCTTTGTACCACGTGGACGTGATCTCAGTCGTGTAGAAGTAGAAGCACTGGTCGCTCGTCTTGTTCTGGTACTTGGTCACACGGTCGCCGCCCACAAATGTCGGGCACTGTGGGGCGGCCGTCTTGGCTCCGGAAGTCGTCAACTTGATATCGGCACAGGATCGGAACTGCGGCTCGGCCCATCCGAGATTCCCGTTGCTGTGGCCCACTCCAAACCACGTCCACTGCAGCACGTAGTCTCCTGCGGGCAGCCAGTCTGGCAGCGTGATCTTGTCACCACAGCTAATCGTGTTGTCGCCTGAGCTGTCGCCCGTGATCGGACGTCCTGGATCTCTCTTCGGCACGCAGTCCGGGCCTGACTCTCGGCACGTGTAGAAGAAAGCGTTCTTGTCAAAGTCTTCTTTGGTTTCATTACCGCGAGGCGAAAGCGACCAGCGGATGAAGCCGCCGATGTGGTTGTTGCGCCAGTAGCGCACGTCGATCTGCTCTCCGGCCTTGAAGGACGAGATCTGCCCGACCTTGTCGGTGGGGCAGCCCACTTTGTTCTCCGTGTCGGCGAAGTAGTTTGTGGTACGTGAGACCGGTTTCACAAGGTACGAGTGGGCATCCGTCATCGCGAACAGCGAAGCAGCGACCGACACAATGCAGAGAGCAAGGCGGTGGACCATCTTGAGCTTGGAGCGAACCGAGGCGTTGAGGGTGTCAGAGTGAATTGAAGAATGAACAGAGCTCGATTGGTCCTCTGGGGGTAGAGCGAGGCTCTTGATCTCACGGCGCTGACGATCGATGCCAGCCGAAGCCTACGTGGTGTTAGTGTCGGAGGAAGATCGACTGGAGATGTTCGTGTGGTCCATGGGGGATCTCTTTCGCGCCATGTGGCCTACGTAACTGCTCTGCAACGTTCAGTTGGAGACGGACACCTGAGCCAGCATGGCGTTCTGAACATCCACCTGAGAGTCTCAGGTGGGTGACGGTCTCAGGCTGAGACCGTCACCTATTTGGTGAGACCTGAGTCCAACTGGATACCGAGAAGCCTCGTTGGGCCAGCTGGAGCGTCCGTTCAGCGAACCCATCACCTTCGACAGGCTCCTCCTGTCGTCGTAGTAGTCCAGATGGAATCCCGTCACGTTCATACTTGGCTTCCGTGCTGGACTAGTGAAGTGATCCAAGTTGAGGATATACACCAAGCCAAACAGTTCGTTTACGAAGAACGAGCTGGCAGCTCATTCGATGAGGCTGAGCCTGAAGAACTGACCACACACCACGTGAGGGCATTCGATGCTGAACTGAAGAGACCAGCTCCAACCAATCCATATATTCGGCTCTGTACTCCAGTCAGTCACAGAATCGCAGTTTGACCACAGAGCACTATTTACATGCTAGACGACTGGAGTGAGGTTGGTTGACGATGCGGAACAAGCTCAATCTGGCAGTGGGTGCCATTTGAGACTGTCGACGACTCTGAGAAGTGTGAATGCTCTGGGGCTAATTTAACGAAGTCGACGCAACGATCCGGTATCCGCTCACCCTCCTGTGTTGGATTTTTTATAAATCCACGGCGGTGGCGCGATCTTGACTAAATAATTGATCTGCGACTGCCACTGCTTGATGGAGGCAAGTCGGCCCTCGCGGTGTTCTTGCTTCTTGATGGCCTGTGCTCGTTGTGCAACAAGATGGAGGCAGTCGCCAACCGTGCGATCTCGGGTCACGTGCCACGTTTTGCTCTTGTGAGCCATGACCATGCGGAGGACGCGCATGACTTCGTCGAACTCTTTGAGCGAGAAAATGTCGTCGTGCCACGACTGGACGCGTTTGTAGACCTCAAGCAACTGATCTCGCAATGACGAGTCTTCTGGGTGGCCAGTCGAACCATCATTCGCTTTCGCTTTCTTTGGAAGCGAGTTGCTAGGAGGATTCTGATCGGGGTACAAATACAAGGAGAGCGCGTCTTGGCTCCTATGGGACATTCCATCAGTATCAGCCAGATGAGCATCACACGTTAGCGTCAGCTTACCTCGCTATAAGTCGCTTGAATATGCTCAGCCTCGAGCCGATTGAATCCAAGAGCTCGAGGAATTGCTTGTAGAACGTATCGTTGTGCTCGGTATGCGGCTCGTGCTGTATCAGTTCGGCTGCTTTCTTGATAGCGTCTGCAACTGCCGAGAGAGCCTCTCTTGAAGTCGTTGGGCGGTAGCCTTTGCTCGGGAACGTGGCGTTCAACTGTTTTTGCAAGGAGAAGGTGTAGTTCGAAACGCGTCCGCGACGCTCTGATAGCGGCAGGGCAAGCAATTCATCGGCGACAGAGACGAGTGATTCAAAACGCGCAGTCACATCATCTTTCGAGCTCGGAGTAGTAGAGTGAGATGCCTCAGGGGGTGGCACTTGCCTCTGTTGCAGCTTCTTTAGACGGTTACGCTGAGCGCCAAGCTCCACACCGTACTTCGCACTGCCGCGGAACTTGCGATCGCTATCTGTGAATGTGTCAACAGACTTTGCAGCTTTGGTCAAGGCGGGTAGATACAAAGCATCCAAATCCGGACGTTTGAATATCCGGGTTGTGGAGGCAATGAGGTTGAACAAGTCATCCTTGGCAAAATCCCCGGCTTGTGAAGAGTCACAGGAGCTGGCAGTCGCCAACACGTTGGAGAACTCGCCTACAAAAGGTGTGATCTCCTTGAGGGATGGTTTGGAGGTGTGAGTTGCCAGACGTTGTGCTTGGGCGAGAAGCAGGTGCACAGCTTTCTTCCACTTTTTCTGACTTTTCTTACTGATAGGCGCTGATTCGACTGGTGTTGCTGCTGGCGGTGTTGACTGGGACGCAGGTTGGGGCCCTGGCGTCTGTATGCTCGACCTGGCTTGAAGTAGACTATCGCGATAGGTTGCCAGCACCGCTAATGCCTCGTGGTTTTGCATCGCTGTATCAAAGGCTGCAATAGCAAAGTCAATCAGCTGCAGATATGAATACCTTCGGTTCCCCATCTCAAACAAGCGGGTCGTGAGCGACAGGAGATTTACGAACTGTCCATTTGCGAGCGACCGTGGATCCATATTTGGCATGAGCGGCACAGTCATCAGATGCTGAGCCACTTGCTGGACAAGTTTGTCGAGATCGAACACTTCTGGAGCCACATTTACAGACACTAGCCTCTGGGCCAACTTGCTTGACTCGAGGACATCCTTCTCCCACTGTCGCAAGCTTTCGTTTCCTTGTGCTGGAGACTCAGATTCGAGCTGGATAGCCTCGTTTGTATTTACCAATGGCGCCGTTGCTTTTTGCTTCGATTTGGCAGACCCCTCTTTGTTCTGATATTGCTGCATCGTCTCCATTGATCTCTTAAGACTCACAGCATACTTTCGCATCCCTTGCATCGACCAATCCCTCGCGATTGCTGCTTCGATTACAGGAACCAGCGACTCGGCGATAGAGAGGTACGATCCGTTTCGCTTCCCGAACGTAAGAATTTGTGTGGTCAGTGAGATCAGCTCTTTGAAACGTCCGTCGGCGAGTAATCGAAAGTGACTGCTGTGGTTGGGCGGAACACTTTCGATAATCTTTTGCACATCTTCCACGAGAGGTGCCAATTCTTCAGCGGGTACCTTCTTGGTGTTGGCCAACTGCTGTACGATTTCGAACGCGCAGTCCACTTGTGTCGTCCACTTCGTCAACGCATCGTTCGCCGGCTGCGAGCCAGTATCTTCACATGAAAGCTGGATCGTTGGCATCGGTTCATCTTCTTCGCTCTCCGTGTCCGACGTCGGCTCGCTCTTCCCTCGCTGCTCAGGCGATGCCCACGACGCGGCCATCATCGCCTCAAATGACCTGGCCGCTTCGATCGCTGGCGATTCGTGGACGTTCGTCTTGGCCTTTTTCAGCTTCTTGACTTCTTCCGGAAGCTCCACAACCTCTTCTTTGACACGCACGCTCTCTTCTGCCCCGCGTTTTCGCTTCCCATCGTCTTGCGACGACTCCTTCGAGTCGGCGAGTTCGTCCTTCGCACTGCTCAGCTGCACGACAGCTCGGGCCTTGAGTAGCGTCTCTAACAGCCTCACACGTTGCTCAAGCTCTCGATGGAGCATGGCCGTGGCCTCCACGGTCTCCATGAGGCTCACCGAGCGCCGCACGTCGCTGCGTCCATGCTCGAGACTCGTGACGGCCTCGCGCACTTCCTGGAGACGCCCATAGGCCGCGAGCACGTGGTCCAGCTCGCCACGCACGCGGCTCAGCTCTTCATCCAGAACGTCGCTGCAATGGCGCTGCAGAAGCGGCGCCTCGAGCCGCAGGAGGATGCGCCGCAGCACGTCGCCCATAGCTTCCTTATCCTTGCACGCTCACGCCCAATTTTTTTATTGGAGACCAACAGATACCAACCTAACAGGTTAGGAACCAGAATAAGGAATGATGGTGAGTGTAGCCATTTCGGTGTGCGAATCCTCAATTGACGAGATGCGACGGTCAAGCTCCGATGACAACTTTTCAACGCGCGCTAATCGCAATCGGAATAAAACTGTAAGAAAAATCAAATTCAAGTCCCATAGATGCTTGTCGTAGACGTGCACCGAGATGAAGCTTCGCAGTTTGATCGACTTCATCGTCCTGCCTACCTTAGGTCGATGGTGAAAAACTAGTAGCCACTTCGTGCAGAGCCTTCAACTGCTCCAGCGCCAACGTGTAGACACTGCTCACGTGGGTCTTGGTGAAGATGACGCTCGTTCCTCTTGTTTTGATGTCGAACCAATCCGACTTGAAAACGCGACCTTTCCGAGCTCGAGGATTGTGGCGAAAAAGGGTCTTCGGGATTGACAGCGTTTTCGCCGGTGACCTGACAAAATCTTCGAGCTTCTTGCACATCGCGCATGACCGCTCGCAGTCGATCATCAGCGTCGTGTAACACAAATTGAAGAGATTGGGCAAGTCTGCTTCCACCTTATCCACCACCCTTCGCACTAAAGCCCGTAAGTCAGCCGGAGTAGCTGAACCGAAGGACCGCACAAAAGTTCGCAGGGCAGGAAGTGCGACACGGACATAGTCAGCTCACGTCGACTGATCCGGCCCATGCACTGGCCTTGCTCCCAGAGTTTGTGGGCTCTCGCCAGCTCTGGCCACTGTCATTGTCCGAGGGCGACGCTCTGACGGAGGCGTTGGAGAAGCTTGGTAGTCTGGACGCGGTAAAGACTCTGCTCTCTGGGTGCGATTGCTTTCGATTCCAACTTGGTCTTGGCCGTGCGCTGTCGTCGTTTGAATGGGGAGCAGTTATCGAGACTGTAAACGCCATCATGGAGGCTTGGTCGAAGGAGGAATCTGCGTATCCATATTGCGGTCTTGAGCCTGGTGGCGTGTCGCTCGTTGCGTCTGTCCTAGAAGGCCAACGAGACCCGACCAAGATCAAGACATTGCTCCAAGGGGTCACTTTCGGGCGGCTCACATCCAAACGACTTCGTGAGCACAAACTGAAAGCGGATTCGACTACCAAGACGATGTTTTTAAAGCTGGTACGTAAGGCGAGTGTCGTGTCAGTGGAGACTCTGGAAGGATTGCTCGACAAACCTCAACGGAAGGACTTTGTGTACATCGGACTGCCAGCATTCCGAAAATATCTCAAGTCGCTTGGTGGCGATTTTCCGGCTGATCTGCTGGGTCTGGTGGGCCGTGTACTGGCTCAGCTGGAATCTGGGTTGCCTGATCTGTTCCACGCACCTTATACGAAGCTTCGCATGGGCTGTGCGCGCGATCCATCGCCCCCATGCTCTATGTGCACGAAGCTCACAGCGTTCGCAAAGTCGTCGGAGATGACAATGACGATTCCGAAGAAGGAAGTGTAGCCATAAACTGCAAGCATTGAAGAGCTATTTCGTGAAGACGGCATGGTTTGAAGTCGACGAGGCCAATGGGAGCATCGTGTTCACGAAGAACCACCAGAGTTGGCTGTACAAGGCGGCCACAAAGGAGATTGAGGCTCTTCGCAAGATCTTCGCTAGCGCTTCGCCGCCACAATAAGGCGGTAGTGCTACCTTGAGAAACCGATTTCTCGTCTACCGCCTCGCGAAATTCATAACTAGCACCTCGTTTGGCTCTCTCTTTTGAAGTTGGAGTCTATTGTGTTACAACTGTGAGAACATCCTAGTTTGCCTCGTTTGCAGGGACATTGTAGCCAAGTCACAATGCAACTTTTTCAACTTCTATTTGCACATAAACCGGCCTTATCCTGACAAGTTGGTCTTAGCAAAGCTTCCGCTGTTTTCCACACACTCACAGCGTCGCTCCACGGCCGAGTTGCCACGTCCGTTGGGATCCATGTACTTGGCGAGAAACTGCTCGGTGCACCAGACAAAGTCGATGCGGTCGGTGTGCGCGAAGGAATCCGTGGCCTTCGCCTTCAAACACGACGCACTAATCCAAACGCGCGGGTCATTTGACTTTCGGCAGGTGATCTCCATCGAGGAGCTCTTTGTTGCCGTCAGAATGATGGTCGTATCTTTCCTCCCAAAACCTAAATTTCCAGTTAGTCTCGACCACAGGTTCTCCATCGTCTATCACAGGTCCTCCATATCCAACCTCCATACGCATCACTCGCATCTCTCCCCGACCATGGACGCCGATCTCGACGCGCTCCTGAGCGAGCTGGCGCGCCTCGACGCCTCGTCTGCCGCGCGCGCGGCTCGCGAGAGCGTCCCCGAGCCGCTGCGCCGCTTTTCGGTGGTCGCGGCGTCGCCGCTCGCGCCCGAACGCGCGCAAATCGTCGCGCTCGCCGACGCCAAGGCGCCCGCGCCGGCCTTTCTGCTGCCGCCCCTGCCCACGTCGCGCGCCGACGCCGAGGCGCAGAAGGCGCGACTGGAGACGCGCTTCATGGACCCGTCGCGTGCACTGTCGCGCGAGCTGCGCGTGCCGCTGGCCTCGGCGCTCGCGAGCGGAGGCAGCCGCTTGCTGCCTCAAGTGCCGCTCGCGCCATCACGCGCGCAGCTCGTGCCGTGCCGCGAGCGCATGGTGCTCGACCCGCTGCAGCTGCAGTACGAGTACCGCGCCGTGGAGACGGCGACGGAGAACGCGGCGGTGCTGGAGGGCTTTTCCGAGGCCATGAAGAAGCAGGACGAGTACGCCAAGCAGAACATCGGCAAGCGGCCTCATGCGCCGGGCGGCAACGCGCTCACCGAGGACGGTCGAGAGCGCGGCGACGCGCAGACGACGGCGGCCGTGGTGTTTGAGTCGGAGGCTGAGAAGGAGCTCAACGCGCTGCTGTTGAGTGAGGCGGAGACGGCGCTGGGCGACGACGCACTGAGTCGACTCGTGGCCAGGGCTCCCGGACTGGATGGCTGTCTCACGGTCAAGGACGTGCGAGAGGCTGTCCTGCAGGTTCGTGAAGAGAATGAGGAGAAGATCGAGGTGGAGGAAAGCAGCTCGCTCAAGACGGTGGGAGCGAACCCGGACGGACTGCTACGTCCGTACATGGAGATCGTGTCCGATCAGGACCAGTTGCGAGGCATGCAGCGCGTGATCGCGGACGAGAAGGCCATCCAATCGATGCAAAAGGCGTCCGAGAAAGAAGGAAGCGGGATGGTCGCGCTCGACGAGCTGCTCAACGATCTGCAGGATGACGAAGAGCTCCGAGAGTTGGGCTTTGCGCTGGATGCCGATGAGCAAGAAGACGAGCAGGAGGAAGAAAACGAGGCTGAAGAGCTGGATGGCGAGTCCCAGCAGGAAGCAGAACAGCGAGATGGTCTGGAGCCCGAGGCCGAGGTCGAGCTGCTGCTGCGGGACGCAGATGCGACGGCACTCGCGCGAAAAGCCAAGAAGAAGCAGCTTTCCGAGTGGGCGAGCATCGAACGTGTAGACGTGCGCAACTTCCACGAGAAGGTGCCGGACATGGCTATGAAGTACAACTTCGAGCTCGACACGTTCCAGAAAGAGTGCGTGATCCACTTGGAGCGCCACGAGTGCGTCTTCGTGGCTGCCCATACGTCCGCGGGTAAGACTGTCGTGGCCGAGTACGCGATCGCGATGTCGCAAAAGCACATGACACGCACAATCTACACATCCCCTATCAAGGCGCTGTCAAACCAGAAGTACCGCGATTTCCGAGAGAAGTACGGCCCAGACAACGTCGGCCTCATCACGGGCGACGTGAGTCTCAATCCGGACGCGGCCTGCGTCGTCATGACGACTGAGATCCTGCGATCGATGCTCTACCGCGGCGCCGACGTCATCCGTGACATCGAGTGGGTCATCTTCGATGAGATCCACTACATTAACGACAGCGAGCGCGGCGTCGTGTGGGAAGAAGTCATCATCATGTTACCTGAGCACGTCGGCATGGTCTTCCTGTCGGCGACGACGCCTAACCATCTCGAGTTCTCGGACTGGATTGGCCGCACGAAGAAGAAAAAGATCCACGTCATCTCGACTCACAAACGACCTGTGCCGCTAGAGCACAATTTGTACGCAGCCAAGGAGTTCTTCCGGCTCTTTGACGCTGAGAAGGGATTTAACGCCAACGCATACTCGGCTGCAAAGGCCAAGCTCTTCCCACCGTCCGATAAACCAAACAAGGGCAGTGCGACGGGCCGAGCCGGCGGTGGTGGCAGCAGCGGCTCAGCACGAACCATGGGTCGTACATCTGGAGGTGACCAGAGCGATTGGACCAAATTGGTCAACTCGCTCAAGGAGAAAACGTTGCTACCCGTGGTGGTCTTCGCGTTCAGCAAGCGTTTATGTGAAGAGAGTGCGAACAAGCTCAACAAGATGGATCTGAGCACGCCGTCGGAGCGATCTGAGATCCACCTTTTCCTCGAAGCGAGTATCCAGCGTTTACAAGGATCGGACCGCGAGCTCCCACAGGTGCTGACAATGAAGGAGATGCTGAAGCGCGGTATCGGTGTCCACCACGGCGGTTTGCTGCCAATTATCAAGGAAATGGTCGAGATTCTGTTCGGTCGTGGCCTCGTTAAGGTGCTCTTCTCGACTGAAACGTTCGCCATGGGCGTCAATATGCCCGCGCGCACGGTCGTCTTCAACGGCATTCGCAAGCACGACGGCAAGAACTTCCGCGACTTGTTGCCAGGCGAGTATACACAGATGGCAGGCCGTGCAGGTCGACGAGGCCTGGACTCTGTCGGCACTGTAATCATTGCGTGTTGGAACGACATTCCGGAGCCGACGTCACTGCAGACGATGCTCGCTGGCAAGGCGACGATGCTGTCAAGTCAGTTCCGCTTGACATACAACATGATCTTAAACCTCTTACGAGTTGAAGTGCTGAGTGTGGAGGATATGATGAAGCGATCGTTCTCCGAGTTCCACACGCAAAAGGCGCTCGCGTCCAAGCAAGTCCCGCAGCTGATCCAACGAGGCAAGCAACTGCTCAAGACTCTCGAGCATGCGCTCACTGAAGAGTACCCGCACCTCGAAAGCAGTGGAGAGCTGGCGGATATCCAGGCCTTCTATGATCTCAAGCGCCGGAAGCGAGAGCTCGAGAAGAAGCTCGTCAAGTGGATGTTGACCAACAACGCGCAGGCGGCGCGTGCTGCGATCGCACCTGGACGAGTCGTCGTCGTGAACGTTAAGGGCTTGCCATCCGATCACTTTGCGATGGTCGTGCGCACGAGCTCTGCTGCCAGTGAAGGGGATAGCGGGACGGCTCGATTCTCGACGAGACTTGGTTTTGAGAGCACAAGTGCAGGTCCTAACGACAGTGGCGTGGGTGGAGGCCGTGCCCAGAGCCTCTTCAAGACGATCACCGTGATTTGTATCTGCCCTGAGGACTACGAACCACCAAAGAAGGCGGAAGAAGCTTCTCAATCCTCTCTTGATCCTTTGCGTAGAGATCCTTTCGGTGGATCCGGACTTCGACTCATGAGCAAGAAGGATGATGATTCAATGATGATGATGGGCCGTGGGAAGAAAGGAGGTCGTGGAAGTGGCGCGAAGACTGCAGATGAGAACGCCGAAGAACTCCAGTCGAGCGTCAAAGCCTCGCTGCTGGGCAAGCACTACACGGTTGTGGATATCCCGGAGTCCTGTGTCGATATCGTGTCAGCCGCCCAAGCTCCACCTGCAAGCATCAACGTTAAGAACCTTGTCGCAACGTCGTCGAAGAAGGAACTGGCAGCCGCGATTGAGTTCTTGGATACGCTGGAAAAGCAGAGTCAGCTCACGAAAAAGGCGGACGTGATATTTGTCGATGTTCTGGGTGAGCTGAAGATTAATGACCTTGAAGTCGCGACCGCTTACAACGAGTGGCAGCAGCTCTACTCTTCAGTTCTCTCTCACCCTTGCGCTGCAGATACACCGTCGCTCAGCCGCGTACTCGGCCGTGTCGAGAAGATCTGCAAGCTCAAGGATTACATCACACGGCTCACCCGCGAGCTGTCAAATGACTCGCTGTCGCTCTTCCCGGACTTTCAACAGCGCCTGAGTGTACTCAAGAAGCTCGGGTACATCTCAGAGGATGGTGTAGTGCAGGTCAAGGGCCGCGTGGCATGCGAGATCAACACGTGTGAGGAGATCGTGCTGACAGAGATGATCTTCGAGAATGTGCTGGCCACTCTGGAGCCTGAGGAGATTGTTGCTGTGCTCTCCGCCCTCATCTTCCAGGAAAAGACTCAGAATGAACCCAAGCTGACACCGCGGCTCGAGGAAACACGAGAGACTGTCAAGCGCATCGCCGAGAGTCTCGGCGTGATCCAGCTCGAGCAGCACCTCGAGATCGATCCGGCTGTGTACACCAAGGGCGCGCTTAACTTTGGACTGATGGAGGTCGTCTATGAGTGGGCGCGAGGTATGTCGTTCAAGGAGCTTTGCCAACTCACAGATATTCAAGAAGGCTCAATCGTGCGTTGCATCACGCGACTCGACGAGGTCTGTCGCGAAGTCCGCAATGCAGCGCGCGTCATCGGCGACCCGAGCCTCTACCGCAAGATGGAAGTCGCTTCCGAGGCCATCAAGCGAGACGTTGTCTTCGCCAGCAGCTTGTACTTATCGTAGAGAGAGCAAGAGGCATCTGCCGAGAAGAAAATAGTTAGGTCTATTGAGGAAGTTTACACGTCGTCGTCGTCAAAGCGTTTGTGAGTCGGCTTCGTATCTGTGCTCTTCTTCCCTGGCTTTGGCGGTGTAGGCTTCTTTGCCTTTTTCTTGTTCGAGGGCGGTTGTGACTCAGCCTTCGTGGGAGGAATGTTCGTGTGAGTGAAGGCTTGCCGCCGCAGTGACTCGATCGTTTGACGGCACACGGCCAGTCGCTCTTCCGTCGCTTGCTTGGGAGTGGTCCACACGATCCGATCGCTACTCACGAGCACACTGAGCAGACTCTCGAGGCACACGAGTCGGTCCACGTGCTTTTCCTTGGCTTTGATGTACGTGGCTGCGTTCACGAGCACGCCGAGTGTCGTTCCCACGAGCTCCGTGTCCTCGCCCGAGAACTGCGGCGTCAGCGCGTTCACGACCTCGATCATGAGCTTGAGACAGACGTCAAAGCTCGACAGAGCGAACACGTCGCCGAGTGCGTTGGCCTTGGACGAGCAGAGCTGGGCTTTGCTCCGGATGTCAAGCACATTGCGAGGAACGGAGGGCGTGCTGCTGGCGTCGCTCGCCTCGGACAACTTCCGCTTCTTCGATTTCGTCTTCGCTGGTGCTGAAGAAGCTGTGTCTTCGATCTTTGGTGGATCTTCCGGCGCCGTCTTGGAAGATTTAGCCGCTCGCTCCAGCCTGTCGGCGATGATCACTTCACACCGTCTAACAGAACAGCAACGATTAATCCTCAGCTCACTCTCAAACAAGAGTACGAAAGAGGTCGACATACTCGTGGTACTTTTGGAAAATCGGCCGCTTCCTCGCGAGCCGCCTGACCAACTTGCGGTATAGCCTCAGCTCGTCGGCGTGCGTGTCCACATGCTTCAAAAGCGCTTTGCGCAGAAGCTTGAACACTTCAAACACCTGCACTTCCTCCGGCGTGTAGTCCTCGTTTGTCGGCGTCGAAGGCGCCTCAATCGTTTCCATCACGCGCACCGCGCTGCGCGCCGTGTCGAGCGCGTCTTTGAGCCACGTTTCGCGCTTCTTCTTGGTGAGAATGGACTGCGCCTTGGCGATGAGCTCCATCTCCTCGCTCGTCGCGGTCTCGGTCTTGATAGGCTTCTCGATGCGGTCACGCGCCGGTGCCACGAGTGATCCGACCGTCGTTGCGACTGCCTCGCCCAGCGCTTGCAACTCATCCAGTGCCTGCGCGACAGCGGGCGTGCTAAGCCGAATGGGCGTCACGGCATTGGCGGCGAGCGACCGCGTGGCCTCGTGCACCTGCCTCGCGTGGGCCATGGCCTCGGCGCAGCGCTGCAGCTGCCTCTGCACCTCGCGCAGCTCAACCTCGAGTGCATCGCAGCAGAATCGCGCGCGCACGGCGTCGTCGAGGCGCGCGAGGATGCGCTCGAAGCCGCGGCTCGGCTCGCCCTCCATTCCCGTGCACAATCACCTGAACGGAGACCCAGTCACACCAAGACTCAGATGACCGGGAGCTCTTGCATCAGACAAGTGAGCCGAGGGATCAGATCTTAGTCCGGGAGACAACTCGCTAGCCTAGCCTAATATATATATTTAGGTGTGTCAAGACCATGGATTAGCTTCGAGCATTGGGCAGCGCGACGCGGATGGCCTTGCCCTGGAACTGGTAGCCGTCCATGCGAAGCGCCGCGTGAACGCAGTCGGCCGAGGCGAAATGCACGATCGCGACGCCGACCGTGCTGCCGTCGTCCATCGTGGGCATGCGCACCGAGAGGATCTGGCCGGCTACGCCAAAGTACGACTCGACCTCGGGCTGCTTGACGCCCCACGGGAGATCCGACACGCGCACCTCGTGGGCGCCGTCGCGCGAGGTCGTCGCTGGTGTCGATTCCTGCTGTGGACGCTCGACTTTGATGAAAAAATCATCGGCCGGCTCGACACGCTGGCGCTTGGCCCGTCGCTCGTCACCGTTCGACGCCGAGTGGTTTGTCTGCAGCTTGCCGATCATGAGCGTGCGCGAGTTCCTAGAACGCGCACAAGACGTGGATGAGTCATCGGGATCTTCAAGTCACCAATGACAGAACTCACTTGGCGAACTCGGCGAGCTCCTGTGGTGCGGCCTCGAGCTCCTGGAGCACGCTGTCGAGCCGGCGAAAGTCGTCGGTTTTTGTCGCCGGGCTCAGCAGCACGGCCGAGATGAAATGGTCGAGCGCGAGCACGAGCTCTCGGCGCTGGGTCTTGTCGGGCGCAAAGCTCTTGAGCACGGTCGCGACCGTCTGCATGTCCTGGATGTTCTTGGCGATCCAGGTCGTGGAGCTGTGCTTCTTGGAGAGCCGGTGCTGGATCTTGGTCGCGAGCCGCGCGAGCCGCTGCTGGCTCGTCAGTCCGGCCGCATTCGCGTCTTCGCCAACGCTGCTCGCGACGCTATCGGTGCGTGGCCGCGACGCCGACGCCGACGACTCTGGCGGCTGCGACGCCTGGATCTAACCATCCACAACCGTCACCTCATGCTCTCTTGAATGCCAATCCAACGAACCAATACCCACCTGTCGCTGCTCCTGGATGAAAGCGCCGAGATCGCCGGCGAACTTGGCGTACTCGGTCTGGATGGTCGCGAAGGCGGCCACGTTCTGGTCGCTGAGCGGCACGTGGAGCTTCTGGATGGCGTCCTGCACTTCGAGCGCCTTCTCGACGCTCTCGAGACAGCTCTGCATCTTGCTCTTGAGCGTGCGCAGCTCGTCCTCGATGGCCGACGAGCAGTAGTCGCGCAGCGCGTCGCCGCCCACGCGCGCGAGGATGCGCTCGAAGCCGCTCATCGGTCGCCAGCTCCACTCGAAGAGCTACGCCAACTGATCTCCTTGAGAAGAGATCAGTTGGCGCGAGGGGTTACGAAATAGACCCCCACAAGGGTTACTATTTTGGACCTAGGCTTTGGAACGAGGGGGAGGAAGAAAATGAGAGAGAGAGAGAGAGAAGAGAGAAAGAAAGATGCGTGGAGAGTCCAACGCGATTGTGCTGCTGGGGTGGAGGAGAGCGCTCGTGGATGTGGCGAGAGCTCATGCGGAGGAACGAAAAAGGGTCTGGCCACCGCATCCGTCCACTGCCTCCTGGTTATATGAAAGCATGCATGAAATTATAGACTAATTAGTTATCAAGACTTCTATATCTCTAGTATCCTACTTTTTGTATACTTTGCTCTAACGAGCGCTAATACATATACTATATATCACCAATTATGTATTCATAAAGGTTCATGCACGCGAGGTTGTTGATATGGGTACACTCCGGCAAGTAGTCAGAATGCACCCAAATTGGTTGGTCTTCTGGTCGATCGCTCCCATCCCGTGGGACTCGCTGCGCGTGGACAGAATGGCTCTTCGCTCTATCTCGCTCGCTTCAATCTCGCCCAGTCGCCTATTCTCTGTCTCCCCACCACGCAATGCTCGCTCGCCTTCTCGTCGTGACTCTTGCGCTGAGCTGGCCTGTCTCATCTCTCGCTGGCAACACTGCCACCACCACAACCACCGCCACTGCAACTGCCAGTAGCTGTTCACTGGAGCTGTCTGCCTCGTCGACGTCCCAGTGGCAAATCGCGTGCGCTGACCGCTCGCTCGTCTCGGTGTTTGATCCGTCCCGGTTGTCAGTCGTGAAGATCGGCACGTATTCTGCCGTGGGCTTCGAGCCGGCTAATGTCAAGACTCCAAACGAAGTCCACGTTCCCACGACGCTCACCAGAGTCAGTGGACTTATCTCCACGTCCATCGCTTCCTTGTTAGTTCGGTCGGCTTTTCTTTTCTTGTGACAATCTCTTTGCTGATACCGTGTCTCGAGTCATTGGCAGCTCTCTGCAAGGGGCAGAAGGTAACAGCGTCCAGATCGATGCGGCGTCCTTCTCCAAGATGACAGCGCTACGCAGCCTGTGAGACTCATATCGACTATCGATAGCCCATTTCCACGTCTTTCCTTAACTGTCGTGTCCGACAGAACCATCACCAAGTCCAACATCACGATCGACGGGCCACTCGACTTGAACCCGACGCTGAGCGAAATGTGAGCTCCTCCGCTGCCATCTTTCACATTGCTGTCGCTTAACAACCTAACACTCCGCAGCACCATCCAGCACACCGGACTCGTCGACTTCAAAGTCAAGATCCTCAAGGGTGTCCACTTGAACATCACCAAGCTGTGAGAATGTTCGTCTCAGCAACTCGTTGGCGTGCGACTGACCAATTGTTTCCAGAGACCTCCGCTACAGCCGCCTGCGTCGCCTGCCACTTGCGATCTTTGCCTCAAAGAGACTCATCGAGTACGCAATGGATTCGCACACCCTCTTAGAATATGCCTCTAACTCTCTTCGTTCGCAGAGCCAACTTGATGGACAACGAGTTCCCGGGACTTCAACTGAGCAAGCTCAAACTCCGTCGTCTTGTCCGCCTCATCGCAGCCAAGCGCTTGCTGCTTGGGGCAGTCGCTGACTTCACCGACTCTTGCAGCGACGGAGAAACGAAGAAGATTCGCATCGGCGAGAAGACAGTTACAGTGTGTCAGCTCGCCAGTGAAGACGATGATGACCTCGTTTCGGATGACGGAGACGACGGATCCACGGACTCTGGATCGGACGGGTCAGACGACATGACGTCCACGGATGCTTCTGCCAACTTAGCCACCTCTTCCGCTGATGCCGGTCAGACTGGCCACGCGAACTCGACGGTTTCTGCTCTCCCACCATCGCCGGCAGTCACGACAGCAGCGCCGAAATCATCTGCACCTTCAGTGTCGCATTCGCTGGCCCTTGTCGTTGCCTTGCCATTGGCACTTCATCTGTAGACACAAAACGTCAAGACAATCCATCCGATCCACGTTTCATCAATACCTTCTATTTTGCTTATTGATGCTTACATGACGACAAACACTTTGTCAAAACGTTTACTAGTTCAATCATAGAGCAGACACCTCCAGAGCCAGTGGACGACACTGTTCACAAAGTCGGTGATCGCGCGCCGTTGAGGAAGCGAGAACTTCTTGTTGGCAGGTTCCTCGCGACGGCAAATGTCGATGTGCACATGGTTAGCGTCTCCTTCGAGCGTCGCATCCGAGATGCCGCTCGGAAATGTGAGGTGGATCATCAGGTCGCGGGCATCAGGGCACAAGAGCAAGAAGTGGCACGCGGCTTGGCCTTCAAACTGATACTCCCGCACCTGGCCCGCGTACACGTCGCGAAGGCGCAGGGCAAACTCCTGCCAGCACACATCGTCGATTTCAAGTAGCTCACTCAACTCTGGATCAATCTGCTGCAACGGGATGCACACCGATAAGCGTAAACACTCTTCAAGCTGCTGCGGCCCAACTTCCACGCGAAAGTGCTCCACCGGTAGCGCCAGGACATTCGCTACGTCTGCCGATGGACCTTGACTATCGTTATGCAGCAGCCGTGACCACAGCAGATCGCGTTCGTAATTGGCAGCGGCGGCTCGGAAAAGCTCCTTCACAAATAGCTCTGCCTCATTCATGGCGCGCTCCGTAGAGAGCAAAATTGCAGACGGCTGTGCAGAGCGCACCAGAGCTAACAGCACTGAATTTTTCGGTCGTTTCTTCCCCTTCCACAATTCCTGCGTTGTGATAAGAAGCGAGTATCCTGGTACAACAGTCGAGATTCCGTTCCTGTTAGAGGAACTCGACGACGAATATGACGAGGACGATGAATGCGGGTGGGAAGCTTGACGACTGAAAAAATTACCTGCTGCCGAATGACAGGCGATTGTGTCCGGTGTTCCAAACTGCGTGAGGTCCGTCACTTCGTAGCGCGAGCCGTGGCATGCAATGTACCGCAGCAAGATTTTGACCAGGATAGACTCTGAAAAGTCAGACTGCAAGTTACGCACGGGAACTTCGACGGTTGACGCCGCTAGTGCGCACTCCCGAGAGGTAATTGAGCCAGGTCCCGAGGATGGGTAAGATCGCAGGAAGCATCGAATGCCCTTGACCATGTTGTGTAATGACGAGGCTGGCGACGATATACGGACAGGGGAACCGTCGGGCTTCCGCAGCGTCCAGTCCAACAAACACTGGTGGAAAAAGCGCACCGTGAAATCGTGAATCAGCAAACGTGTGTTGAGAATTTCTCGGATGGACTGCGAAACAAGCATGACGACCTCGCCACGCGTAGTTGTCTTTTCCACGGTATCGAGATGCCTCTGGTGTCCGAAATGTTGCTGGCGAAGATCCTGCTCACTGAGAAATACCACACCAACCTGCACACCGCTGTGGTCACACTTAAGTTCCAGCAAAAGCAAGTCGCTGGAAGCTGGGGTTGCAGAACTAGGTCCACGTCCATTTCGTCTCGCGCCCGCCAATTTGTTGATAACACCACCACGATGGACAAAGAATTCAGAAAATGCTTCTCCTTCAGATGCAAATGCATCCACGGATGAGCGAGTCGGGGTGATAGATCCGGATCCAGAGGTGCTACCGCTTGATGCGTTTGCGACGGGAGTGACTGGTTGCTTTCCTCCAAGGCGACTCGACGGAAGCTTTAAGTGCAAAAACCCAAGTCCACGAAGATGCGTGGCGTACTGCTCGAAAAACCGTTGAACAACGTCCATCCGCGAGTGGAAGACAGCCTTCAAAATTTGCAATTTCATCTCACGTACAGCTTGGCCTTCTTTTCCGCACATTGCTTGCACCGTGTGTTCCGTTAGTAATTTGGCCACCACCTTCTCATTGCCGTGAAATACAAACTCCTGCTTGTAGGAGAGAAGGTTCACCAAATCCATGGACGCTTGCAACGCTCGTAATCGACCAGTGTTGGACCCATCCTCAACGTACTCTTCGTCGATCTTGACAACCTCCCATCGCTCAATGTAACTAACACGGAAACGTTGCTGGAACATCGTATGCCCGGTCCTAATCATAGAGAGGACGACCTTTTCGTCGGAAACTTCGATAGTTGCTTCGCGATCAGAAGCATCTCGAATTCTCCGGAGTAAACTGAAGCTGTTATCTGACTCAGTAAGACAAGAGCTGATCAGCTGCTTTTGGCGCTGGAACGCGGCGCCATAGTGCCGGAGAGGGTCTTCCATTTTCTCTTGTGCTGCCTGCTCGCTCTCCAGATTCTTTGCACGATCCTTTGCCGTAGCCCCTTGCACAAAGGAGTTCTTTGAACAATACTTGTAATGTGGGCCCCATGTTTTGGCCAAGATCGCTCTCCATGGCTCTGTAGCACCACGCACCAGGGATAGAGAAGACCTTGAGGCGCTAGGGCGCTTTGGGCCTAGGCCCGAAGTTGTCCCAATAGATCCCGTCCGCCCAAGTGCAGGCACAGGAGCAGAGGGCGCCGCTCGACTTGGAATGTCCCTTTGTGTGGTAGGTGTAGGTGCCTGTGAGGACAGCCCAGCAGCAGCTGGCTTCGTGTTGGTCACCGGGAGATCCCATGGGGCTACCTCTCCTGGTGCTCGATTCGTACCTACACCTGGACCTCCGCCCATCTTTCCCGGAAATCCACCACCTCGTGCTCGAGCTCTGGCTGCCATAAGCGCATTTGCAGCACTTGGGTTAGCACGCATTCGCGCCGCAGTAGCCGCACTCGGTGCTGGGCCACCGCCTGGGGTCTGTGCACTAGGTCCAATTGACAAGGACGGTGGAACGCCTCCTCCGAGTAAGGTTCGCTTTGTTGGCGACGGGACAGTATTGTTGCCCGCGGGCTTCGCCGACGCCTTCTCGGCCGTAAGCGATCTCTGAGCATTACTCACAGCAACAATCCCAGAGCGCATCGTCGAGCTGGTGTTCCGCCCTAGAGTTGATTCTTCAAGAGAACGGTTTGATGCTGGATTCCTGGACCGACTTCTCTGTAAGTCACCACGGTCCACGATCTGCACTCCAAGCTCTTTGAGCAACTTCCCAAAAAGAGGAACGTCAAGGCGAGTTGCCGTCTCAATAGACTTTGGCACGATGGCGAATGCTTGGAGTATTGGCACAATCGACGTATGGAACTCGATGCGACTAACAGAAAATTCTGCGATACTAGACAATCCGCCGGTGGTGCTAAGCAGTCTAGGCTGAACGATAGAGGAACCACTGGGCGCAGCATAGCTCACACCACCACGCTGTAGCAACAAACTCTGTAGTAAGCGATCGCGAAGGAGACTCCACGTCATCACACGGGCTAATTGAAGAGCAATTGCGTCTAGAACCTGAAGACTCAAGTTGTACCCGTACATCACCAGTCCTCCAGATACTGAGACATCGAGCACATAATAGAACGTCCGTTGTTGAACCACAGGAACAACAGCAGCTTTGACACTTTCGGCACTCGCTCCTTTAGCCATGGAGTGAAACATCAGCTCACTCGTCGAAAACTCACGTGAATGTACAAGTGATGACGACGACGATGAGCCGTGGAGTGACGCAGCACTCAATGATTCAATCGTGCTAGATCCGGCCGAGACTCGAAGGCTTGCCACAGAATCAATCTCTGAAAGTTCAGAATGGATTGAATCCGAGCTGACCATGCCACTGGAGGTAGTCAGAGTTCTCGAGGAATCAGCTTGATCAAGTGAGGGGGGCATAGGGATCAACTTGACACGATCGCTGTTAGCAGAATCGATCTCTTCGATATCTATGCGCATAAATTCAGTAGAGTGAGCGATGTAAACGGCAGGGCGAGCGTGGATCGGTAGCGATGTCGTTAGGAACTTGTACACTTGACTGGCAACGTGCTTGAGATCCCACATCTGAATGGTAACAGGAAGAGCAAGCTTTGTCACAGATGATGAAGAGTCTGATACACCGGATTCAAGTAAACTCGTCAGCTTCTCGACATGTTCAGGCAGTTTGGAAGAATCATTTGATCCCTCAGATTCTTGAAACAATGACGAATTTCCTCGTACAACTCGTATTGCGGCCTCAATCAAGTAATCGTTCACCGCTTCTTTCACGTGTCCCTCGTACACTTCTTTCAACGCCGAAACTTGAATTGGACCTCGGACCCAAAGCTGGCATCTCACATATAAACCAGGCGTCTGAGCTACATCTTCTCCTGAAACTCGGACGTGCTGCCCGACTTGTAGAGGAGATACCTCTTGCCCATTCTTAACCATCATTTCCGCACTATCGGCTTCACACTCGATAACCTCTACTCTCAATACCGCAAGTCCCTTACCCACCCGAGATAAGAAACCTGGCGACAGTCGTAACTCCGAGTTCAGATTGATCGCGAATGATGCTGCCCCTAGAAGGACGGGCGGAGGGGTTGTGTGCACTTCAGCCATTGATTTTTCTTGAAAGAACACGGGAGACACCATCTTTGAGTCGTAAGCTGCTTGCTTGGCCTCCGCGCTTACTTTTTGGGAGCCAAACATTGCAGGGTGCAGAGTTGTGGGATCAAGTACGGAGGGGTCAGTAGTTTGCACGTTCGAAGTTGCATCATGAACGCTATCGGCACCGATTTGGCTACGCTTTGCGAGCAACTGTGGCCTCAAATCTCGCTCTGATCGAACGGGTGCCGTCACAACAGGCATTTGGGAAGTATTGATCTGCCGCATATACGACGTCATTCCAAGTGTCTGGCACAGGAACAACAGGACGGTTGACGCGTCACTTGAAGGGATTATCCCGCTTGGCAATTCGTACATGACGTTGCTCGTCGCAGTGGATCCTGGGGGGCACATAAAAGCCATGTCAGAGGCGCTGAGCTGGAACTTGGTGTTTCTTGCCAACAGCTTCATCAAGATCAGCTGCATAGTTTCGTCCAGTTTCCTCTCCAACAGCCGGCACAACTCCTGCGTCACCTCTTCTCCTGCAGCGCACACTCCAAAAACCTCGAGTAATATTCCTGTTGGAGAGCTGCCACCAGGAGATCCACCATTTGACCTTCGCAATACAGACGGTGTGCTCGGTTTATTGAGCGCGTCGCTGGAAGCAACACTCATTTTCATGTAGAATACATGGCCACCGCGATCACGATAGACAAATACGTGCCGACGATTGTGGACTTGGAACTGTTCGAGTGCTTGCGTGCACAACGTTGTCAGTGCAATGCTCGGCACCATACGTTCGTTGAGACGGAAGAAAGCAGCATATTTGCGATCACATTCAAACTGACCAGGCCAAAAGAATGCTGGCATCGTTGACGAACCGTTTGTAGAACGACGGTTTGATGTTGCTGCTGATGGTGAAGGTGGACCAGCGCTCGTCGTGCCTGGGTCAGCTGGAATCAGTAGCTCATTGCAAGTTCTTGTTTCATGTAGCTGGAGTAGTAACAGGAACTGGTTTACCCTCTTACAAACATCGTTCACCGCTAGGTGGAGCGCCGTCAGAACACTCAGCCGATCGAAGCCATCATGTTTTGATTCAATATCTGAGGCATTGGTCGCGTCGTGGTGAAGACGGAGAGTGATGTGATCGTCCTCAACCTTGAAATAAGCCCAGTAAGGGACTTGAATAGATCCCTCAGACTGACGGTTGGCGACGAAGTATATATCTTCGCACTGCACCAGACTCAAAGATTCAGTTCCGAGTTCTAGCTCTTTTCGAAGCAGACCTACTGGGTCAACAGTCTCATGATGCACGTTGACAAAGTTCAGTGGATATGAGACGGTTGTTTTGCAATCGTCTGGCAGATCTTTGAAGAGCTTCTGAATAAGATGAGCAATAGCAGGGGTAATGCACTCAACACTCCGCAGGATTCGAAGAATCTCTGTACTGGACCATTCCTTGATACTTTTGCGCATGCGCTTCAACACCTGGCGCTGAAAGAATGGGAGTGACGAGAACAACTCAGCTGGAGACACCTTCGGTCTTCTTACATCAACATCCATCCCGAGACGTTGGCCTCTTGTTTGCTCAAGAAGTTGTTCGTTAGGCAATGTGAGCGTGACAAGTCGTAAAGCAATTTTCGGTCCCGACACCTTCGCTGCCCACTCAGCAATCTCACTTATTCCCCCTCCAGTTCCCTTAATCATGATCTCCGTCTCGCCAGAACCCTTGATTTGACGCAGAGGCAGTGACGGCAGCACGCTAGCCACAGGTGGCTTCATCATAACCACAGGGTCCATGAAAGACTTCGAACTCGCACTGCGTTTCAGAGGCTTCGGTGCTGGGCTTGAGGGCTTGAAGTTATTCATACCGGACGACGTCGAGCGTGGCCGTCCATGAGCCTCTTTGACTACTTCACGACACTCAAATCGGAAGAAGAACGGCGATGAGAAACTCGATGTCGCAGCTGCAACATCTTTGTTTAACTCAGCATCCTCTTCCTGGTTTAGATGGTGCTGATGTTGGTCTTCCTCATTGTATGGCCCCTCCGCCACTCGAGATGGGATACCATCGTCGTTCAAAACACCTCGCCGAAGTGAGCCGTCATCATTGGCGTCAACATCGCTTTGCCCTGTCGTGGTATTGATTTCGCCAAACGAGTCTCCTGCGATTGTGACAGACTTCACGAGCTGAGGAGGCTCCAACGGCGATGACGATGGACCAGATACACCATCTCCTTGTGGATCCTCTTCAGCAAGAATCTGAACAGCGTCGTTCTCGGTATCAGCCACACCGACGACATCATCAACAGCCATGTTCTCGCTGCCAACGAAGAAGAAATACTTGGTCTCTTCTATTGCGTGAAACAACGTCGACAAGATGCCTTCCAGAGATTTCTCTAGGCGCACCCTGAGTGCATCTCGAATTACCTTGCCACTCAGCATATCGATCATCGATGAACGCAGAGCCGCCTTTGGGACAGTCTCTCGAATCATGTCCACCTGAAGCATGCGGTAAAGAAGGGTAATATCAAGATCCATCGGGACCTCCACACAACTTGAGAGTGCCTGAATGAGATCGCTTTGTTGCACATGTGAGCCATCACGAAGTGCCACGTAGATACCACGAGAAAAATTATGCTCGTGCGCTCGCTTGACCTTCTTTCGAAAAGTTAGACTTGAGTGGAACACAGCCATATTGACCCCAGAGTCGTCGCTAGTATTCGCGTTCGCATCCGGAGGAATTGCAATTGGTGGTGGTGGTGGCGCTTGTGAGCGCGCCCCGAATGCCGCTGCTGGCCGTTTGTTGACCGTTGGTGTCCTGTTGAAGTCACTATGGTGCTCACCAATGCGCTGTGGGGACACACGACGAGCAAATAGCTGTGAGAGAAGAGTCTCGGAAGATGTTCCAGCAGATTGCCAAGGCTGTGCAATAAGAGCAGCAGAAAGTTGTGCGAGTGAACACTCATAAAACGCCACTTGGAAATATCCTGATCCGAGCACACCGTTGGCTTTTTCGACGAGTAGGTGAAAGTCTCGGCCCAACTCGGCTTCTCGGCACACTGATTCACAAAATTCGTAATCCTCCGAAAAGGAAGTGACTCTGGGATGTGGAGAGAGCTGCGTATTATGTCCTACTTGATGCGATTTTTCGTCTTTGGACCCTTGGAAGTGACCCATGCGCCATGATTTGTAGCCTTCCCTGAAACTCTGTCGCCGCTCTTGATACAAGACAATATCATCTGCGGATACTGACATCTTCAGCACGCTCGATGAGGCCCCAGACGCAACCTCACCAGCCTCCAAAGATGCCGCCGACTTCAACAAATGTCGCTGATGCCAAAGGTCGACCCCAGATACACTCTTCTCCTCGTGCGTGTCAGCGTTATCCGTGGGAGATAGCATCGGTCGCCTTTTTGCCACAAGGGTGGTAACTGCCGGTAAGAATGCCAGCACAACTGTATCATTAGGCAATAGCTTAGCAAAGCATCGCCCCTCGCTCAGTTGGCGCTCGGTGTACAAGGATCCAACATCTTTGACGACGGCACGAAGAAACCAAATGGGTAGCTGAGATGTTGTTGTCGGCACTTGTTCATCACGTAAGCGCCCCTCTATAGAACCTACCACAAAGTCACCATTGTGGTCAGTCCACGCAACTTCGCAATCACTTAGACTCTGCAATGTGCGCTCCAGCATTGAGTACAGGTAGACGTTCGCTGAAGAAAGCGCAGGTACGTCTTCAGGTTCCATAGCTTCTGCTGCTACATTGCGTCGCTCCAAGTACATAAGAAAATGCTCAGTCGATCGTGCTGAAGCTTCTAAGAGTCGAGCTGTACTGAATGCCGGAACAAGTGAACTGCAAGTCTTGCCCTTCTCGTCTTCAGTTCGCACGCCAATGACGTTGGTGGGTAGTTGTTGCTGATTGTATCTGTGCGACAATCCATCCAAGCCAGCATCGTGGACACTGATGATGGTTTCAAATGTGTGAAGACTCGACAGTAGATGGCGATCAGAGTCGAAGATGAACTTTTGGATAAGTGCCAGAAGCTTGCCTTCGTCCATATACTTCGAGTTTCCGGGTAGCGGCTCGTTTGTTCCACTTGAATCTGCATTGTTGGGCTGAAGCACTCGTGTGGACAAATCACTGACAGGTATGTCATGGCCAACAGCATGACGCAATCCTACATGAAAATGATCAGCCTGGTGAGCACCCGCAGGATTCCTTGCAACTGTCGTCTTGGCGAAACCATACTGAGGCTCCATCCAGAACGATGTGAGCAGACAGTTGTCACCAGTCCGTCGAATACTGTACTGGATGAGTGAGGTCTTCAAATGACCATTTTCATCCTCCATAAGGACCTCTCGTCCGAAAATGATACTGGCAACGCGCATAGTATCACCATCCTCCTCTAGTTTCCAGTCAAGTACCCAAAATCCTGCCCTTATCCGAGCTTCATGAAGATGCCGCATAACCTCCACCACCGATGCTTTGCTATTCCGCACGAGACGCCACTTCCAGCTCGAGTGCCACATAAATGCACCGAATACACTTCGCAGCTGCAACTCACTACCACCGCAACAGGCCACGAGTGGCTTTTCTGGGTCGAGAGGACTATCCTGAACGCTTTCAGAATCTTCCTGTACGAGCGTGTCATGGGTCACCAACAGCCGGCTAAGCATGCGGTGGCACAGCACGAGTTTCCGTGTAGGATTGGTTTGAGGGGAGGCGGAAGGAATGCTTCCCGGAGTACCACTTGTTTGGGAGTCATTCGACACAATAATCGACTTCAGCTCTGCTAGAGTCTCCCGTCGAATGGATGCCGACGCGGAGAAGAAAGCAACATGAATAACAACCAGCGTCTGGTTCTTGGTTTCAACACGAACAAAGCACAACGCCCCCTTCGGAACTTCCTCCCGTCTCTGTGGAAGCTGACCCAACTCCAAGCTGGCGCTTATCTGGGCTGTCAAAGTTGCACTATTCAATGACGACCTTTGTTGTCTTCTTCTTCCTGCTGCGACACCACCGCTATGGGCATTTGAAGATGGATTTCGTAGTCTCTCTGTGGGTTGGTTCCCAAGCGAAAGAAAACGCAAGAAGAGATCTTTTCCAAGTCTTTGCGACGACCACTGCAACAAAACACCCCGGATGCGATCAATTACTTGATCTCTTCCAACCAGTAAAGGATGCACATTGACCTCTAGGGACATGCCAGCTCGCCGACTTTGACGAGCACTTCGTGAACCAGTCGTGTAGAATTGGACAGCACTATTCCGTGGCATCACTGGTGCGGGGACGACGCGGGGGTAGAATGTATCAGGTGATGGATCGTCGACTACTATCGAGAGAACTTCGAATCGATCAACGTGGAACCAGCGATGCCATAACACTGGCGATAACTCGCCAATGATGCCAAACACGGGATGCGAGGATTGTGTCTTCGATTGAGCACTCACAACGTTATGAGTGGCTTGAGTACCGAACGAAAACTGGGCCGTCGACTCCGTGGCGCTCACAACAGTCGCTGCTGCCGTCATTAGATGAAGCAAAACTCGGTCAACATCTTGGACATTTCGGATAAACTCGTGCAACGAAGCTGGCGCTCCGGCAACACCAGTAGATGCCTGACGGCCCTGACCATTCGTCCGGCAGTCTTCGAAAGCTCGCAAAAAGTCGCTGTCAGCCAGCACATTCACCTTTACATACCACTCGCTCGACATGGGATCTCGCTTTTGAAGTCCTGAACTGGACGCACTGCCGCCGCTAATTGGTTTGGAACTGGATGAGCGGCCTGAGATGGCAGCGCGCCCCTGAGGATGCGCTTCGATCGTTGAGGAGATGACATATTCCAAACACACATTCTGCTTCCACTGGAGCACGAAAACAAGAAGCACTTTGGTAGCAGCGTTGGGTGTCGCCCCTGTTGCTAAAAGTGGAGCTGTGCCGGTGATGGTTGGCATCTTCGCAATCGTACCGTCAGATAGGCGCTGCATCATGCGAACATGGACCTTGTTCACAGCGAAACCCTCTCGAATTCTCGCTTCGACAATGTGGTGAACGTCTGTGTGGATCCTATATTCGTGAACCTTTTCGCGCCACATCCGATACGGCCGAAGGGGCATATACTGCTTGCCATCGAATGACGTGAACCAATCTGCATCCAACTGGAATACGGGGGCTGAAATCGCCTGAATCTTGGACGGCCGCACAAGTACCGAGGACTGGAATGAGGTCATACACTTGACTTTGTCACAAATCGGTGCTGCAACGCTGGCTTGATGCAAGGAGACATAGTCGATGACAGAGCCGCTGCTAGCGTGAGCAATCAGCTGCAAGAGATCGACGTCCGGCACGAACCCAAACGAGGTATGAGGTTCGTTTCCACCTATACGCAGAAAATGGCATTGGATGTCGTGACGAACGAGCTGCATGACCAGGTTGTCGTACGCAAACGCATTGGGTAAATCGAGCACACCGTCCGTCGCGAGGACGATCAAAGGCGCTGCGCCACTGGGTAGCGAGTTCAGCGCAAACACTGCATTCTGGAGCATCGAGGAGAGCGTGGCGCGATGCATGGTGGGTGTATCGCCCAGTGCTCGCCCGCGCGCAGCAGCAGCGGCAGCCCATTCGTTTTCCAACAGTGCGAGTCGCTCCCGGACTAGTTGCAGTAATCGATCAGTGTTCTTGAGGTCGAGCACGAATCCTTGCACGAGCACCGAGAGCGACTCGACAAACGCGCCTTGCACAAGCACCGAGACGTGGAACTCGGGCGCAAACGCACTCCCTCCAGCTTCAATAGGCCGCAGTAGACTCCTCACAAAGAGCTGCACAGATAGAATCCCGCCATGCACGCACCGTTAGTACCCACGAGCCACTTCAACTCACTTCAACCCCGGTGCTCACCTCGACGGATTCGAAGAGCATGTCGAGAAACACCTTGCCCGTCGCGACGTCGATCGACCTCGCGGACGGCGACGCGTCGAGACAGAGCACGCATCGGTACCGGCGGTAGATGAGCGCGATCTTGCTGGCCATCGAGAGCCTCGCCTGCGGCAGACTCGAGAGCTGCTCGCTCTCGTCGTCCACGGAGACCTCCGAGTCGGTGATGGAGGCGCGGCGCACGCGCGCAGTGCGCACGACCGTGAGCGGCATGCTCTCGAGCGCCGACTCGGTGAGCTTTTGCGGCTCGGCGCTCTCGGCGAAGGCGACGGCCGCGACGGCCATGCCGTCGTCCAGGTCGACGCTGGGCGGCGGCGGCTCGCTGTCGGCGCTCTCGCGCTCGTCGTCGGGCAGCAGCGGACGCAGCAGCTGCGCGACGTGCCACCGCGAGAGCGTCGCGCGGTCGACGACGGCGACGTCGGCGGCCGCGAGCAGCAGCTCGTCGACGACGCGAGGCATATTGGTCGATGGTGTCCGAAGAGAGAGAACGAATATGGGCGCGTACTGTGGTACCTGTGTAACGAAAAGGAAACCTTTGAAAGAAGATACCGAAGAGGAAACCGGTTGGGACGGTGATCGTCGGCACAGGAGAGTGGGACGCAGCAAGAAAACACGGAGGCTTTCGTCAAGAAAGTCGCCAAGTGGCTGTTGGAAGTGAGAGTATGGGTTTATAGAGGGTGTGGATAGGCGGAGATGGGTGGATAGTGCGACGAGGTCGAGCCGGAGGTATAGAGGATGACAGGTCGAGATAACGCGATGAAAAGCGTTCGGACCATCAGCCTCCACATAGTCGAAGGTCCCATCGCGGCGTCGCGACGGCCCCCATTGCTCATGGCCCACGAGCTGCTGCAGTACAAACGCCAGGTGCCGCCGCCGCCGTCGTCGCCGGCGCATCGGACTGCGCAGTCGCCATTTCAGCAGCAGCAGCAGCGCGCGCACGACAAGCAAAAAATGGCCGAGTACGACATCAAGTGGGAGGCCGGCGCGCTCGGGCTGCGCTTCACGCCCAACGAGAACGACGAGCCGGTCGTCTGCCAGGTCATGGACACGGCGCCGGACGCCATCAAGCGCTCCCGTGTGGCTGTGGGCGACGTGGTCTTTGCCGTGCAGGTCCACTCGATTGGCGCGCCCATGGCGCCGATCGCGACTATCCAGGAAATGGTGCAAGTCTTCCAGCACGAAGAGCTGCCGATCACTGTCCGCTTCCGCTCGCGGGCCGAGGAAAAGCCCGTCTCGATTGATCTAGTCGACATCGCGCGCTCGTACACGTACGCGTGGCAGCCGGGCCAGCCACTGGGCGTCTCGCTCGCGATGGATCCGTGTACGCTGCACACGATCATCACGTCCGTCGATCGCGACCGCATCTCGCCTGAGTTCCTGTCGCTCGGACCAGCGCCAGGTGATATCTTGGTGAGCGTGCGCAACGCAGAGCACAAGGCGGACCTCGACACGCTGCGCTTTGACAAGGTCGTCGAGACCCTCAAGACGTTCCCGCGTCCGTGCAAGCTCACCTTCGCACGCCTCCACGAAGAAGTATCGTCCCCAACAGGCAGCACGCCTCCGCCAAGTCTCGACCGCCTGCATATTTCAGGGCCACCTTCGTCGGGCAACCGCCAAGCTCATGCCCTGTCTGAACCGCCGCGCATGCGCCAAGGTTCCTCTGCTCCTCCGGTCTCCGCACCTCCTGAGCGCCAGCACGTGCGTCGTCCAGCGCCGCTCATGAAGCGCCAGAGTTTTGTCGTCGGCGAGAGACAGCAGCAGCAGCAGACGCACGAGGAGCAGCGGCGAGAAGAAGAGCGCCAGCGGTCGCTCTCCAAGGCCGAGGCGCGGAAGAAGGCCAAGCGCGACGCGCGGTTCTACAAGATCGTGTACAGCGGCGGCCACATCGGCCTCGTGCTCAAGGACGCCAAGCTGGAGCTCAAGGGCAAGCCCAAGAAGAACGGCTACTACGTCTACATCGACAAGGTGCCCAAGAAGAAAGAGCTCGAGGGCCTCGAGCAGGCGTCCGAGGGCGACGAGCTCATCGCGATCGGCACGCGCGACCTGCAGCACCTGCCTTTCGAAGAGGTGCAGGCCATGCTCTCGTCCATCCGCTCGCCGACGCCGCTGGTCTTCCAGCGCCGGCCCGCGGGCAACGTCTCGGTCGGCGCTTCGCTCGTCGACGGGCTCTTCCTCTTCCTCATTTAGGTTAGTTGCTCCCCGAGGAGCTCACATGCCCATCACTCTGTTATCGTTCTGTACCATCACTCTGCTCTTCTTCCATGCTTCTGATTGGTCGAATCTGAGCAGATCCGATCGATCATTGGCTGAATACCGTAAAAATCGAATACCGGCTACTAAACGAGCCGCGCTGTTCCTACTCCGACAATCTCCACAGGGGAGAAGCACGAGAGAGAGAGGAAGAAGGCGAGGCGGCGATGGATCCGACGACCGCGCGGCCGCGCAGCGAGCAGAGCCAGCGCCTGCTCGCGCGCGACGACGAGGCGCAGGCCGTGCGCATGAACGTGCTCAACAGCAGCGTGCAGGAGGCGCGCGACGCGCGCAACTCGCGGCTCATCATCTGGGTCCTGACGCTCGTCAACGTGCCGCAGATCGTCGCGGCCGCCGTGATCCTCGCGCTCAAGTGGAAAGAGTCGACGCTCTGCTACCGCATCCAGATCTGGGTCCTGCTCCACACGATCCACCTCTCGCTCACGCTCGCGCTCGAGTGGGTCGTCTACAAGCTCAATGGCGGCCGCTCGAACCGCGTGATCCAGCTGCGCGAGCGCTACATGAGCTACCTCAGCAACGTCAAGTACGGACTCGACCTCGCGGGGCTCTTCTGGTTCCTCGTCGGCAACATGTGGGTCATCAGCGACGGCGCGCGCTGCGACGACGGCTCGACCATGTACCAACTGGCCATGTGGATGATTGTCATCTCGTACGCCAAGATCTTCCTGCCCTGCATCTTGCTCATCGCGCTGCTGCCCGTGATCTGCTTCTGCTTGCCGTGCGTGATCCGTATCCTTAGTCGATTGCAGGACCCGATGCGTGGCAAGGGCGCCACGAAGGAGGTAAGATTCCAGTTGAGTCTCCGATCTCGCTAATACTGTAACTGATTGGACTTCCATGGGTTTCGACAGGCCATTGGTCGGCTCGAAACACACCAATTCAGAACATCCATGTTCCCGCCGGAAGACTCGAGCTGTTGTATCTGCCTAAACGAGTACGACATCGGCCAGGACCTACGCAAGCTGCCTTGCGAGCACCATTTCCACAAGGACTGCGTCGACGAATGGCTCATTGTCAACGCGACGTGCCCCACGTGCCGCAAGTCCATCTACGACGGCTCGATTCCTGATCAGCGGTCCCAAGACGACGTGAACATGATGGTCTAAGAGTACAGTAGTGCCGTGGTATTGAGTGGGATGGCAAGCGAGTCGTGCTTTTAGCGTAGGTCGAGATATCATACACGAAACCAAAACCTAAATAAATCCAAATGCGTTTTTCCTCCTTCTCACCATTTTCAAGCTAAGCAGTAAGTGCACGGAAGGCTTTCTCAACACGAGCTGATTCGGTTTCGAGCGTTTGAGTCGCCTCCTGTAAAAGTTCTAACACCAAAAAGCGGTGACATGAGAGAGACCCGTCGATCGACTTGCGAATATGACTTTTAACTCACGCTGTAACCGCATCGTTGTCTCCTTCGCAAAATTTTCGGCATCAAATGGTGGCAGCTTAAACGCACCGAGTCTTGACGGAGATGGAATGCTTCGCGATCCTTCGTCGCGAACGGAAGGCCTTGCTGGAGCTTGACGTTCTTGGCTAATAGCCTGCAACGTAAGACAGAGTCTTTGGTCAGCCATGGGTGAGTCACTTGCCGACAATAATCAGCCGTCACCTCGAAGAACGCAAGCGCCTCTCCGTTGAGCGTTAACAGGTTCGGGAACGCCGAGCGAACGCTGGACACAAAGTCTGGCTTGGCTTCTAGAGGGTTATGCTCTAAATGAAGCTTTCGAAGACGAGGTACCTTGCCAACTCGTCGTTAGGGCAATGTTTGAGTTTTCGAATCCCTACAAGGACTGCGTACTTTCATCGCGAGCGCTCTGAAGTCGATAGATGAGATTCCATTGTCCTGCAAGAAAATGAGATTTTCTGATTTCGCAATAGCACAACTAGCTCTTACGGATAGAACGAGCTCCTCCAGGGCTGGAAAATGGGGCAGATCTTCTGCTCAAAATGAGTAGAGAGTTGAACTTCTTCAACAGAAGAATTCTAGTTCCTGCTTCGTACCGATCGAATTGAGTCGATTTCGTGATAGATCGAGCGAAAGCAGCGAGAGCAGTACAGGCAGTCCGTCAAGATGGGCAATCTGAGATGAAATTTTCTCGGTCAGAATTACACATGGAACTCGTCACCAAACACTAAAGCCCCAAATTGACCTGGTTGCTGGAAAGGTTCAGTTTGATAACACTCACGCAGTCATCCAAGCTTGCGAGCCTTGAAACCCCTGCAGCCATCAAACAAATATTGAGTCGCGTCGCATCTTGAATCTGCTTACATGAGCCACCCAACACCCTACCGGCGCTGGAGAGGTCTAACAGCGTGATGCAGCTCAGATCGAACTGTTTGCTGCGACGCTTGATCAGTTCCTGCGTCAGCTCCATCCTTGTCACTGCAAGGGGAGTCACTCTTACCAACGAAAGCTATTTTGGAGGAGACCACACTATCAAACAGCTTCAACGAAAGCAGAAACATCTCCCAGACCCTCTCTACTCATCAAGAAGGGGAAGGTCAACCATGTGGCTACGATACCCACACGTGGCTCGCACGGTCTCCTTTCTGTCGATTCATTTCTACGGCTGTGCGGGGAGTCGATGGGTATGACTCGCGCAGACATCTGGGAGCGACCAGTTTCTCACAGCTGGAACTCAATCTGGAGCTGGTGACCAGTTTTCAACAACCTCTATATCGCTCGACACTTCAAGCAGGCCAAGCAGTGGAAAGAAACGTCAGCCAACGTAAGTCGGGGGGATGGAATGCTGCGCCAGATGTCGGCGATCACAACCACGAGACTTCAACATACTGTTCGCGAGGGAGAGGCAGCCCTCGGTGGAGAGCAAACTTAAACTCCGGCTCATTCTAGATTTGCGTGCTACCGATCAAGTCTCCCAGCATCCTTTCCAAGTATGAAGCTCAACTTCGCCATCCTCGCTGCCAGTGTCGCTGTTGCATCAGCGGACCAGTGCGACCTTGCGAAACTGCAGCCACTGCTGACCAACCCGGCGGTCCAGACGTGCACACAGCAGTCGGGCTACAGTCTCGTGCCTCCGACTCGCCCAACGGACGCTCAACTCACGAAGATCTGCGCAAGTGATGCCTGCAAGCAAGTGCTCGGCGCTGTCGCAGCCATGGGGCTCCCCGACTGCCAGATTGGCACGGTCTCCATTAAGACAGATCTCCTTGAGCGGGTGGCGACCGGCTGCGCGGCACTCGCCGGTGGAACCACGACTACTCCGTCGACAACCACGCCAGCACCAACCTCGGGGGCTCCATCAGCAGCCACAGTGGCACCGGGTATGCCCACCAACGCCCCGAACGCCACGACACCGGCGCCCACGACCCCTCATCCGACGTCCAAGACGCCAGCTCCGTCAGCTAATACCACGGCGACGCCGACGGCAACACCTCGACCAACAAGCCACACGAACCTGACCGGGTCCGGCAGTGAGGAGGAGCCGACCGAAGTGCCTGAGGAGAGCGGATCCGAGAGTGGAAGTGCTGACACTTCGATCGGCAGCATTGCGATGCCCAGCGACGAGACCCCGGCGCCTACGACAAAGCGCCCCGTCACTCCAGCGCCAACCACCAAGACCAGCGACGCGGCGATGGTCACAGCCACCGCTGTGGTATCGCTCGCCTCGATCGCCTCGGCCATGCTGTTGTAAGCGAGGAATAATTTCTTCATGTGTGTGTTTGTCTGCCTGTTCCATCTGTGAATGTCACCGTGTCGTTTTGCCTCACGAACGACTTTCCCCCTCGATCGAATGAGTTCTTCCGGGGAGCAATGCTACCTTTTCGTGGCTTGTTGGTGACCTCGGGAGGATATCTACACAAACACACCATCGCTATCGACGTTTACCAGCGGCACAACGTCGACTCCATCACCGCGCTCTTGACGAGTCAACGGCATTCACCAAAGTGAGACGCAACCCATCGATTCTGAACGAAACAAACTATACAATGGTTAACGGCTCCTCCTCTGATGTGGGGAGTTAGAGAACAAGAGAAAGCGCCGCGGCCATTGCTACGCTGGCGGAAAGAACCTGCACCGCCGCACTTGACGTGGATGCTGGCGCCGTGGTCCTGGCCGGGGCCGGCGTCGAGACCGTGGGCTTGCTCGCCGACGAGTCTGACGAGCCAATGTCGATCGGCTCGGTCGTGGAGCCAGCCGTGCTTCCTTCACTTGCGTCGCCTGCGCCACTCGCAGCAGCAGTCGGAGAAGGAGCCGGCGTGGTGGTGGCCGACGGCGTCGCGGAGGTGGTCGGCGTCGACGTCGAAGTCGAGGTCGGCGCCGTCGTGGGCTCCGTGGACGGCGTCGGCGAGGCGGTCGTCGCTCCTGGCACTGGCTTGGTCGTCGTCGGGGCGGGCGTCGTGGGCGTGGGCGTGGCCACACGCACTTCGCAGAGCTTTTTGAGAAAGGCGTCGGGCGTCATTTGCGCGCCATCGATGAGCAGCGTGCACTGCGGGAGCTTGGCGTCCTGGAACTGGCTAAAGACGGTCGGGCAGGAGCGTCCGTTGCAGACAAAGCGCTGCTGCTCGTCCGTGGGGAAGCTCGTGAAGGGGAAGATCGTGTAGCCCGTGTCGGTCTTGCACGTGGTCACGAGGTTGGCCACGGGCGCGAGGATGGCCTCGAGCGTCGCGTTCTCGGCCGCCGAGCAGGGCGCGAGCGTGTCGGCGGCGGCGAGGGACGGGGCAGCGGCGACGAGGAGCGCGACGGCGGCGAGCATGACGGGCGGCGGCAGGAAGAGAGAGAGGCTCAATGGAGGAGGTCAAGGCAATTGGGAGCGAGTACTGTCTACCAGTTTCCCCCGGTGGATAAAGTTTGAGAGGGTATCCGCGTATGCATCGACATGCGGGAAGCCGCTGCTGGATGGATGAGTATTGAATTTGAGAGGTTTTTTCGAAGGGAGATGGGTCGATTGGAATTTGGAAATGACTGAATACGGGACGACTAGATACGGAAGAGCAAGCTATGGACAAACAGCAACTACAAAGAGATCACACGTCACACTCCATCTCGCACTCCCAGTGGCGGCGGCAGAGCCAGCGCACGGGCGGCATCGACACGCCGAGCTCGCGCTCGAGCTCGCACTTGTGCAGACGCGACCACTCTCGCGGCGCCGGCTGCGTGGCCAGCGCGCTGTCGTCGTCGTCGCTGACACTGCTGAGCTCGTCGAGCGCCTCATCCTCGTGCTCGTGCTGCTGGTCGAGGTCCGAGTTGATCGAGATGGTTTTGAGAATGTCGAGCAAGCTGAGCACGTGGTCGCGCTTCTCCTGGCTGAAGATGAGGCACTTGAGCTCGTCCAGCACCTGGCGGCCCTGCTCGGGATCTTTCTTCTCGAGCAGTTCTCCGAGCGGCTTGAGCAGCAGCAGACTGAACGAGCTCACGGGCGCGAGCCGCATGGTCTCGAGCGCGCGGTAGAACTTGATAAGCTCGCCCCATTGCTGCGTGCCCAGACCACTCAGCTGAGGAATCGTGAACCGGGGCTCGTCCGAGATCACGGCCTTGGCTTCCAGGAAGAGAGTCGACTCGTGGACCAGCGGCATCACAAGCGACAACAAACTGGCTGGTAGAAGGAAACGCGCGTGGTGGAGTATTGAATTTGAGAGGTTTTTTCGAAGGGAGATGGGTCGATTGGAATTTGGAAATGACTGAATACGGGACGACTAGATACGGAAGAGCAAGCTATGGACAAACAGCAACTACAAAGAGATCACACGTCACACTCCATCTCGCACTCCCAGTGGCGGCGGCAGAGCCAGCGCACGGGCGGCATCGACACGCCGAGCTCGCGCTCGAGCTCGCACTTGTGCAGACGCGACCACTCTCGCGGCGCCGGCTGCGTGGCCAGCGCGCTGTCGTCGTCGTCGCTGACACTGCTGAGCTCGTCGAGCGCCTCATCCTCGTGCTCGTGCTGCTGGTCGAGGTCCGAGTTGATCGAGATGGTTTTGAGAATGTCGAGCAAGCTGAGCACGTGGTCGCGCTTCTCCTGGCTGAAGATGAGGCACTTGAGCTCGTCCAGCACCTGGCGGCCCTGCTCGGGATCTTTCTTCTCGAGCAGTTCTCCGAGCGGCTTGAGCAGCAGCAGACTGAACGAGCTCACGGGCGCGAGCCGCATGGTCTCGAGCGCGCGGTAGAACTTGATAAGCTCGCCCCATTGCTGCGTGCCCAGACCACTCAGCTGAGGAATCGTGAACCGGGGCTCGTCCGAGATCACGGCCTTGGCTTCCAGGAAGAGAGTCGACTCGTGGACCAGCGGCATCACAAGCGACAACAAACTGGCTGGTAGAAGGAAACGCGCGTGGTGGAGTATTGAATTTGAGAGGTTTTTTCGAAGGGAGATGGGTCGATTGGAATTTGGAAATGACTGAATACGGGACGACTAGATACGGAAGAGCAAGCTATGGACAAACAGCAACTACAAAGAGATCACACGTCACACTCCATCTCGCACTCCCAGTGGCGGCGGCAGAGCCAGCGCACGGGCGGCATCGACACGCCGAGCTCGCGCTCGAGCTCGCACTTGTGCAGACGCGACCACTCTCGCGGCGCCGGCTGCGTGGCCAGCGCGCTGTCGTCGTCGTCGCTGACACTGCTGAGCTCGTCGAGCGCCTCATCCTCGTGCTCGTGCTGCTGGTCGAGGTCCGAGTTGATCGAGATGGTTTTGAGAATGTCGAGCAAGCTGAGCACGTGGTCGCGCTTCTCCTGGCTGAAGATGAGGCACTTGAGCTCGTCCAGCACCTGGCGGCCCTGCTCGGGATCTTTCTTCTCGAGCAGTTCTCCGAGCGGCTTGAGCAGCAGCAGACTGAACGAGCTCACGGGCGCGAGCCGCATGGTCTCGAGCGCGCGGTAGAACTTGATAAGCTCGCCCCATTGCTGCGTGCCCAGACCACTCAGCTGAGGAATCGTGAACCGGGGCTCGTCCGAGATCACGGCCTTGGCTTCCAGGAAGAGAGTCGACTCGTGGACCAGCGGCATCACAAGCGACAACAAACTGGCTGGTAGAAGGAAACGCGCGTGGTGGAGTATTGAATTTGAGAGGTTTTTTCGAAGGGAGATGGGTCGATTGGAATTTGGAAATGACTGAATACGGGACGACTAGATACGGAAGAGCAAGCTATGGACAAACAGCAACTACAAAGAGATCACACGTCACACTCCATCTCGCACTCCCAGTGGCGGCGGCAGAGCCAGCGCACGGGCGGCATCGACACGCCGAGCTCGCGCTCGAGCTCGCACTTGTGCAGACGCGACCACTCTCGCGGCGCCGGCTGCGTGGCCAGCGCGCTGTCGTCGTCGTCGCTGACACTGCTGAGCTCGTCGAGCGCCTCATCCTCGTGCTCGTGCTGCTGGTCGAGGTCCGAGTTGATCGAGATGGTTTTGAGAATGTCGAGCAAGCTGAGCACGTGGTCGCGCTTCTCCTGGCTGAAGATGAGGCACTTGAGCTCGTCCAGCACCTGGCGGCCCTGCTCGGGATCTTTCTTCTCGAGCAGTTCTCCGAGCGGCTTGAGCAGCAGCAGACTGAACGAGCTCACGGGCGCGAGCCGCATGGTCTCGAGCGCGCGGTAGAACTTGATAAGCTCGCCCCATTGCTGCGTGCCCAGACCACTCAGCTGAGGAATCGTGAACCGGGGCTCGTCCGAGATCACGGCCTTGGCTTCCAGGAAGAGAGTCGACTCGTGGACCAGCGGCATCACAAGCGACAACAAACTGGCTGGTAGAAGGAAACGCGCGTGGTGGAAACCCGTCGAGGAACACGGTGAGTTGTGCTGAGCATTCTCGCATAGGAAAAGCAACGGGAACATGAGCTCGGTCGTCCGGAAGCGACTGGTCTGTCGCTGCTGTTCCTGGAAGTATGTGATATCAGCGACCCATTCGGCGACCGAGCGGACCTTGTCGAGGCCGAGCTCACGAGGAGGCAAAAACAGCCACAGCGACGGCGGTAGCAACTCGCGGGTTTTGTTCGCAGCCAGCAGTTGATGTGCTTGGAATTTCGCGACGAGATCGCCTTCCTCTAGACGATCATACGCTCGGAACACGCGGTGAGACAAAACCTCTGCAATCTTCGGACGCTTGCGAGGATCTTTGCACAAGCAAGCTCGCGCCAAGTCTCGAACATCTTCGTGGTGTACGTAGAGCTGCAACGAGCGTTCAAAATTGAACGAGTCATCTGCGAGTTTGAAGAAAAAATCTTCCGGTGTCTCGCAGCCATCGAACTCGTCCAGCAGCCTCGAGTTCGCGTAGATCTTGAGAATCAAAACACCCAAACTCCAGATATCGTACGACGCTGAAGCGCGCACCACTTGATACGAGTCAGCTTCCATGGTGTCGAGGCTTGGTAGTCGAGGTCCCGTTCCAGAACACACGAGGTAGCGCGCCATCTCTGGCGGGATAATCTCCAGCGAGGCGTCTGAGCCACTCGCAATCGAGCCTCGGATCGTATCTCCAAACCGCGCTGCGTGCTCGAGATCGCAAAACTTGAGACGTCCATTGTCAGCAGGATACACAGCCATGGCGTCCAAGTGGATTCCGCCGTGAATGAACTGGCGTTCGTGGAGACAGTCGATTGCTTTGACAACGGTGTGCAGTTGCTGAACGACCTCAAGCTGCTTGGTTCGATCGATCTCGCCACGCACGACGTGGCGGAAGGTCGTCGCACTGCCTCTTTCGATGACAAGCACGGCGCATTTGAGGCCTTCGAGCTTCTTCTCTATGTCGGTCGCCACCATCTGTGCGACGTACTGTTGGCAAGTTGTGCTCTGCATGACCAGCAGTGCGCGGTACTCTTTGATCGCGACTCGAATATCTTGCTCCACATAGATCTTGAGCATTAGTGGCTGCGTCGGAGCGTTAGCTTCGGGGCTAGCAGCCTCTGGTGCATGGCAGCGGACCGTGAACGCGCCGACCGCGGTCTCTGAGACCTCGCCGCTGCAAACGTACTGCGTCTTGTTCACGGCGATGGTTCCCTGGCGCTTGACGATGCCTTCTAGGATGGAGCGAAGCTTCTCTTTGTTGGCTTGTCGCGACTCGCTCTCTTTCTCTTGGGTGCTGATCGCGAACTGACTCACACCCGTCAGCAACTGAAGGCTTTCACTCATGCAATAATTCTGGTTCGGTCCGTTAGGTGTTGACATGGTCGTGTACAAACCGTTTCCGCCGTTCGGACCAATTGGCATCGCACTCGTCGAGCTCTTGCTGGCCGATCGCCCGTCTCGATTTTCAACTGGTTGGTTGAAGACCGGTGGACCCATTTGCATTGACTCTCCGTTGATCTCGCTGCTGCTGCGAACGAGAATCGAGAGCGCCAGATCGTCGGACGATGGCGATGTGAGCGCCGACGACTGCGACTTGCCTCGGTCTCGGCTCTGACGGACCCGAGCGACAACGAGCACGAGTGAAAAGGTAAAAAGCACCGCACATACAACGCCGAGACCCACAATCGCGAGGTAGACCGTCGGCGACTGGGCGAGCGACTTGCTTGTGGTCGTGTTGGTGTCTTGAGGTGGCTGGACAGCCGTCTTCTTGGTGGTTTGTGGAAGATTGGTGTCTTCTTCAGCCGGCGCGTGGACTTTGCCCGGCGCCGGGCCGACATTATCGGCCGCCTCGTTGGCTGCTTCGTTCTCATCAGTTCGAGTTGTGTTACGAGGAGCAGGCGAGCCGGTCTCTAGCTGACTCCGCTTCTCCGCGGTTGCGCTTGGCATGGCGACGTCGTCGCTAGTCACACAGACTTCAAACGTTTGCGAAAGGCCCTGCACTGCGGTCGCCTTCGAGTCCACGGGACAAGGGTTCTTGATGTTGTCTATCTGCAGCACGCCCTGCTTCATCCATCGCTGCAGCGCGTCCGCGTGAGACGAATCCACGGAGATGGCTGCGAGCTTGTTGAGGCGGACATCCAGGCTAGAAAATCCAGAGTTAGCGGCTGGCCGAGGGCCGAAGAAATCATTCTTGAAGCTGTGACTCACTTGACCACGTTCGTCGGCAGATCGAAGAAGAAACTCGGAATCTCGACGAGGTTGTTTGTATGGAGATCGCTGCATAAAAAGATGCCTCACGGTCAGCTTTTTTCCCACTGCAAACAACGTTTACTGCTGTCTTGCGCACGTACACTTCCCGTAACGACGACGGGTTCGCGTCCCCGACGATCTCGACCGTGAGCCGCTGCAGCCCGCACCCGACGATCGCGATCTTGGCGATCGACGGCGGCAGCACGAGGTGCATCACGGGCTCGGCCAGCGGCACATCTTGCAACGTTCTGTCACACGCAGCATGTCAAACACTGTCAACCTCTTTCTTTTTCTTTCTTTCTTTTCCCGCAGGCAGTCGGTAGTCGAGAAGAAACGTACAGTGTTTCCAGCGCGGTGAGGTTCGCGAACGCGAGCGGGTCGATGCGTACGGGCGTCCTGTGCACATATGTCGGCTCGGCCTCGAGTCGGAAGCTGCTCACGCTCGTCGAGGCGAGCGCGTCGACGCGTGCGAACGCCGACGAGAGCCGCAGTTCTCGTCGAGGGTCGCGTCGGCGTCGTGGCTCAGCACGAAGCTCGCGACGCGCGCCGGCGCGTGGATGCGCAGCGCCTCGTGGCGCGTGCCATCGCAGGCGACACGCCAGTCGCTGGCACTGGCACTGGCGCTGGCAGGGCCGAGCCTCGCGCGCGCGCAGGCGATTGGCTCGACGCACGGCGCCGCGGCGGCGGCCGAGCCCACGACGAGCAGCCACGCGCGCATGTGAGGGCTTCGCGGAATTTGCGCGACTCGACCGTCTCTACGCGCGACTCGCTGGGGCAGCGCGACGCGCGACGCGACGCAACGCGCCACGCCGGACTCGGCTCCCGATCCTCGTGGAGACGAGACGGACGCGAGGCCTCCATCTTCCGCGCGCCGTCGCGGAAGGATCCAGCGTTCGCGTCGGAAGGGGCCAGGAAAACCAGACCCCCCAGACGTTCGAAAAGCGAAATGGGTACATAATGTGTGGACCACACGACTAGTATACGGGAGGTATACTAGAGGGGTCGTGGACTGGCCTTTTTTTTCGGGTCGGATTCAAAGTCGTTTGGTCGGATCGTGTGGGCCACACCATGCCAGCTCTCCAGACCGTATACCGTATACCATGTACACTGTATACTCGAGGCATCGTCCGTTCGTCGAAATGGTGTGGTCGACACAACTCATTGGGTACAGTACAGTACCCTTATGTATACTGTATACTATACAGGGTACCCCTTTGCATCGTACCCCCCCCCCCCCCTTCCCCATCCTCTCTCTCATGCGGTGAATGGCATGGCGGCGTACGAGCAAGTCTACGAGAAGATCCTCTCGCGGGTCGCGCGCGACGAGCTCGCGGCGCGGTGCAGAGACGTGGCGCACAAGGACGCGCGCGCGCTCGAGCGGCGCGTGGGCGGCGCCGCGCGCGCGCTGCAGCTGGCGCTGGACCTCGAGGCCGCGCGCCGCGCGCTCGCGGTGCCCGTGGCGCCCGCGGCGCTCGCGCTCGTCGACGAGATCGACGCGCTGCGCGTGCGCGTGGCTGCGCGCATGCACGAGCTGCGTTTGGCGGTCGTCAAGCACGAGACGCGCGACGAGCCGACGACCAAGCAAGAGCCGTTGTCATTGTCATTGTCCTCGCCGACGCGCACGAGCAAGAAGCGGCGGCGGCTGAGCGTCGCCGAGTCGCTCGACTCGCCGCTCAAGCCGCCACGGCCCGGGCGGCTCGCGGTCGCGGAGGAAGAGCCGACCGACGAGGACGACGAGCGGCGCGGCCCGCACCAGTTCCCGGCGGGCGACGAGGAGGACGGCGAGTCGACCGAGGACGAAGTGCCGCTCGAGCTCGACGTGCTCGACTCGGACACGGAGGCCGAGATGGCCGCGTACCTGGACAAGGCGAGACGGCTGCGCAAGATCTCGAGCGACCGCCGCATGGGCGAGCTCCCGGGGCTCATCGACAAGGTGCTGCGCGAGGTGGCGCGCCACGCGTGGGCCGCCATGCCGCGCGACCTGCTCGGCACGCTCTCGGCCACGTTCGGCGCCGCCACGACGCTCAAGACGAGCCAGCGACGCGAGCTCCGCGACACGCTCGCGGCGCTGCGAGACGTGGCGCTGCAGATCGACGACGCGACCGCCAAGAGGTACCCGACGCTGCGCGTGTGAGTCGTCGCACTGGAGGATGGTTCGCGAGTCGTGGTGGTGTGTGGTTCTTACGTCTCTCTCTTGGATGTGTGGTGTGTAGATCCACGGCCCGCTTCTTGTCGTCGGTGGAAGAGATCTTCCCCGTTGAATCTCCTGAGCAAGACGACAGCGAGCAGGAAGATGCGACGATTGAGGAGCTCCACGCTGCGACGGTCGAGCTCGCCGAGCGAATGGACAACAACGACGACGCCAAGTCGATGGAGGAGATCGAAGAGCTGCTCACGCGCGTGGACCACGTCTTCGACAACCCGACGCTCGCGCGCAGTCGGCGGTACGGGCGCTTGGTCGCGGCCTCGCTCTCGACGCTGCTCAAGTACGTCGACGCCATCCCACGCAACACGCGCAGCAAGCGGCAGTGTCTCGATCTGCTCAATGAGCGCCTCGAGCAGCTCGCAGACGTCGCTCGATGATGCTCGCTCCCCAGGAGTTTCCAATATGAAATCCAAATGTATTATTTTGTTTTTGTGCTGCGGAATGAGTACACGAGAGCTGGTCGTCGCAGCCGTTCGAGAATAGGAAGGGCGGGGAAAACAGAGGAGATGGAGCGCACAGCTAAACACACCACTTAGAGACTGTGGTAGAAGATGGCACCGGCCTGGTCCACGGCGTACAGCGAGCCCGAATCGACCACGACATGGCGCATCTTGCCGGAGACGAGGCTCCAGTTCGGAGAGCCGAGAAGTCCGGAGTCGGCGCACCAAACATCATCGCCGCTGTTGGTGCCGCATAGATTGATGCCATCGAAAGCAACTTGGCGCAAGCTGCCGCCAAGTTGCACCCACTTGGGATCTCCATGGGCTCGGCCACTCCAAATTTCGCCGTTCGCATTAGCACCGACGATACGCCCATTGAGCAGATCGAGGTAACGCAACTTTCCAGGTACCTGACGCCAGTTGGGGTTCGAGCGGATGTCTGAGTCCGCGCAGAAAATGTCGTCGTTTGACGTCACACCGCATACCTGTTTGTTATCGGACGAGATCATCTTGAGAGCCCCAGGAATGGAGACCCATGCAGGGTCACCAACAGTAGAGCCAACCCAAAGCTGGTTCGCGCGGTTAACACCCCACAGCGTATCACCATACACGTGGACGTGAATAAGCTTGCCTGGAACTTGACGCCAGCGCGTCGGAGATTCACCGCGAATATTCTCAGTCGCGCACCAGATATCATCATTGCGGTTCACACCACAGAGTGTTTTGCCATCAAATGAAAGTTGAACAAGCGAACCATCCAGTTTGGCCCAGTCAACACTCTTCAGTGGCATGTCGTCGCCCTGAGGCAACGCAGAGCAGTCCACCACCACGAACTGTGACCACTTCGGGTCCCACGAGTCCGCGATCGTCGGGTTCGGGTACCAGCGTCGCTGCCCACTTGTCAATCGATACACCTCTGGACGGTTCGGGTCGCACTTGATAGCCTGGCCATCCGGGAGACCGATCGGCGACGGCAACTTCAACGACATGTCCGGCCCGCGAGGAATGCGGCTGCAGTCGATCAAGATCGGACGCATCCACACAGGATCCCACGACGCAGCGATCGGTGGGTTCGGGTACCAACGCACAGTGCCGTTCGTGTAGCGGAAGATCGCGGGGTCGGATGGGTTGCACTTGACGGCTTGACCTTCCGGGATCACTGGCTGGTTGAACGGCATGTCGTCGCCCTGAGGCAACGCAGAGCAGTCCACCACCACGAACTGTGACCACTTCGGGTCCCACGAGTCCGCGATCGTCGGGTTCGGGTACCAGCGTCGCTGCCCACTTGTCAATCGATACACCTCTGGACGGTTCGGGTCGCACTTGATAGCCTGGCCATCCGGGAGACCGATCGGCGACGGCAACTTCAACGACATGTCCGGCCCGCGAGGAATGCGGCTGCAGTCGATCAAGATCGGACGCATCCACACAGGATCCCACGACGCAGCGATCGGTGGGTTCGGGTACCAACGCACAGTGCCGTTCGTGTAGCGGAAGATCGCGGGGTCGGATGGGTTGCACTTGACGGCTTGACCTTCCGGGATCACTGGCTGGTTGAACGGCATGTCGTCGCCCTGAGGCAACGCAGAGCAGTCCACCACCACGAACTGTGACCACTTCGGGTCCCACGAGTCCGCGATCGTCGGGTTCGGGTACCAGCGTCGCTGCCCACTTGTCAATCGATACACCTCTGGACGGTTCGGGTCGCACTTGATAGCCTGGCCGTCGGGGAGACCAATCGGCGGAGGCAACTTCAACGACATGTCCGGACCACGGGGAATGCGGCTGCAATCGATTAGGACCGTGACATCCCACTGAGGATCCCATGACGCTGCAACTGGCGGGTTCGGATACCAACGGATGGTCCCGTTCGTGTAGCGGAAGATCGCTGGATCTGACGGATTGCACTTCACAGCCTGGCCTTCGTTGATCTTGGGTTGGTTGTATGGCATGTCGGCACCACGAGGAACGCTGTCACAATCGATGAGGATAGTCTTCGGCCAGCTTGGATCCCAAGACGTCGCAATTGTCGGGTTCGGGTACCAACGAATCTGGCCACCCGTAAAACGGAACACTTCCGGGCGAGAGTTATCACACTTCACAGCTTGGCCTTCACGAACATTCGATGGAGGAACCGTGTAGAACTTCATATCAGGACCCTGTGGCAGCGCAGAGCAGTCCACCACCACGAACTGTGACCACTTCGGGTCCCACGAGTCCGCGATCGTCGGGTTCGGGTACCAGCGTCGCTGCCCACTTGTCAATCGATACACCTCTGGACGGTTCGGGTCGCACTTGATAGCCTGGCCATCCGGGAGACCGATCGGCGACGGCAACTTCAACGACATGTCCGGCCCGCGAGGAATGCGGCTGCAGTCGATCAAGATCGGACGCATCCACACAGGATCCCACGACGCAGCGATCGGTGGGTTCGGGTACCAACGCACAGTGCCGTTCGTGTAGCGGAAGATCGCGGGGTCGGATGGGTTGCACTTGACGGCTTGACCTTCCGGGATCACTGGCTGGTTGAACGGCATGTCGTCGCCCTGAGGCAACGCAGAGCAGTCCACCACCACGAACTGTGACCACTTCGGGTCCCACGAGTCCGCGATCGTCGGGTTCGGGTACCAGCGTCGCTGCCCACTTGTCAATCGATACACCTCTGGACGGTTCGGGTCGCACTTGATAGCCTGGCCGTCGGGGAGACCAATCGGCGGAGGCAACTTCAACGACATGTCCGGACCACGGGGAATGCGGCTGCAATCGATTAGGACCGTGACATCCCACTGAGGATCCCATGACGCTGCAACTGGCGGGTTCGGATACCAACGGATGGTCCCGTTCGTGTAGCGGAAGATCGCTGGATCTGACGGATTGCACTTCACAGCCTGGCCTTCGTTGATCTTGGGTTGGTTGTATGGCATGTCGGCACCACGAGGAACGCTGTCACAATCGATGAGGATAGTCTTCGGCCAGCTTGGATCCCAAGACGTCGCAATTGTCGGGTTCGGGTACCAACGAATCTGGCCACCCGTAAAACGGAACACTTCCGGGCGAGAGTTATCACACTTCACAGCTTGGCCTTCACGAACATTCGATGGAGGAACCGTGTAGAACTTCATATCAGGACCCTGTGGCAGCGCAGAGCAGTCCACCACCACGAACTGTGACCACTTCGGGTCCCACGAGTCCGCGATCGTCGGGTTCGGGTACCAGCGTCTCTGACCGCTTGTGTATCGATAGACTTCAGGCTGAGTAGAATCACATTTGATGGCCTGCCCTTCTTGTAGGGCCAACCGCGGGGGAGCAGTTGGCAGATTTGTATGGTATGCTGTTCCGTCACTATTGTTTGTCGAGTTGTCTTGGTCTCGTCCTCTTCCATTCAACGGTGAGTTTGTTGGCCCACTACCATTCAAGGGCGCGTTCGTTGGCTCGCCTTCGCCACCCGCGTTGTAGGGCGAGTTTGTTGGTTGGCCTCCGCCACCAACATTCAAGGGCGCGTTCGTTGGCTCGCCTTCGCCACCCGCGTTGTAGGGCGAGTTCGTCGTCGGATTTCCGCTCCCATTGTCAGTCTGCGGACTCACTGGGTTCGGCTCGGCAGTTTGTTGATTGTCAACAAGTGGGGCCGGAGATGGTGTTTCCACTGATTCGTATTCATCAGGGATCACAGGGTCATCCACATGACAGAACTCTTTGATCATTGCGTAGAACAGATCGAAGCGGTCCTCCGTCACAGCTCCCGACGCTTGGCGATCCTGTGGACAACACCAATCAGCAATGCCGCACCGCAAGGTTATCACATCTACAACGAACATACCCGATTGGCAAGCCGCGTGGCGCATCCCGACTCCTTGACAAAGTTGGCGTTCAGTCGGGAGACGTACAGGGTCTTATCGGTGCTTGGCAGCCTCGAATCCACCACGCGCTGGATCGCGAGGTCGCGCAGCAGCGCCAAGTGGGCCGTGTACTCGGCGTTGCTGATGGCACCATCTCCGTTCGTGTCAAAGTCCGAGAACGGCGGCACGACCGTGGATTCCCTGGCGTCGCTTCCGCCATCGTCGTCGTCGTCGATCACGAACGCGCTCTTGAGCGCCGTCGACTCTTCCATGTGCGAGACCGCGCGGCTGCTCTCGGGCATGGCCACGTACGCGCACGCCGCGCCGGCCGCGAGCATCACCAAGGAGGCGCCGATCGCGAGCGAGCGCTTGGCTCGTCGCGGGTCGCCGTCAGCGAGCGCCGGCGCATCGTGGATGAGCCCCCGGGCCTCCTCGCCCGTCCTCCTCTTCTTTCGGTCCGAGCTCTTGCCCATTCGCGCGCAAATGCTGGAATGACTCACCGGCGGAATCCTCGCGATCTTGCGCGCGTCCTCGGCAGCCGCACGCGCGCGACGCCTCGCAGGATCGCGCGCGAAGCGCCGTCGCGAGCCGTCGCCGCGAGCCGTCGCCTCACCATGTTGCACCTTTGGAAGGAAACCATGGTCAACCAAGGGAAACGGGTCCACGGGTTCGCGCGGTAAGCCATCAAAGCCCACCCAAATGGAATGTACATGGGTTTCGACCCGACAAACCCGACCCGTCCGGGTGACGAAGAAACCGCTTCAACATGGACGAGGGTCCACTAGGTGATGGGGGAAGGGAGACGTCGGGACGAGGCAGCGCGAGCTCTATGCAGCGCTGGGTGGCCAGTCACACGGCCCGCGAGCGACATGTGGCGGAGGCGTACCCTCTGATATGCGTAATACAGTAGTAGTGAGTCCATTACCGATGGGTGCGACGGAGGCTCGTCATTGGCTGCCCTGGTGGGTACATAGCTCCACGGCCATGTCGGCCAGGCGGCTCTTCGAGCGCTCTCACAATTCTTCTCGCCGCCGACTGCTCACACAGCACGATGAACAAGCCGGTGGGCGTGGGCGTGGGCGTCGAGTACGCGGCCGTGCCGCAGCGACTGAGCGAGACCTACGGGCTCGTGGTGCGCCAGAAGACCCAGAAGGGCGAGGCGCTCGCGCAGGCCGTCGGGCTGCCCTTCGAGGCCGCCAACAAGTACCGCGTCTCGACGCTGCCGCCCAACAAGGTCGTCAAGAACCACCCGAACGACCCGGACGGATGGGAGCCCTCGGCCGACGAGCTCGAGCAGCTCGACGCCTTCTTGTTCGCCCACGAAGAGAGCGACTGCCTCACGCGCACGTGCTTCACGTGGCTCGGCTGCAAGCAGCTCCGTCCGCTCAAGATGCACTTTTCGGTGGCCGGCGGCACGGGCGACGTCTACCTCATCGACCGGCCCTTCCAGATGGGCGGCGCGTGCTGCTGCCCGCTCGAGATGACGCTCGAGGCCGTCGCCGAGGGCCAGACGCGACGCATCGGCCGCGTGCGCGAAGACTTTTCGCCCTACATGTCGCGCTGCTTCTCCAGCTGCTGCCTCGCGACGACGTACACGGACATTGACCGCGCGCTGCCCGACGGGTCCTACGAGAAGCGCTACTCGCTGCGCACGAACCTCGCGTGCTGCGGGCGCGTCAACAACTGCTGCGGCGCCACGTGCTGCAAGAACGACGCCGTCTACGACATTCTCGACAACAAGGGAGAGATCGTGGCCCACTTGCAGCGCACGTACGGTGGCGGCAGCGGCCTCGGCGCCTGCTGCCGCATGGGCTTCAATTTCAACAACTACGTGCTCGAGTTCCCGCGCGACTCGACGCCCGAGGACCGCATGCTACTGCTCACGGCGCTCTTCTCGATCGAGTACCAGCACTTTGAAGGCCAGGACGAGTAACCAGAGCCTGCTGCCGAGCGGCCATTCAGATTGTGTATTCCATCGAGCTCATTAATAAGGAGTTGCTTTTCTTTCATTTCCGTGAACGTGTAGATTCGTTTTGGTATCGCGCTAGATGCGCGTCGTGTAGGGACGCTTGCTCCTCACAGGCCGTGCGTCGTCGTCGGCTCGCCTCGCAGTGGCCTTCGCAGCCTGCCGCTTCGCCGTGACACGCATGAATCGCTGCAGAAGAAGTGCGTTCGTTCGCGTTGGTGTGTACTTGGCACCGCCGACGGTCCGTTGGACCGTGCTGGAGAACGACGTGGCGGATTCACCACCCACACTTTCGTTCTCGTGTCGGCTGCCGTGGAGCCGCCGGTGTCGGTCCATCCGTCGAGCACGAAGGAGCCTTAGTGCCTGAGAAGTGAGCTGCTCGCCTGTCGCTGCACCTCGCTCGTTAGCGTCTTCATGGATCTCTTCGTCGGACGCCTCCTCATCGTGTGCAACTTGTCGCCTCGTAGCAGAAGGGGGAGGAGCCCGAGGCGTAACAGGCCGACGTGGACTCGCCATCGCCGGTTCTCGTGGGCTCTTTGCAGGCTGTCGAGGTGACAAGGGGCGCTGAGGAGACGTCGGGGGTGTCGGTGCCTGGCGAGGGCTATTGTTGCCAGAGCTCTCGCTGACTTTGCTGATACGAGGACTCATCGGTCGCGATCCAGCGTCTGGACGAGGCGATTTAGGGGTTGGCGGGCGTTCCATCAACTTTACTCGCGGTGACACGGCCTCGTGAGCCGAGCCGCTCTCGGTGGAGCGATGCGAAGACGAGGCCGATGGAGGTCGCTGGTTGTGCGACGAAGACGGTCGCCGCGGTGTTCCTGGTCGACTCGCCGGCGTAGTTGGACGGATTAGCTCCACGTCGGGGGCATCGCCCACAAAGTCGTCTGCTTCGCTCTCAAGATCTTCAAAGCTCCGCACTTCGTGCAGCCCTCGGGTGTACCTGACGCGAGCCTCGTCGAACTTTGGCAGCATGAGTAGCCCATTCTTGCTGCGCTTGACGTACTCGAGCTTCTCCTGCTCGCGCTGTTTATTGTACTTCTCCGAGTGGGACCAGTGGTCCCCTTCGCCCGTGTAATCGGGTGGCAAAATACGCATGCAGAACTCTTGCAGGTCAATGTCATTGCTATTGTTGGTGTCGTAGCGCTGGAAGAGCCCCTTGCACTGCGACGGCGTCAGGCGGAAGCCGAGTGCAAGGAGACTCTCACGAAAGTCATCCATCGATACGTGATTGCTCTTCTTGAAGATCTTATAGGCCTGTCGAAAAGTGTCGGAGCTTTTACTCGTGGCCTGCTGGATTTTGTCGCGTATCCTTTTCTCGATCTCGTCCAGGCTCCAGTTCTCCATCTCGATCTCGGTCATGAACCGGTCCGGGCGCATCATTGCATCCTGCTTCTTCTTGAGTTGGGCTTCGCGGTGGAGCTCATCAGCTGCTGCAACCCATTGCCGTCCGGTGTAGTCTGGCGGCAACACGCCGTGGATGAACTCATCCAAGTCAATGTCCCCACTCCCGTTCTGGTCGAAGCGCTGGAACAAGATGTCCGACTGAGATCGATCCAATGCCAGTCCGATGGCTTCGAGCGCTGCATGGAATTCGGCCGGTTTAATACCATTCACTTTACCAAAAATGCGATATGCCTGACGGAAGCAGTCCGATGATCGTGACGTCCGTTGCTCAATCTTCTCACGTAACATTCGCTCGATGTCACTGATTGTCCACGAATCTTGCACCGACTGCACGGCCATAGAATACCGCATGCGCCTCGACTCTTCCATCTTGTGCTTGTCTTTGATCGAGTACCAGTGCTTCGTTGAGTTGTCGTCTAACATTACACCCTGCACGAACTCATTCAGATCCAAATCGCCGCTTTTGTCGAAATCGAACAGTGCGAAAAGCTCATGCACTTGACGCTCACTCAGCTTGAGGCCGAGTTTGGCCATGGCTGCGTTGAACTCGTTGGGCAGGATGCCATTCGATTTACCGAATATGCGGAACGCCTGGCGAAAGCGGTCTGTTTCTTTGGATGTGTGTTGCTCTAGCTTCTCTCTTAGCTTGGACAGAATCTCCTGGATGGTGAGTGTTGACCCAGCTTCGACTTCAAAGTCCTCTAGTCGCAAGTGGTGGTCTACCGGGTGAGAACCGTTGTGCATCGGATGGATTAAGGTAACTTCATTCTCCTCGTGGCGGAATAATGCCGCGGTGAACTCCGACAACTCAATCGTTCCATTCTTGTCCAAGTCGAACCTGTTGAAAAGCTGTCGGCATTTGACCTCAGACAAATGGATCTGCATCGCTGCCAAGTGCGAATGGAACTCGGCGAATGTGATCCCTTCTGACTTGGTGAAAATCCGAAAAGCCTGGCGGAAGCGGTCAGTGCTGCGCGATATCCGCTCTTCCAGTTTTCGCGAAATACACCGCTCTATCTCTGAAAGGGTAAGATTCTCGTACACCAGAGGAACACCTGAACCAACATCGCTTATGTGTCGCGGGCTGGATACATGGGCACTGTGTTGTGTCGGGCCAGCGAGACGAGGACTGGTCGGGCCAGCTTGTTGCTGCTGTTTACTTGCTGAGGATGGCCGTGGTGTGGTATTCACCGGTGTTGGGGGTTTAGAGAAATTGAAATAGCCCGCAGGCAAGAAGATTCGATGAGCAAATGTGGCGTACGTGAGCTCCCCCAAGTCTTCCTGGTCGACAAGACCGAAGAGTTCGAGACACAACTTTCGCGAAGCGTGGAGGCCGAGCTTGTTGATCTTATGATGGAAGCCCTCTGGTGTGATTGTGTTTGTCGTCGTGAAGAAACGAAATGCCTGTTGTGAGCAGTTGTCGTACAGATTCGTCGTCGGGATGTTTGGATCCAGTGTCGCGAATAACGAATGGAGGCTCTTTCGCAGCTCTTTCACTAGTGCGTCGACGGAGAGAATCGGTACGAGGCTTGGTGTGATCTCCGTCGATGCTGCGGCCGCTGGTGCTGATGATGTGGACTCTTTCTGTGGGGGCTTTTTCTTGCGTACCCGTACTTTGGGGCCAAAAGACGAGCCACGAAGCGACAGTCCGCGCACGCTTGTGGGCTTGTGCATGATGAGCCGTGGAAGGCGAAGATCGGAAGACTCGGAGCGCGACGTGGTTGCTGCTTGCTAGGGGCCACTGCAAGTGCCAGCTCGAGCGACCATGGAGTGATCGCTGGTGCTGGTTGGTGAGTCGTTCCTTTGATCTTACTGACTCCTAACTCCAGGTAGGCGAGGGCATCGAGAGTGTACCGGAACGTCTGAGCAGCCGAACGCAAGAGGGGGTCTTTTTTGGGACCGTGGGGATCGTGCAGCAAGGTACGCTACTCCGATCGCCCAGTCGCTGGTCGGCTTTGATCCAACACAGCCGATGAGGGCCGGCCCGTCACCCCCAGCAGTCACGGTAAGTTTGGCGGAGTTCGAAGAAGTCGCTGCTGCCTTCGCGGATTCTATATTTAAAGTGTAACACTTGTTTGTGAGAATTAGTATGCATCTCGAGGGGACGCACTAGGATCTTCTTGCTGCCGAGGCTTGCGTGACTTCTACAATAGCGCGCATGTTCGATCTGCCATCACTCTCTTCCCACACGATCTCAGCGTGCAGCGTGCTATCGGCATGGACCATATCTACGAAGTGCTGGACACTGCCACCCGTGCCAAAATAGTACTTTTTCGCGGCCACTAGCGCCACTGCATCCGGACTCTTCCCCAGGTGGCGCTTAATCGTCTGTTCACGACATGTTCGTTTGCCCCCCTCTCAGACTGCTGTGTTGGCAAGTGTGCACGTGTATAAAGACACGTACCTGGAAGAGTTCGATCGCGACAGCCTCCGTGTAGATGGTCTCTGCGGTCAAGATGACGTCGAACTGTCTCTGGTCAATCGGCAATCGCTCCTCGTTCTCCATCAGCTCGCTCACGCTGCCCCACGCGCCGGCATAAAACGAGGCCTTTGCGTACAGCGACTCATCGCTGCCGATGTTTCGAAGCACGTTTGGGCACGTCGTGAGCTCGAGGACTTCCTTGTTGTAGTCCATGAACGCGACGTGCGTGGCACCTAATTTTCCCGCCATCTCGTTGTTACTTAAGTACGCTCCCACCGTCACCACCATAAGACAAAACCTTGTACCTCGCTGAAGTGCATAAATGCCCGGTAGGCCATGGCCGCAGCCCAGCTCGGCGACTCGTCTCCCTGCCAATGACCGGAACCGCTCGTGGCCGGCCATGTACTTGACGAGGTCGAGCGCGCACTCCCAGAGCTTGAAGCCGCCTTCGTAGACGCCCGCTTGCAGATCGGACGTCGTGAGGATCGAGCTAATCGCGCCCGTGCGCTCGATGAAGCGCGCGTCGCTCGCATTGATGATCTCGAACTGGAGCGCGGCGTCCCCGTCGCCGAGCCCGACGGCCACGAACTGCGTCGAGCTCGGCCAGTCGGCAGGCGCGCGCCAGCGGAAGCGCTCGCCGTGGCGCGTGTGGACCACACTAACAGGAGCTGCCGCGGGCGTCGCGACGGCGTCCACAGCGGCGTCGCCCACCGCGAAGTTGAACGCGAACGCCATCTTGAGATCGAGATCCCCGCCAATGTTTCCGTGGTGGTCTGACCAGACTCAGACTCAGGACATTCACCGTCAGACTCAGATATTTCACTGGTACCATGTACCTCTCTTTCGGTGGTTTTTATCGATCTGTGGTCTGAATGGATGGATGGTTTTTGAATCTTGTGGTCTTTGAACGCCCCATTCTCGAAGTTGCCGCGGGAAACGTCAGCGACCCCACCTGGAGCATGAGCGACGCCGACGACGTCGCGCTCTCGCCGCGCCGCGCGCGCCGCCGCACGCGCCGCCGTCGTCACATGTCGCATAGCGCGACTTCCAGCGAGGCGACGGGCGAAAGCACGGGCGAAATCGACCACGAGGACGACGAGGACGAGGACGAAGAGGACGAGGAAGAGGACGACGAAGAGGACGCGCCGCGCGACTCGCTCGCCGACGAGCTGGACGACGACCCGCTCGAGACCACGGTCTTCCAGCTCGTGCAGGACGTCGTGACGACCGAGTGGGCCGACGAGGAGCTCACGGGCAAGCTCAACATGTGCGTTATGGTGTCATGGGTTGCTGAGGATGGGGGCAGGATGGATGCTAAATGGGTTGTGAAAATGCGATGGTCAGGATCGCCGAGGCGCTCGAAGAAGCCGAGGCTGCTTTCCGGAAAGATCGCACGCCGCCCTATCGGCGGGAAGGTGGGGACTGTTTGTTGTGTGGCAGCGATTGAGTGGTGCGGAGGCTCATGGTCAAGAAAATGTCGCGAATAGGCAATCTGATTGGAGCGTTGCTGCAAGTGCTGGAGCAGCACGACGAGTTCTACCCCATGGTGCGTTTTTGGTGGTCGATGGATTGTGACTGGGAGTTGGAGTCGACTGACTGCCAATGGATGGAGCAGCTCGAGGCCAAACTCGGAGAGCAGACCGACACCCGTGTCAAGGCGGCGGTCTGTCGTGTCTTATTAGCGACTGTGTCAGTGAATAGCCGCGTCATCGTGCGCATGCTGTACGAAGAAGAGACGCTCGATCGAATGTGCGACTATGCGGCTGACGCTGAGCCGCCACTGCGGTGTTACGCCACGGGGCTGCTTGCTGTTGGTCTGCGCGATCGCTCGATCGCTGACATTGTCGTGAACAAGGAGGCCGCGATCAAGTTTCTCAAGCGCATTCGCCTCTATGCGTCAAAGCTGGAGAGAGAAAGGCAGCTCGCCACCAAGTACATGCAAGAGCGACTCAAATCGTCCTCAAGCGTGCAGCGCCGACGAGCTGCGTCGATTTCTGGTGCAAGTGCGAGTCGCAGCAGTTCGAGCAACGCTATCAACTCCAGCAGCACCGGTCCTACGTCTCAGTCGACACATCGCGCGATCGCAGGGCTCAAACGAAAGTTTTCAGAGACGACAATGCGATCTGCTCCTGATGGCGACGTCGTCATGGCAGAATCCTCGACCCAAGAAGATATGGATGACGTCGACGCAGCGCCGTCTCAGACTGGTGGATCACATGCGAATCATGATGAAGAGGAATTAATACAGGGCGCGGCCTCCGACATACTCGGCTTCCAGCCTGACCCTGATCGGCACGAAGAAGACCTAAAACGACTCGTGATGTTGGAGTTGCTGTATACGCTCGACTGTATCGGCCTCATGGGCGAGTACATGGAGCTGTTCGCCCCAGCCTTGAAAGAAGATATTATCGGCACAATCGTTACGTTTCTTCATAGCAAGAATCCGACGGTGTTGTCACATGCAATGAAGCTTACGTCGCATTTTCTGGCGCACAAGAAATTCTGCTTCTCACTAATCGATGCTGGCGGTGTCGAGCTGATATTTGCGACGGCTAAGGGGCTTCAAGGCAGCGGGCAAATTGGCCTTCTTGATCGTAGCTTGTCTATGTGTCTCCACGGTTTGGCTTCGTCGAACGCAGTCATCGAAAAAGTACTCTCGATGGATGCAGAGTCGCTGTTGTCAGTGTCATTCAGCTTGCTGTCGAGTCCAAACGACCGAGCTCGCCAAAATGCGGTGGTATTTTTTGGTCTCACGCTATCATTCAAGGTTGTACTGGATCACTTCGAGAAAGAGAACGGCTTGTACACGCTTCTGAATATTATCCGAGCTGGCAACAATCCCAAGTCCGCCGTGCAGAGGCAACTCTCTCACGACGCGTGTCTCTGCTTGCGGCAATATTTGCGAGTCCACATGGCACTTGTTACACATAGGCTCCGTCGGAGGTTATCTCAGCTGAATCATCCAGGCAACCGATCAACGACAGGCACACCAGTTCTGACTGCAGCGCCAGCTTTGTCCCGTCTCCCTGTTCGTGTCCCGAAACTGCAGGCATCGAAACCGATCGACATTGACGACAAGACCCACGAGCAAAACCTGGTCTTCTATGAAAAATACCAGTTCAGTGTACCAAGTCAAAGCTCGACCAGTGCACCGTGGTCAGCCGCGAGTGGGCCTGGCGGTGCCATGTGGGCTCCAGCAGGCAAGCTCAGCCATTTACGTGGCCCCCTCGTAATGCTCGAAGTGATTGCGATGATGGTTTCGCTGATACAGAACGGAGATCCTGAGGAGAACTCAAATGCTGTCCGCGTGTGGATCATAGAGCGCGCTCAGTTTTGCCTCGAGTGCCTCCGAGTGCTGACATTAGTTGTCCCATCAATGGCGAACGAGGTTTGCTCAACTGAAGTCGTTGTGGACGAAACCGGAACCCAGAAGCGAGCTGGCTTGACCATCTTGCTCGAAATCACGATGAACAACAACGCGCGTGATTCTGCTCTCGTGCGCGATGCGCTCCACGTGTTTTGCAACTGCGTCTCGCCACCCCACTCTGAAGACTGCTGGCAACATCCACACAAAGATATCAGACAGTTTACTCTAACAGCCAGGGATATGAGAAAGCAACAAGGCATCCAACCGGCAGGCGGGAACCAGCAAGCGAACGAAGATGACAGCATTTTGGCTTGCTGTCAACGCGTTAAAGACGACAAGGCTCTTCGACCTGTGCGAAAGCTTGCCAGGGCGAAGAATGCGATCAAGGTTTGTGTGCATTTGCTCCGATATAAGCGATCCGTGCAGCATGCGGACGCGATCCGACTACTCGCAACCAGAGCACTGCTTGGACTAGCCCGAGACCGACATATCGCTCAAATCCTGGAGAAAATGCAACTAGGCCAATTATTATCAGACCTCATTCGACAGGACCCTGTGCTTGAAGAGAACGCAGACTTGCACGTGCGATTTCGCGAGTCAGCGCTTGACCTTATCTCAATCGTCACTCACAGAGCACCAAATGCTGTTATCAATGAGGCGACCGATCCAACAGTGAAGAAAATCGAGAAAGCTAGCATCGTCGCTCAGACTCCCATCACTTACGATCAAAGTGAGCTACTTCGGCTCATCCATGGGCATTTAGTAGCTAAGGGGCTGACAGAATCGGCGGCTGCGTTGGCACGAGAATCGCGATTAGAGGATACTCCTCGATCTGAGTTTACGCTCAAGACACCAGAGAAACCACGTGAAAAGACCCTGAAGTTGACGAATCTTCGACCCAGTCAAATCGATGTTACAGCTGCATCCAAAACACAAGCTGACGCCAACGTAGTCCCAGACGGACCCCGACCCAGCAAGATCTCGAAACCGACTATGCCAATGGACTTCAGTGACAAGGCTGATGAAGCATCGTTGGTAAGGGGAACTAGTGAACCGACACAGTCATCCGCTTTTCCGACCAGACTGATCAAGCTTCCGTACGGAGAGCGACGGAAGCGAGTACGTCAGGCATTCCGATCACCGCATCTGTTGGTTCCGATCCAACCGCCGATGTCAAAAAAGCCAGCAATCGATCCATCGATGACTCCCAAGTTCGGACCTCAACGGAGCAAGTTCAGTCTGGGGCACAACTCTTTTGGTGAAGCCCAAACACAAGCCCGAAAGTCAGAGCCAAGTCGGCTCGATGAGATTATTACCCACTATCTTCGAGAGCAGCATCGGCAATGTGCGACCCCTGTGACGACTGTTCCTCCATTTAAGCTCATCGGTTCAGGCGCTGTTCATCGTTGCCCGGATCCCAGTACATTGATCAAGACGCCGGTGAACATTTGTTCTCGCCTTCTCGAGAGAAGTCGCTCAGGTTTCCGTCTTGGACCTCGAGCATTCGCAAATCCTTATTCAGATGCAGGCGTGAATCGGTATGTCTTCAGCCGTTACCGCCCCAACCGAGTGATTGGGAACCATTCATCAGAACAGTGGGGTCCATGCGTGGCTCGATTTTACGGTGACGACCAGCAGGAGATGTTGATGGGAAACCACGACGGCCAAGTTCGTCTTGTTCAGATTGATGCTGACCACGTCGTTGAGGAATGGGCATGCCATTCGACATCCAGTGCCGTTGTTGACTTGGAGACGAATGCAGCTACTCGCATGGGGCGAATGAATCGGCTAATTATGACCGGTTCTGTTGCGCTCACCACCTTCGGAATAACTGAGGTAGCCATTTGGGATGTCAACGCGATGGATTCACCTCGCTGGAACTTCGTCGGCGGTCTATCTCCACGATTTAATCACTATGGCGATCGCGTCGTCGCACTGGATGCTCGATTGGGGGATGAAGACGAAGATATGGAAGGAGATCGCCAGGTGCTTGGTGCAGTTGTCGTAGACCTGGCGACTGGAAGCGTGTTGTCGGAGCTGAAAGACAATGTCCAATCGAATGACTACGGGCGTGACACGAATTGCTGTTTCGCACCAGACGACAGTACGATTCTCACGGGCGGAATGCTGTGGGACTCTCGCATTCCGACGCGCGCGTTGTACAAGTTTGACAAACTCTCAAACGTAGGGTACGGATACTTCCATCCAAATGGGAACGAAGTCATCATCAACTCTGCTGTATGGGATCTGCGCACATACCAGTTGCTGCGAATGGTCCCAGCACTGGATAAATGTGCTATCCGTTTCAACTCTACAGGCTCGGTTATGTTTGCCTACAGTCCGCACTCAGTTGTACGTAAGATCTCGAAGTTTGTTCTTAAGACGCTCTAACCTAGTGTGCCATGCGTAGGTTGAAGACATGGAACGGCGGAGGCCCAAAGCAAAGACGTGGTTCCGCGTTCTCGATACTCGCGACTATAAGGATATTTCAACGGTTGAGCTTCAGCGTCCCATTTATGACTTGGCGGTGGACGATCGTAGCACATTTCTTGCAGCTGTCGAAGGTCGATACCTCGATGCAGGGTCGTCGATGGAAGATGATCCTGTTTGTCGCCTTTACGAGATTGGTCGGAAGCGACCCAGTGAAGACGACTCCGATGTGGAAGACGGCCAAGATGGATCAGAAGCTATGGATGAAGATGAGTTCGACAACGAGTCAGATACTGAAGAGGAAGATGAAGATGAAGATGACGAAGATGATGAAGAGGAGGAAGAAGAGGAGGAGGAGGAGGATGAGGATGAAGTAGAGGATGAGGATGAATACGAGGACTATGAAGGAGATGAAGACGAGGGAGAATACGCTGGTAGTAGCAGTGAAGGTGGAGAACAAAGTGAAGATGGCGAAGAAGAATCGGAAGACGAGCATCATGGCCACCGGCGTCACCCCCGTGGTGGCGCCCCAAGCTTGTCTGCACGCGACATCCAGCTGCTGTTCGAAATCCCGGATGGCGAGTACTATGATATTCACGATGATTACTCGAGTGAAGAGGAAGAGGACGACGAAGATGAAGAGTGATCAGTTCTCTTCGTTGACACAGTGGAGTAAGGTGTTCATCTCTTTCTGAGAACTTGGAAAATGCAATTTTGGAAACCTTGAATGACAAATATTAGGGAAGCGTGAAACGACGCGCGACTTAAACTGGACACTGTCGAGGCAATGGGGACGCGTCGCGAGAGTGCACCGTCGGCAGTAAGGTCAGTCGCGACTGTCACTTCACCTTCTCGACATGGCTTCCGCAAGCAACAGCCTGCTGATCTTGGAGCCATCATCGAGAACGCGACAGCACAACTCGCTCTTGACCCTAACAATGCGAAGATCCTTCTGACCCGAGGCATGGCCGAGTTCAAGAATGGCGCATTTCATGATGCTCTGCGCGATCTGGGACGAGTTGTGGAGTTTGAGCCGCAGAACACAACTGCGTTCTACACTCGCGGACTGGTCTACTCGAAGCTGAACAAAGTGGACCTCGCTATTCGCGACTTCTCTGAGGTGCTACGTTTGAGTCCGGACCACTTCAACGCCGCGTATGCTCGTGCTTCTTGCTACAACTCGAAAGGCGACTTTGTGCGGGCAATAGATGATTACACATTTGCACTGACCCAGGACCAGAAACTGAACGGCAAGCAGAACTTTACGAGTGCAATCCCAAAGCTTTTGCAGCGATCTGCCAAGTACAACCAGCCGGTGGATCTCTCGACGGCATCGCTTGTCAGGAGAGCAAGTATCGCATCTAGTCACGACGACAACAATAATTACGGCGACGACCATCGCGACCAGTGTGAGCCTGCTGCAAGAGTCCCGGTAGCAAAGGGAAGGCCGTCAGGTCCAGAGCAATCGGCGAGCTCGCCACAGCCGCAGACACTCAGCCAAGACTTTGGATCGACCCCGTCGCCTAGTTACCACGAATTGGCTGCAATGCAATCCCTTTCTTTGAGTGCCAGACGAAGCAGCGTGGCGGAGGACGCGCCAGCTTCTAACTCGTCTGACTCACTCGCTCGAAGAAGAACAGTCGCGACAATCGAGTCGGCGACACCGTCGCCGTCTGCAGTGGAAGCCGCTGAGCGCCACCACGCACAAGGCTTTGCATACCGTCAACAAGGCAATTTCGAGGCTGCGGCCGAAGAGTATTCGCGTGCGATCGCACTGAACCCACGCCACTTCAAGGCGTTTTTTAATCGCGGTTTTGCGTACGATAAACTGCGCCGCTTCGACGCCGCCATCGCCGACTACAGCGAAGCTCTGGCGATGGACTCGTCGAATGCTTTTGCTTACTACAATCGAGGCATTTCGCTCGACCGAAGCGGCGACTACGAAGGCGCGTTGGCTGATTTCACACGCGCGATTGAGCTGCTCCCCGGGAATGCCGACTTCTACCACAACCGCGGCTTCTGCCACCGCAAGCAAGGTAACTTTGAACTCGCGATAAAGGATTACAGCGCTGCGATCGGATTCAACGCCAACCACTTTAAGTCACTCTACAACCGTGCATACAGCCTCGACAAACTGGGGCGCTTCGCCGAGGCTGTTGAGGACTACAGCGCGGCGATTCGCGTCGAGCCAGGCAACGCCAACGCGTACCACAACCGCGGCAGCACTTACGACAAGATGCACCATGTGGACATGGCGATCGCCGATTTCGACCAGGCGATCGCACTCCACCCGCAGTCGGCCTCCAGCTACAACAGCCGCGGGCTTTGCTACGACCAGCTCGGCCGCTACTTTGAGGCGCTCAAGGACTTTTCGCGGGCCGTGGCCATGGAACCGCGTAACGCTGTCTTCTTCCACAACCGTGGGTACTGCTATCGGAACATGGGCGAGTTTGAGCTCGCGATCACCGACTACTCCGAAGCTTTACGGCTCGAACCGCGCAACATTGCTGCGTACAACAACCGCGGCTACGCGCTGCGCAAGCTCAGGCGCTTTGAGGAGGCCGTGCGTGACTACTCGACGGCGCTGTCGATTGACCCGGACAATACACGGACGCTGAGTAACCGCGCGTACGCGTTCGCGAAGATGGACCGGATCGAGGACGCCGTGCAGGACTATTCGCGCGTCGTAGAGATCGACCCGCGCAACGCCTACTCGTTCCACAACCGTGCGATCCTGCTGGACCGGCTGGGCGACAAGATCCAGGCGCAGCGCGACTTCGCTACGGCCGCCAAGCTGCAGCCGCGACGCCACGAGAGTGAGCGGGACGATGTGGACGCTAGGTACTGACTAGATCATTTGAACAATCGCTTGTTTCCGTCTAGAGCTTGAAGCCCGAGTGGACGGCCACGACGCCGTGCGTGTAGTTGGTGTAGCTCGTGCGCTGGAAGCCCGCGGTCTCCATCATCTCCTTGAACTTGTCTTGCGGTGGGAACTGGCGGATGCTCTCGACCAAGTACTAAAGTAGAAACAGCCACACGTACGTCGTCAGGCACCCGTTTCTCCTCGCTAGCTCCCATCCAGATCGTTCCTCCTACCTGGTACGAGTCGCGGTCGCTCGCGACCTTTTCGCCGAGCAACGGGATCACGTTGAACGAGTACTACAACACAACGCATCAGTCAGTCACAAAGTCCTCTTCCCCAAGGCCCGTGAGGTCCTCAACCGAGGCACACGTACGGCGTCGTAGACCGCGCGGATGAGCGGGTTGGGCACGTGGCTGAATTCGAGGCAGAGGAAGCGGCCCCCGGGGCGCAGCACGCGGTAGGCCTCAGCGAGCGCCTTGTCCACGTGCGTGACGTTGCGGATGCCGAAGGCGATCGTGTAGACGTCGAACGAGTTGTCGGCGAACTGGAGCTGCTCGGCGTCGCCCTGTTCCCAGCTGAAGAGCCCGTCGGCGACGGCCTGCGGCAGCAGTCTCGTCGCGCGCTCGCGGCCGACCTGGAGCATGGACGAGTTGATGTCGCAAATGGTGATGTGGGAGCCGGGGCCTTGCGGCGCGAGGCGCTGCGCGATGCGGAAGGCGATGTCGCCCGTGCCGCCGGCCACGTCGAGCACCTGGAGCGGTCCGACCGGGTGCAGCGTGTCGATGAACGCGTCCTTCCAGAGACGGTGCATGCCGCCGCTCATAAAGTCGTTCATGACGTCGTAGCGCTCGGCCACGCTGTGGAAGACGGACGCGACCAGCGGCTTCTTGTCGGCCTCGTTGACCTGGCGGAAGCCGAAGTGCGTCGTCGCCGACGCCGCATCAGCAGAATCAGACGATGAAGCAGACGAAGACGACGAGAACGCACGCGCGAGCGGCGCGCGACGCAGCAGCGCCGGCACGCGGCGCACGAGCATGGCTGGGCGAGTCTCACGTGCAAGGAACCTTCGGAGGCGAGCCGAGACCATTGACGGGCGAGAAAGTACAGCAGACCATTTCAATAGAAGGAGTAGACCACGAACTAAGCTAAGCTAGGTTCACCACCCTTGACGAGCTCACGTTGAAGTGGGGCGAGCGCGATCTTGATGGGGCTTTCCTCGCCTCTCCACGCGGCTTTCCGGGGCGTTTCTGCGCGATCTCCACGAGTTTCGACAAGAGCTGCTCACGAGATCTGCGTGGAGGGCACCCCTACGAGGACTCACTCTGCGATCGTCGTGGGCCCACGCACCCCCCAACTAGCCTCCTCCCATGAAGCTCGTCTACTACTTCGGCCTCGCGGCTCTCGGCCTCGCACGCGCACTCGCTCAAGACGCGACGCCCACGCCACAGCCGGCACAGCCAATTGCTCAGCCACAATCGACGGCGCCGCCTACGAACACCCAGACGCCGCCGCCGACGCCGACCCACCACGAGACCTCGATGCCTCCTACGACTGCCACTCCCCAGGAGCCTACGCAGCCTCCTACCCAACCGCCGAACACGCCGCCGCCGCCAACGACGCAAGGCGCGATCACTGCGGCCGCGCAGCCGCCATCGGCCAGCGCGCCAACGACGTCGCCGACGCGGAAGCAAGCGACGTCGTCGTCGTCTGGCTCGGGAGCGACCGTGGGCAGCAGTGGCAGTAGCACGTCCAATCCGTACCGCAAGAGCAAGAAGTCGCACGGGAATTGGTCGTCGTCGTCGGGCGAGACGCCGACGCGCGAAGTGGACTCGGCGGCCCCGCGACTCGACGCCGTGCTGGCGGTGGCGCTCGTCGCGGGCTTAGTCGCGGCGCTCGTGACTCCGTGAAGAAAGCACACTTGGGTCGAGAGACCTTCCCCCCTCACCAATACAAATGCTCGATCGGTCTCTTTTTCCTCTGGCTCTCTTTCTCGTGAGTTATTAGTAACCTTTGGCGTGTGAAGCCATGACGCGATTGCCTTCCGCTCGCCCTTGCGAACGACAACGCTCACAGAATCAGGTGCCGCGTGCGACCAAACTCGCGCGCCAGTCTGCCGCTGGACGTGGGCAGCAGCCGTCTGTTTTGACCTATTCCGTCAGTACATAACCGATATAAAAACCACTTTCCACCGTCCACATTTTACCAAATGCACTGTCTATGGCCACTCTCTCGAGATCTCGACCTGTAAGAACCTGATGGATACGACCATGCTCGCCCCGGCTATGCGCAGGCAGCCAACCCCCATGCCATTTGTGCCGGACAACCCGACAACGACTTCGGGGCCTTGAAGTATCTCTCGCTCGTGCGAGGGTCCCTCTCGGCCAGCAGCCTCGTGGCGTCGCTGAGCTCGCGAGGCCTCGCATCTCCTCGCTCATTCCGCAATCCGCCTCGCGCCAACCACTTGACCTTCCAAGTCTTCCTTCTCTCCCCCCAACTTCCTTCCTCCACCACCATGAAGTTCTTCACCGCCACCGTGATCGCTGCGCTCGCCTTCGCCTCGACCTACGCTGCTGAGACGCCTGCGGCTTCCTCGGAGGCTCCGGCTGCCTCCTCGGGTGCTCCGGCCGCCGGCTCGGGCTCGGGTGCCGCCAGCGCCACGGTCACGACCGACGCGACCAAGACCACGACCAACTCGTCGGGCTCGGGCGCCAGCGCCGAGACCACCGGCACCACGGACGGCTCGAGCAGCTCGGCCAAGGGCGTGCCCAAGGCCACGTCGGCCGTGCCGACCCCGACGCCGTCCAACTCGACCTCGTCGGCCTCGACGCTCGCGATCGGCTCGGCCGCCACGGCCGGCGTGGTCATCACGTACTTCTTGTAGATCTGAGCCCGAGGACATGCGGCCTGCTCTCGTTTCCGTGATGCGGGCCGCTCGACCGCCGACCGCCACCCCTGCATTTCGACTCCCTTAGATGTTTTGGAAAATTAATTTTCTGAGCCCCTAAGTGCACTTGCATTGCTTGCCTCTTCCACTTGTGTGTCCCGCCAACTAATTCGTGACGCCTCTTCCAACAGGATCTCGAATGCGAGGCCATCGTGTCTCACGGCAACTAATGGATCCTCTTCTACAGACACAAGACGACTCGACTGGTTTGATGAGCGACCATACGGCCGACGGGGACCTCCGAGCGAACCGCCATCCAGCGAGCGACTGCAGTCGCGAACGGGGAGGAAGTTGACACAGATGAACTTTCCACGAGCTCGGTCGTCCCCTCTCATCGCTGGTCGACATGGGTGCGGATACAGTTTCCAGAGATCGCCAGTCAGATTGCTGCACAGGACCGGACTGAGGAGCGATATAGAAGCTTGTTGGAGCCATCCCCATACCATACGGACATGGCGCCGACAAGCTGCCCGGACGGGCTGTTGGGAGTGCTTGCTTTGTGAATTCGACCGAAAGAGACGCGAGAGTCTCGCGTATCTAAGGTCTCGCGGCGAGACCTAGTCGAGAGTGTGCACCACATCACTTCGCGTACCGTAGTGAGAGTAATCGAAGTGCACGTGTGTGGACATCCCCAGTTGCTGAGACCGAAGCCACTTCACTGGTTGGACCGTCAGAAAAATCGAGAATGAACGAAAGAGAGAGAGAGAGCGATCTCTCACCACCGGGTGAGGGGGAGCCTCCGCCCCTCCCCCGAGGCAAAACGAATGGTGTTCAGTAGCAGGAAGCCTGCGTAAGCACGTTTGAGTACGGAGGCCACGAGCAGCCAGCGGCCGCGTGAGCCCACGCCAAGTCGAGCGTTGCGCGTGGAGGGGGGATGGGAGGCGGAGCAACTCAGCGGGTGCTGCTAATCAGACCAAGTGCGCCGCGCTCACTTGGAGTTTGTATGGGAGGCGGTCAGCTGGGGAGATGCGCTGGGCTGGAGCTGCTGGTCTCCTGGACTGTCCCGACGCCTCGAGCGCGTGCCTCGAGACGAATGGGATCGCGCGACTCGTGCCCACGGCCGCGTCGGCGGTGTGCGTGGTGGCTGCGTGCACCGTGGAAAAGACCCAAGTCGCGAGCTCCATCTCCACTGAGAAAGACGCCGACCCACCTGGACCACTGGACCTGAGCCGCGTGCCCACGGGAGGAGGCACCTCTCTGCCGTCCTACCTCGCCGATTGAGTCAAGCGGGAGGGGGAGGGCGTCTTCCCTTTACTGGCCACGCAGTTTAGTCGAAGGCGAGTTCGCTTCGCCGTCAGTCGATTCGGTCGGTCATTCTCGAATTCGCCTCGTCAAGACCACATGAAGACCTTCACGCTCGTCCTCGCCGCGCTCGCGCTCGCCACCGTCACGGCCCAGACGCCGACCGCCACGACGGCTGCCCCAGCCAACTCGACCAAGAAGGAGGAGTACTCCAAGGGCGAGGGCGAGATCCACGAGTACGAGACCGGCTCGCACAAGGAAGATGAAGAGGATGAGTACGGCTCCAAGGCCGGCCACCACAAGAGCGTCGGCTCGCACGACGAGGACTCGGAGGAGTACGGCTCCAAGGCGAGCCACCACAAGCACGGCTCGCACGACGAGGACTCGGACGAGTACGGCTCCACGGCCGGCCACAAGAACGCCACGGTGCCGTCGCCGTCGCCCACCAAGTCGGCGGCCTCGCTCGCCGGCGTCGTCGGCGCGTCCGTCGCGCTTGCCTCGACCATCGCGTTCGCGCTGCTGTAAGCATGAGGCGAGTCTGCAGCCTTTAGGCTGCAAGTATCTGTTGCGTAAATAATCCAATTCCTTTTTTGCATCCCCAAAATGTACTGTCCATTAATGTTTGATCGTGGATCACTACGCAGCGTATCTACTAAGATAACGATTTTAGAAGATTCCGCTGGTGGTGCAAACACCACTTCCGTTCCAAGCACCATCTGCTCCCTCTTCTCTCAGTCCATTCCCTCCTTTTTCCACAGCATCTACTGATAGAACACCGTTCCCACTTCAAAAAACCGGTATTCGTCACCGGTTTCTGCCCCGCCAACTTCAGCGCGTGTTTGCGCATGAGCAGCTCAGTTCGAAATTCGCCCCGTCGATCCGATCCGATGCTGCGCCCGCCGTCGCTGCTGCTGCGCCGCGCGCCGTCGCGCGCCTTCTCCTCGCTCATGTCGGACGTGCACGGCACGACGCACGGCAAGAAGCACTGGCGCAACAAGCCGCTCTTCCGCCGCGAGGGCGACAAGCGCTTCCGCAACGGCCAGGAGGCCGCCGACATGCTGTGCGTCTGAATGCGCATCGAGGAGGACAGAGCGCGAGCGACTGACAGTGGTTGTGGCCTGGACAGCATCGAGGAGGCCGAGCGCCGCGACCCGTACCAGGCCGAGTTCCTGCAGGCGGTCAACCTCTTTGTGAACTCGGTCGTGCCGGTCTTTGACCGGTACCCCAAGTACGCCTGGGTCATGAAGACGCTCATGGAGCCCGAGCGCGTGATCCAGTTCCGCGTGCCCTGGATCGACGACACGGGCAACCAGCGCGTGAACCGAGGCTTCCGCGTGCAGTTCTCGAGCTCGCTCGGGCCGTACATGGGCGGCCTGCGCTTCCACCCGAACATCAACCACGGCATCGCCAAGTTCCTCGCCTTTGAGACCGTCTTCCGCAACGCGCTCGCTGGTCCCTTCGGCGCGGCTCACGGCGGGTCGGACTTCAACCCCGTGGACAAGAGCGAGTCCGAGGTCATGCGCTTCTGCCAGAGCTACATGACCGAGCTGGCAAACTACATTGGCCCGCACACGGACGTGCCCACGGCCGGCGTCGGCGTCGGCCCGCAGGAGATCGGCTACATGTTCGGCCAGTACAAGCGTCTGCGCCAGCTCCACCCGAGCGGCACCGAGGGCATCCTCAGCGGCGGCCAGTACTACTACCCAGAGGTCACGGGCTACGGCGTGGTCCACTTTGTCGACCGCCTGCTCGAGGCGCGCGGCGAGTCGCTCAAGGGCAAGCGCTGCTTGATCTCGGGCAGCGGCATCGTCGCGCTGAACGTGGCTGAGAAGCTCGTGGATCTCGGCGCGGTCGTGATCGGCATGAGCGACATGTTCGGCTACATCGTCGAGCCCGAGGGCTTCACGAAGAAGAACATTGCGCAGCTCAAGAGCCTCAAGGGCGAGCGCAACGCGCGTCTCGGCGGCTACATCATGTCGTCGACCACGGCGCTCTACCACCCGGCCGGCGAAGGCTCGATCTGGGACACGCCGTGCGACTACGCCTTCCCGTGCGCGATTCAGAACGACCTCAAGGGCGAGGCCGTCAAGACGCTCATCAAGAACGGCTGCAAGGGCATCTTCGAGGGCGCCAACATGCCGTGCGATGAGGAGGTGCGTTTGTGTTCATGCAATTGACGCGTGCCCTATCTAATCAATGTTGACGCGATCCTCGCTCTTGTGTCTTGCAGGCGATCGAGCTCATCAAGCAGCACGACCTCGCGTACGCGCCCAACAAGGCGGCGAACGGCGCCTCGGTACGTCGCTCGATTTCTCTCCCAAAGCCACTGCACCGCTCTGACCGTGGGCTTTTGTAGCTGGCGCTCGCGGCCAAGAACCTGGGCAACAAGGAGCTCACGCCCGAGCAGCTGGACGCCGTGATCAAGGAGTACATGCACTCGCTCCACGACAAGGTGGCCGCGACGGCCGCCGACTTCAACGCGCCCGGCGACCTCCACGTCGGCGTCAACATCACGGGCTTCCTCGCCGTCGCGCAGGCCATGTTCCGCCAGGGCGCCGTGTAGACAGGCCGCAGGGCCCTCCCTAGATGGCTACATAGTAGTTCCTCTTAAACACGATCTCCCTCACTCACGGGTTCGACCCGGGTTTGAGCTCTAACCCGTCTTCCATCGAAAACCCGTTTCCCTTGGGTCTCACATGCAAACGGAAACTTCCACCATGGACACTCACCATGGATCTCTCTCTCTCTCTCTCTGTGACCTCGTGAGCAGCTCCAAGGGGCCCCCCACCCAGAGCACCGAGAACCCATCGAAGCAGCGCCGGCGTGCCGCCTCTTCACGCCGCGGATCCTTCGACAGTCGAAGCTTTGCGACCAGGCGCGACGCTTGGCGAGCCGTCGCCGCCGTGATGGCGATCAACGCGCGGCGTGTGGCGGCGGCGGAAAGATCGCGAGCGCATACTCAGCGCAAGTGAGTCGGCGGCTCTCTGCGACGCGTGCGCACGGGCAGGCAGAGAGCTCCTAGACAGGCAGGCAGGCAGCTCCTCGCAGGGTTCAGTCTCCAACTTACGGGCCAGCGACCAAGCGCCTTCTTCTCGACTCGACTCTGGTGTTCTGCGTCGGCTCGACTCGGCTGGGACTTTTTCCGTGTCCACGATGTCGTCCGCCGACTATTACCTCGGCTTTGACGACGAGAAAGACCGCGCGCTGCTCGAGACGCTCGACCGCCCGGCCAATAGCCAGCTTCGAAGCAAGCTCTGGGCCGCCGCGTCGGCGCTCACGATCGCCGGGCTCGCTGTCGGAGCCTTCGTGGCCAGCCCGAGCGCACGCAACGACTCGCCTGCTGGCGCTGTGCTGCTGTCGGACCAGAACGGAGCCTACACGACCACGACCACGACCGGTGCCTATGGCACCACTGCAACGACTGGGACCACGGGTGCCTACGGGAGCACAGGTACGAACACGGGTGCCTATGGGAGCACAGGCACCACCACGAACACGGGTGCCTACGGAAACACTGGTGCTTATGGCAACACTGGAGCCTACGGGAACACTGGTGCCTACGGGAACACTGGTGCCTATGGAAACACTGGTGCCTATGGAAACACTGGTGTGTATGGCTCGACTGTCACGGATGTGTACGGCCAGACGATCCCCGAGGGCCGAGCTGTCAAGTGCGGGCTCTTCAAGAGCGAGATCTTTCGCTACACGAACGGCCAGCGTCGCTTATACCCGAGTATCGCCATTGCATTGTCGTGGGATCTTTCGTATCTCATCAAGCAAACCATCGTGGACTGCAACAAGATTCCTCGTGGTGCTGACATGGCGGCCAAGCTTCCGTGTCCGACGTCATACCCCGACGGCCAGGCTATCAAGTGTGATGCCTCGCAGGCCGAGGTCTACCGTCTTGTCGCGGGCGTTCGATACTGGTATCCAAACCCAACGATCGCGGCGTCTTGGGATCCGCAATGGGCGAAGTTTGTTGTGGTTGACTGCTCGTCGCTGCCTCAGGGCGATGACATGAAGCTGAACCCGAAGGATCTACCGGACGGCCAAGCAATCAAGTGTGATGCCTCGCAGGCTGAGGTTTACCGTATCGTCAGTGGTAAGCGTTGCTGGTACCCGAACCCAACAATTGCTACGTCGTGGGATTCTCTGTGGGGCAAGTTCCTCGTCGTGGACTGCTCATCACTGCCGAAGGGAGATGACATGAAGCTGAACCCGAAGGACCTGCCGGATGGCCAAGCGATCAAGTGCGATGCCTCGCAGGCTGAGGTTTACCGTATCGTCAGTGGTAAGCGTTGCTGGTACCCGAACCCAACAATTGCTACGTCGTGGGATTCTCTGTGGGGCAAGTTCCTCGTCGTGGACTGCTCATCACTGCCGAAGGGAGATGACATGAAGCTGAACCCGAAGGACCTGCCGGATGGCCAAGCGATCAAGTGCGATGCCTCGCAGGCTGAGGTTTACCGTATCGTCAGTGGTAAGCGTTGCTGGTACCCGAACCCAACAATTGCTACGTCGTGGGATTCTCTGTGGGGCAAGTTCCTCGTCGTGGACTGCTCATCACTGCCGAAGGGAGATGACATGAAGCTGAACCCGAAGGACCTGCCGGATGGCCAAGCGATCAAGTGCGATGCCTCGCAGGCTGAGGTTTACCGTATCGTCAGTGGTATGCGTTGCTGGTACCCGAACCCAACAATTGCTACGTCGTGGGATTCTCTGTGGGGCAAGTTCCTCGTCGTGGACTGCTCATCACTGCCGAAGGGAGATGACATGAAGCTGAACCCGAAGGACCTGCCGGATGGCCAAGCGATCAAGTGCGATGCCTCGCAGGCTGAGGTTTACCGTATCGTCAGTGGTAAGCGTTGCTGGTACCCGAACCCAACAATTGCTACGTCGTGGGATTCTCTGTGGGGCAAGTTCCTTGTCGTGGACTGCTCATCACTGCCGAAGGGAGATGACATGAAGTTGAACCCAAAGAGTCTTCCCGATGGCCAAGCGATCAAGTGCTCTGCGTCGGCTCCCGAGGTCTACCGTCTTGTTGGCAGCAAGTACCGCTGGTACCCGAACGAGGCGATCGCGACGTCGTGGGACGCGACTTGGTCATCCACTTTTGTGGTGGTGGACTGCACTCAGATCACGAAGGGCGATGATATGTGCCTCAACCCGAAGAGCCTTCCGGACGGCAAGGCGATCAAGTGTTCTGCGTCGGCTCCCGAGGTCTACCGTCTTGTTGGCGGCAAGTACCGCTGGTACCCGAACGAGGCGATCGCGACGTCGTGGGACGCGACTTGGTCGACTTTTGTGGTAGTCGACTGCACGGTGATCGTAAAGGGTGACGACTTGTTCTTGAACCCCAAGGATCTTCCTACTGGCACTCCTATCAAGTGTGAGAACAACCCGCAGATCTACCGCATTGATTCCGGGAAACGCCGCCTCTACCCGGACTCGGTCATCGCCAAGTCGTGGGACGTGGATTGCGAGACCAAGGCCGTCCAAGTCGACTGCTCGGTGCTTCCTGCGGGCGACAACATGCCTTTCAACCAGCCTCCACTCGCGAACGGCCAGGCCCTTCGCTGCGTCGGGCCAGACACGGGCAAGATCTTCCGCTTCTGCGACGGGCTCATCCGCTGGTACCCGAACCCGTCGATCGCCGACTCGTGGGACCCCAACTGGAAGAACGCCGTGCTCGCCGACTGCTCCAAGCTGCTCACGGGCCCGGACTTGGCCATGAAGCCGGCCGCGAGCGCCTACTAGTACACATTGCCCCCTCTTTCCCGTATTTGCTTGCATATCTATCGTTTCTAACCCACGCCCGTCCTCTCTCTCTTTCTCTTCCGCATGTCACTTGAGCTCTTCACCAGCCATGGACAACCTCAAGAACATGGCGACCCGCGCGGGCAACACGATCTACTTCGCGGCCGAGACCGTCGCGACCGTGGGCAAAGAGAAGGGCTTCCAGGCGCTGCAGGCCGTGCAGAGCTCGAACGCGTACCAGTCGGCGACCGTGGCCGCCGCCGTGGGCAAGGAGAAGGTCGTCAACACGCAGGCGTACCAGGTCGCGTCGTCGGCCGCCGCCGTGGGCAAGGAGAAGGCCGTGGTGGCGGCGAGCGCCGCTGCGAGCGCCGCGGCCGACGGCAAGACCAAGGCGTCGGCGGCGCTCGAGGCCGCCAAGACCAAGTTCGCCAAGAAGCCCTAGGGACCGAGAGAGAGAGAGAGAGAGAGACGTGCATGTGCATGGAAACAATGGAGACCGCGATGCGTGTTGCGTTGGTATGTTGGCGTGTTGGTGGAGAGCTTGTTGGTTGGGAACGGTTCTGGCGGAGAACAGTTTCGGGGGGAGGGATCCGGAGGACTGGACGTCCAGGGGAATCCAGAGCCGAGTGTCCAGAAGGGTTCGCGATCGCTGGACGGCGGCGAGGGGGCGTCCAGAGCGGATCGATCGATCGCCGCGACTCTGGATCCGGAGCGCGTGGAATCCGGAAGAAGGACCACCTCGGTATGATAGTACTATTCGCTCGGAGGACCCGTCCGGGTTTCCTTCCATGCTCTTGGCATGCTCGGTGGCTTTCCTTCCATACATCAGAAAATCGCCGCAATAATTATTGGCCTCGCCAATAAGGAAACTGGGTTCAGAGGGAGCGGCTGGCTGGCTGAAAGATGAAGCACGATCGAGTCAGCCCGTGGCCATCTGAGCATCGTGAACAGCCACCGCCCGCAGCTGGCGCGTGCGACACTAAGACCGACTGAGCTGATAGATTTGTTCCCCATGCGAGGACACTCGGGGGGCTCCATGCTCCATGCAGCAGGTCAAGGAATCCGGAGGATCCCGGGGCTTTCCGGAGTTGACGGCGTGATGGCTTCATCCATCCGTCAGCTTTTCTCCGGACTGGGTTCTGGAACGTGATCGCCGGAATGCGTTTCTATCCGGTATTTCTATTTCTACTCCACGTTGCGCGCGCCAGCCCACCTTTGTGAGAGACGGAACCCTTCTGGACGCCCCCGCCCGCGGACGACGAGGCGGCAGAGGCGGCGTCAACCCAGTCTCCGGACGGCCTCTTCTCCATCATCTTCTTCCGGACAGCGCCGTCATCCTCCTCCCCGTCATCCTATCCCATCCAAACCTATCCTATCCTGTCCGGCGACTCCTCCCCCCCCCAACGTTCCGGAGTTTCCCTTCTCGTGCCCTTCGCTTCCACCATGGCCAACACCAAGATGGAGAACCTCAAGGGCATGGCCAACCGCGCCGGCAACACGCTCTTCTTCGCGGCCGAGACCGTCGCGACCGTGGGCAAAGAGAAAGGCTTCCAGGCGCTGCAGGCCGCCAAGTCGACGAACGCGTTCCAGTCGGCCGCCGTGGCCGCCGCCGTGGGCAAGGAGAAGGTCAAGTCGACGCAGGCGTTCCAGGCCGCGTCGTCGGCCGCGTCGGTCGGCAAGACCAAGGCGGCGGGCGCCGCGAGCGTCGCGGCCTCGGCGGCGGCGGCCGGCAAGCTCAAGGCCGTCGCGGCGCTCGCGGTCGCCAAGAACCGCATCGCGCGGCGCCACTCGGCGCCCGGGAGCCCCGCCGAGCGCGCCGCGCCGCTGCCCTCGGCCGAAAAAGAGTTCTACAAGTACGAGATGACGGAGGAAGAGAAGCGCAAGAAGCGCGCGCAGGCCAAGCGCCGCGCCGAGAAGAACGCCTCGGGCGTGCTGCCCGCCGGCGACAAAGAGCGAGAGCGAGAGAGAGAACGAGAGCACCGCAGCGCCAGTCGCGACGAGCGCACGGCCAGCCGAGCGCGCAGCGAGAGCCGTCGGCGGCCCTCGCGGCCCGAAGGAGGAGGCGGAGGCGGCAGCAGCGGGAGCGGTGGGTCGGCGCCGTCGTCGTCTAAGGACCGCGAGCGCGAGCACCGGAGCAAGCCCTCGTCGTCTTCGAGCAAGCCGTCTTCTTCTTCCTCGTCTTCGTCTTCTAGCAAGCCGACCTCGTCGTCTTCGTCGTCGTCGTCGTCGTCGAGCAAGCCGGTGTCCAACTCGCGCTCGAACCACCGGTCGCACAGCTCGGCGAGCCGCAGCCGCGAGGTGGCGCTGTGAGCCCGCGAGAGCTTAGAAGAGAGCAAGGACAAGTGGCGTAGCAGTGCGTATCTGTGGACTGTGGTGGGTGGCGGCGAGTATGACCTAGTAATAACACCTTTGTGGACGTTTGCTTTGCTTAGGATCCTCCTCTTCCCTCTTCTGCTTCTAAAGGCGGCGCCGCTTGTAGAAGAGGATGTACGCGGCGTTGCTCTTGACCTGCGCGGCCATGGCCGGCGAGACCTGGCTGTCGTCGAACGAGAACCAGCCTGGGAACTTGTCGCCGTCCTGCCAGTTGCGCGCGAACGCCGTGTAGTGGCCGAAGCCCATGCTGCCGTAGTGGTTGCTCACGGCGAAGAGATCGTACCGCAGGCGCTCGGCGTCGGCCTGCGGCTCGAGACAGAAGGGCGCCATGTCGAGCCCGTCGAGCGGGAAGTCGACCAGCACGTCCAGTTTGTCGCGCAAAATCTCGTTGCGGTACTCGAAGCGCTTGAGCGACACGATGAGCACGTCCGGCAGCTTCCAGATCTCCATCGTCTTGCGCGCCTGGCGGTGCTCTTTGCACTTGGAGCAGTACCAGAGGTTGGCCTGGTCCAGCGTCTCGGGCTTGGTGAAGTTGCGGAAGCAGTCGTAGAGCGAGAGCCCGTCGCCCGGCGAGCCGCGCGCGGCGCTCGCCTGCACGCTCTCGTGGTCCAGGATCGCCTCGCGGTCGGGCCGCGGCGACGACGGCGACGCCAGAAGCGCCGGCGACCACGCCACCGACACGTACACGATGTCGTCCAGCGACTCGTTGGGCTGCAGCGTCGCGTAGTCGAGGAAGCGGCTCGAGCCGCTCGGCGGCACGGGGTCGGCACGCATGAACGCGCCGTCGCGGTTGCTCAAGAACACGCACGGCGACAGCGCCTCGGGCGCGATCGGCGCAGCCGCCGAGCCGGACGACGACGACACGTGGGCCGCGATCATCGCGCTCCAGGTCTCGAGCATCTGCTGGCACGTCGTGTCGGCGTAGAACGTGAAGAGCAGCGGATCGCCCGTGAGCGACGTGTCCACGCGGTGGTACAGGAAGCCGTAGTAGATCTGCGGCGGCTCGTCGTCTTCGTCGCGCACCGCTGGCGGTTCGACTTCGTAGAGCAAGATGTGGTCTTCATCACGCAATCGAGCAAGGCGTTCCGAGTCCCTGCAAAGGATTCAAGTCAGTACAGAGCTCAACCACAACAGCAAGACAAAAAGAGTCGATCGTCAACGTACCCAACGACGCGGTAGACCATCGACTGGTAGATGTCGACGGCGATCATGACGTTCGCCGGCAGTCCGCAGAGCTTGCTCACGGCTCGCTTGAGGCTCACGACGCTTCCTTTCTTGGGCACTTCGACGCTGAACCGCATCATCGGTTTGCCGAGCGGCACGACGATCGCCTCCATCCGCCGGTTCTGCTGGATCGGCAGCTCAAGCTGGATGCAGTTGTACGGGTCGAACGTGATCGAGACCTTGGCGCAGATCGGACACACGACGGTCGACTTGAACTGGCCCTGGATGTGGTCGACAAAGATACTATCGTTTCGCAGCAGATGCCGCTTCCACGCCTCCTTGGCGACCTCGGCGTCGTCCTGACGCCCGTCCGACTCCTTCACCTCGGTGTACGGCTTCTGCTTGACGCGGTTGAGATCTTCGTGGAGACCGTCGAGTAGGTACGCGAGCAGCTCTTGCGAGTCGTGCTGCTGGAAGCCCGAGAACTGCGGCGCGAATCGACCGATCGCGCGCTTGAGGCCCGACGGCGTCGTGCTCGACGTCACGCCGAACCAGAGCTCCTTGAGAAGCGCGTCGTACTCGACCGCGAGGTTGCCGCCCGTACCAAGCGGGTTGTCGCGGTTGAGATCTTGCAGGTACTTGTTGCTGAGGAAGTACTTGGTGAGGATCTCGACGTGGCTGAGACACTGTAGTGCTGAGTTCATGAAACACGTGTTGCCCAGGTTACGCAGACCCATCTTGCCTCTCCGCTCGTCTTCGATGCTCTCCTGGATGGCCAGCTCGTTGTTGTCGGCGGCCGTCGGTGCTCGACACACCGCCTTGTGGAACTTCCAGTGGGCTGTCTGGCACGGGGCGCCGCAGTACCAGATGAGCTGGCATTTCCCACAGCGCTTGAGCGAGCCTGTCGTGGCCTTGCAGGCGCCGCAGATCTTGGGGATGGACGACGCGCTGGCCTTGCGCACGAGCGCGGCCTTGGCCTTCTCGGCCGCGGCCTCCTTGGCTCTCTGTGCGTCTTCCTCGGCCTGCTTGCGCTCTTCCTCGGCCTCGAGCCCCGCGAGCTCCGGGTACACCTCGACGCGCTTGAACGCATTGCCGAGCGTCGGGTCGCCCACTTCGACCACGAAGCGCGCGATGGCCGGGCCGCCGCCGTACCAGATGAGCAGCGCGTCCCAGACTTCTTCCGGGATGAGCGTGTAGTGGTAGCCTTCCTTGAGCTGCGGACGCAATGGCGCGCCCATGAGCTCGTCCAGCTTGGCGTCGGCCGGCAGCTGCAGCAGCGGCAGGTTGTTGATCTTGCTGGGCGGCGGGCTCGCGAGCGCGCCGGTGGTCTTGCCATTGGCCACGCGCGCGGCGCCGTCGTCCTTGGCGTCGCCGTCGTCGTCGTCGAAGCCGACAAACTGGCCCCATCGCTCCCACCACTTGGCCGCGACCACGAAGCGCTTGTCGCCGACGCGCAGCCCGTGGGCGTCGGCCTGCTGCAGCAGCTGCTTGACGATCGCGCGCTGCTTGGCCGGCGCGAGCAGCTTGCCGGCGCGCGGCTCGACGCTCGCGAGGCCGAGGACCGGCGCGTCCTTGGCCTTCTCGGCCTCCTTGTGCTTCTTCTGGGCCTTGGACTTCTTCTTGTGCTAGCGGCCGCAGAAAGAGGAAACGCTGAGACGAGACACACACACACCACGAAGAGCGCCACGAAGAGCGAGCGAGAGAGAGAGAGCGCAGCGTACCTTGGCCATCGGGGGGAAGCGATCGCGAGGGTGGTGGCGCCAGTGAGGAGCAACGGGCGAGTGTTCGAACGCGTAACAGGTTCTTAACGGAACACGTGGCGGCCGCGACGTGGTAGGATGTTACGAACAATGTACCCCCTCGCACCAGAAAATGTAACCCTTAGGTTTTGATTATGGAATTTTGAGAAAAGGAAATAATCGGGTTTAGAAAAAGCCCGCTCATAGTACTCCTTTGGGCAGCGCCTTAGTATGTACTATGCAGATATGTCCTCGCTCTCGCGCGCCTCATGGGGCTCGTCTTTGGCTAGTGCCGACTGCTAGCCGTCGGTGGTTTTGACGAGAGAGGAAGAATAGAAAAGAAGCAAAACACAGTTGGGTTACACTCGGTCCGAGAGCGGCGTCGAGGCCGTCGAGTAGCCCGAGTCGCCGTGGCGCAGGATCTGGATGGCCTGATCGATGCGGATACGCGGGTTACGACCAGCGAGACGCTTGGTGAGGTTGGTGTTGGCGATGATGTCGCTGATCTTCTCCTTGGCGTTCGCGAGCGCGAAGCCCATCTTGCGGAACGCCAGCTTCTCCTGGAGATCCGAGTACACCTGCAGCGTCGTGGCGTCCAGGTCGTTCATGGCGAAGATGTCGATGACCACGCCCTTGACGGTGATACCTTCGTGGGCGAGACGAGCGAGTTCTTCGTCGACGAAGCTCACGACGCGTTCGCAGTTGGCGAAGTAGACCGTGTTCTCGACACGCACGACCACGACGTCGAGCAGGTGCTTGGCCTCGGTGAAGAGCTCACGGTCCACGAAGTTGCCGTTGTCGAGCTGGCCCAGGACCACGACTGGAGCGCGCTTGGTCTTCCACATGAGCCCGACAACGGACGAGGCGATCGAGGCCGCGAGGCCGTACATGACACCAAGACCGAGCGTGAGGACAAAGGACGCGGCCCAGACGTAGAACTCGTCTCGGCGCACGCGGTAGAGCCACTTGGCCTCCTTGAACTCGACGAGCGAGTAGCCGGCGACGATGATGATGGCCGAGAGCGTCGACTTGGGCAGGTAGTAGAGCGTACCAGTGAGCGTGTAGAGCGAGAGGATGATGATACCGACCGTGATGATCGAGGCGAGCTGTGTCTTGGCGTTCTGCATGTTGACAGCCGTGCGCGACATGCCACCGGTAGGCGGCATGGCGCGGAAGAAGCCGCAGATCACGCTGGCGATGCCCAGACCGAGCAGCTCCTGCTCCGTACGAATGTCCTCGCCACGCTGGATGGCGAGACGCTTGGCCATGGCAATACTCGACAAGTACACGACGACCGAGATCGTGAGCGACTTGACAACGATCGTGCCGAGCTCGCCGTCCGGGATGATGTCGCTCGTGAAGCCGTACCAGGGCTCGAGCGGCGCCGGGAAGCCACCGGGCACGTGGCCCGTGACCTTGATCTTCTTGGGACCGAGGATGTAGCCGACGATACCACCGGCGATGCAGACCATGAGCGGACCGAGATCGCAGAGCGTGCGCGCGACAAAGAGGAACCAGAGCAGCGCCTTGCTCTTGCCAGCCTGCTGGAAGAGCGGGTCTTCGTGCTCGTTGTACTGGCTGGTAGCCTCGGGCGCTGGCGTGAGGGCCACCTCGTCGCCGTCGATCTTCTTGGCCTTGGCGTCGTCCTTGAAAAGCTGCATGGCACCGACGCTCGGGAAGTAGCGCTTCTTGGTGATCTTGAGCAGGATGAGGAAGATGATGGAGAAGAGACCGACGAGGAACGAGTGCTTCTCGACCTTGTCGATCTGCTTGAAGATCTTGTACACGGTTTGCGGAGGGAACGTGGCGTGCTTGACCGTGAGCGAGAGCCAGTTGGGCACCTGCGAGAGCATGATGAGGAAGCCGCCGGCCGAGATGAAGCCGCCCATGACTGGACGCGAGAAGAAGTCGGCGACCTGGCTAAGGTTCAGGAAGCGAACCAGCAGCAGGATGAGGCCAATGATGAACGAGGTGAAGATGCCGGTCGCGATACGTTCTTTCTCGCTCTCAATGTGGTTGAGCGACGATCCAACCAGAAGACTCACTTCCGAGCCACTGGCGACCGAGAGCACGGTCGACGAGCCGAGCAACGCGTACACCAGCGGTGCCGTGGCAGCCGTGTAGAGCCCGTTCTCGGGTCGCACGTGCATGATGCCAGCAAGTGAGACTTCCTGCGGGATGAGCATCATGGCGACCGTGATACCGGCCGCGATGTCGAACTTGAGGTTGCTCATCTTGTACTTGGGCATCCACTCGAGGATCGGGAAGATGTCCTTGACTTTCTGCGCCGTGGTCTTCTGCAGCGGCACGACAGGCCCGCGCGGCTCAGGCTGGTGGAAAGCCATGGCTGGAGAGATCTGGGAGGCAGGAGAAGAAAGCGCTGGAATCCGAGTGTCGAGGCCGAAGCGAATCCGCGAGTGAGCAATCTGAGCTCACTGTTCTCTCGCGTTGGAGGCTGGGAACCGGCGAGCGATCGTGGATGTTCCGTGCCGCTTCTAGGCCCGTTACTTTAGTCGAGGGCGCATGGAGGAGGAAGCAGCAGAGCCAGGCGTCCATCCCACAAGTCGACGTCGTGGGATTGGCTGCAAGGCGTCCAATGGAGACCGTGGATTCAAGCGAGTCAATGCCCCGAGAGCGGCAGGCCGGTCGAGGGCAAGTTAGAAATTGACAGTAGAAACCGCATTCCGTTCTCACAATGTCTTCAAGTTTGTATACGACAGATTTTCAGCCAATGCGAAGGTGAGACCGTCCGAGAAATTAACCAATCCACTTCGGATTAAAGATGGCTACATTTGGTTTCATTGGTCGGACCTGCTCACCCAATCACGAGCTCGTGCTGGGCATCGTCAACCGTGACGCCGCCCTGTTTCCCGAGCTCCTCCTCGGCGAGAGGAGTCTCCACTGGCGACTAACGGACCGGCGCGTCGAGGGTCAGACGGCGTGGAGATTTGCAACGCTGCGATTGGGTCTTCCGCCTCTCGTGCCCAGGCGAGAACGGAACGTAGATGGGCTAGCGTGCTTAGCCTGACGCCACCTCCGGCCAGAGGCCGTTGCGGCGTTGGATCGAGAGCTGGACTGATCGCAGTTCGCGGGTTCTTGGTTTCTGATCGGGCAGGGGCAACGCCGAGAAGCGGAACGTTTCGCGCGACTTGCACCTGCGGGAGACCAAGGGCCGATCTGGATTGGAGCCAGCCCGAGAGAACGGGCTGGAGTTGCCCAGGGTAAGTCGCTACTGGCCAGGCCCGGGCAGACAGGGGGGCTGTGTGGAGGCAAAATTGCCTTGATCAGAGCTCGATCCTGAAGAGCACATATGGAATCCCAACTCGCTCCCGTCACAGAAGTCCCGGCCATAAACCACCTCCTCAATCCAAGAGACGATGACTTTTCGAAGGGTAGGTCTATTGGATTTAGTGGAGCCTCTTTCCTGGTGAGGCTGCTTCGTGTTCTCTACTGTACACAATGACGGCGGTTTGTCTCTCTGAAACTGATAAATGGATCGAATCCTGAGTGGACTGGTGTGAAGTAACTCTCACTAGTGCTGGGGTCCATGTCCGTGGCTGTCAATTGTTTGTGGCTGTGAGTGGGCCCCACTCTCTGATCATCACCAAGCAACATCATTCAGCAACATCACTCGGCAACAGCAATCAGCTGAACGCCTTGCAATCAGCACCAATAGCATCGGCATCATCAACGAACACACCCCTGCGACTCATTCAGCACCGCATCAACACGATCGTCGCTCCAGATTGGATACTGGCCCAGACACATCATTTGCACAAATGCCCCCCCCCCCCCCCCCCCCTCCATGTTTTCATGTTCCCACATAGCAGAGGATTTGAACTACCCTTCTAATCTGTTGCAGACCGGAACATGTAGCAAATCCACGAGACGTGGTCCTAGTTCGAGATTTGTGGGATGTATTGTAACTTAGCAACGATTAGAGAAAATAAGACCCATCTATCTACACCGAGGCACTGGCGTTGTCGGACGATGGCGACGTCGACGTTGACGCGATGAAGTGGGCGTTACGGAGGTAGCGGATAGCGTCCTCGATCTGGATGCGTGGGTTGCAGCCCGCGAGCCGCTTGATGAGGTTCGTCGACGCGATGATGTCGTGCACTTTGCCCTTTGCGTTCGCAAGAGCAAAGCCGATCTTACGGAACGCCAGCTTCTCCTGGAGATCCGAGTACACCTGCAGCGTCGTAGCGTCCAGATCGTTCATGGCGAAGATGTCGATGACCACACCCTTGACCGTGATGCCTTCGTGGGCGAGACGAGCCAGTTCTTCATCCACAAAGCTCACGACGCGTTCGCAGTTGGCAAAGTAGATCGTGTTCTCGACACGAAGCACAACGACATCGAGAAGGTGACGAGCCTCCGTATACATTTCACGATCAACAAAGTTGCCGTTGTCGAGCTGACCGAGGATCACAACCGGCGCACGCTTGGTCTTCCACATGAGCCCGACCACGGACGATGCGATCGAGGCCGCGAGGCCGTACATGACACCAAGACCGAGCGTGAGAATGAACGAGGCGAGCCACACCCAGAACTCATCGCGACGAACGCGGTAGAGCCACTTGGCCTCCTTGAACTCGACGAGCGCATAGCCCGCGACGATGATGATGGCCGAAAGTGATGACTTCGGCAGGTAGTACAGTGTGCTTGTCAGCGTGTAGAGCGAGAGGATGATGATAAAGACGGTGATGATCGACGCCAACTGGGTCTTGGCGTTCTGGAGGTTCACGGCGGTACGTGACATGCCACCGGTGGGAGGCATCGCGCGGAAAAATCCGCAGACCACGCTCGCCACACCGAGACCAAGCAGCTCCTGGTCGGTACGAATGTCCTCACCACGCTGGATGGCGAGACGCTTTGCCATGGCAATACTGGTGAGGTACACAACCACAGCGATCGTGAGCGACTTCACGAGAATCGTGCCGAGCTCACCGTCCGGGATGATGCCTTCGTTGAAACCATACCACGGGACTTGCGGCGATGGGAAGCCACCAGGCACGTGGCCCGTGAGCTTGATCTTCTTGGGACCGAGAGCGTAGCCGACGATGCCGCCAAAAATGCAGACCATGAGCGGACCGAGATCGCAGAGCGTGCGTGCGAGGAAGTAGAACCAGAGCATGGTCTTGTTCTTGGGCGCACTCTTCGGGACCGAGTCGTCGTTGGCGGCACGCTCAGCGTTCATGCTCACGTACTGCGCGTCGGAGAGCGAGAAACCATGGCCGTTGTGCTGCGCGCCGACGTCCGGCACGGGCGTCAGGATCTCCTCACTGGCGCCGTCCACCTTTTTGGCTGGTGCGTCGTCGCTGAAGAGGTTGGAGAGCACGGGGCGAGGGAAGCACCGCTTCTTGATGATCTTGAGCAGGATGAGGAAGATGATGGAGAAGAGACCGACGAGGAACGAGTTCTTCTCAACCTTGTCGATGTGCTGAAAGATCTTGTAGACCGTCTGAGGTGGGAAGGTCGCGTGCTCAACCTTGATGGAGAGCCAGTTGGGCACTTGCGAGAGCATGATGAGGAAGCCGCCGGCCGAGATGAAGCCGCCCATGACTGGACGCGAGAAGAAGTCGGCGACCTGGCTAAGGTTCAGGAAGCGAACCAGCAAGAGAATCATGCCGATGATGAAGGCCGTGAAAATACCGGTCGCGATGCGTTCTTTTTCACTGTCGATGTGGTTGAGCGACGATCCAACCAGAAGACTCACTTCCGAGCCACTGGCCACCGAGAGCACCGTCGAAGAACCGAAAAGAGCATACACCAACGGTGCCGTGGCGGCCGTGTAGAGTCCGTTCTCGGGTCGCACGTGCATGATGCCAGCGAGCGAGACTTCCTGCGGGATGAGCATCATGGCGACCGTGATACCGGCCGCGATGTCGAACTTGAGGTTGCTCATCTTGTAGCGCGGGAGCCAGTGAAGAATGGGGAAGACGTCCTTGGTCTTTTGCCACGGCGAGCGCTTGAGCGGCGTGACGGGGCCTCGGTACTCGATGGGAGCCGTCGACGGCCCATGGTGGAGACTCATGGTTGCCGAGGGGGGATCTCCAAGGGATCTCACTTGAGTCCGGCGCGCCACTTGCAGGAATGGACGTTGCGAGGAGGAGCCTTTTAGTCTCGTGCCGCCTCTCGGGTCCGGAGGGTGGAGAGGCGGAAGGGCGTGGCGTTGTTGGCCGAGGGCCCGGAGGGGATTGGCCCTGCAAGAACCAATCAGACCTGCTCACGAGATCGTGTCAAAATGGCGACAATGGCAGAGTGATGGTCGCCTGTGACATCGTTCGATTTCGAAAGCATGATCACGGACCTTGGAATTTGTATCGAGGGGATTTATAGCCAATGGGAGTGCGGGAATGCGGGAATTTCAACCAATGGAAAGAGGAAGAGAGGAATGGCTTCAGATGGTTTCATTGGTCGGAGGAAACAACCAATCAAATCGATGGAATCGCATGTGTCAATGTAGCCATGTTGGAACGGACCCCATTGTACTACCGTATTGAGGCATGCGCTCCGTGGCCGTGAGCAGCATTGCCATTGGGCGTGTTCAGCGGCTCGTAGCGGTGACCAACCGCCCACAATCTGAACCCAAGTCGTTCGAATAAGACGGAGGAGTTTGGCTGTGCACTGGACAGTTGTCGGCTGCCACGCTACGAAAGCGAGAAATGACGCGGTGGCGTGGCCGGCGCTGCAGCTGACCACACGACCGTGGCGGCTGCCAACGCGGAGAAAGGAGCGTTCCGCAAACGATGCCTCCTCCAAGACACTTGCCCACTCGAAGTTTGCACTCGCCTGGGTGTTCTTGTATGTATCCCCAGGAGTCTGATGTGGAGAGTGAGGAGTGGGCCGGAGCAGGATTTTCTTCCCAAGGAGAGAATAGACGCGATATGCCTAGACCCGGAATGTGTTAGTCGAGAAGTGTGCTCTTCTTCCGTTCTGGTTCTAGGGAGGTGCCCTAGAAGCCGAATGTTCTTCAACGAATCGCGCATCTTCCGAGCAGTTGAAAGCGTGGCCTGATGAGTGGAAGGAAGTGAGTACTGTACTGTAGTTACAGCGGTGAGAATAAGATGAGATTTCCATTCTAGCAACTTTTTACATTCTGACGATGGGATTCCGTTCTAGGAGCTTTTTACGTTTCGACGATGTTGAGGAAGTCGTTTTTTGTATTGCTTCCAGTCTTCATGGCAGTCGCTGCAGGCCCCACTGTTACATTCTAACCTCCAAAACTTGTGCAAGGGAGATAAGAATATTTAGAGCGTTGAAAGTATAGACACCGTCCCACTGGATTTTTGCGAAAACATGTCAACACTCGGGGGACGCACTGCAACTACTACTAGGAATGCACACTCGAGCAAACTTTAAACAGCATTCACGACGTGATCAGACGACGCCGGCGACGTTGACGTCGACGTGAGAGTGATCTGGTTGCGGAAGAACCGCACGGCGTCGTCGATGCGGATGCGTGGGTTGTGGCCCGCGAGCCGCTTGATGAGGTTCGTCGACGCGATGATGTCGTTGACCTTGCCCTTGGCGCCGGCCAGAGCGAAGCCAATCTTACGGAACGCCAGCTTCTCTTGGAGATCCGAGTACACCTGCAGCGTCGTGGCGTCCAGGTCGTTCATGGCAAAGATGTCGATGACCACGCCCTTGACCGTGATACCTTCGTGAGCAAGACGAGCGAGCTCGTCGTCCACGAACGTGACCACACGCTCGCAGTTCGCGAAGTAGACCGTGTTCTCGACGCGAAGCACGACAACATCGAGCAGGTGCTTGGCCTCCGTGAAGAGCTCACGGTCGACGTAGTTGCCGTTGTCGAGTTGGCCGAGGATCACAACTGGCGCGCGCTTGGTCTTCCACATGAGGCCCACGATCGACGTCACGATAGACGCGAAAAGGCCGTACATGACACCAAGACCGAGCGTGAGGATGAACGAAGCCGTCCACACCCAGAACTCGTCGCGACGCACACGGTAGAGCCACTTGGCCTCACGGAACTCCACCAGAGCCCAACCAGCGACAATGATGATGGCTGCGAGCGAGGCCTTGGGTAAGTAGTAAAGTGTACCGGTTAGCGTGTAGAGCGAGAGGATGATAATGGCGACCGTGATGATGGACGCGAGCTGCGTCTTGGCGTTTTGGAGGTTCACAGCAGTACGGGACATGCCACCGGTCGGAGGCATGGCCTTGAAGAAACTGGCGACCAAGTTGGCGATACCGAGACCAAGCAGCTCCTGGTCCGTGCGGATGTCCTCGCCTCGCAAGATAGCCAGACGCTTGGCCATGGCGATACTAGTGAGGTATACGACCACCGAGATCGTCAACGACTTCCACAAGATCGTGCCAAGCTCGCTGTCCGGGATGATATCCTCGTTGAAGCCGTACCACGGGACCTTGGGGGACGGGAAACCACCGGGCACGTGGCCAGTGAGCTTGATCTTCTTCGGACCGAGAGCGTAGCCGACGATGCCGCCGACGATACAAACCATGAGCGGACCGAGGTCGCAGAGCGTACCAGCGATGAACCAGAGCTGCGAGCCAACTTTGCCCTTGGGAGCGATTTTCGGGTGGGCCTCATCCTCGGCATGCATGGTCTGGTACTGAGCGTCGGTGAGCGAGAAGCCGTGGCCGTTGTGAGCGTCGGGCACAGGTGTCTGGATGTCGCCGGCGCCATCGGCCTTCTTGGCTGGCGCGTCGTCGTTGAAGAGGTTCATGAGCGACGGTCCGCGGAAGTACCGCTTCTTGAGAACGCGAAGCAGCGCGAGGAAGATGATGGAGAAGAGACCGACGAGAAAGGCGTGCTTTTCCACTTTTTTGATCTGCTTGAAGATCTTGTAGACCGTCTGGGGCGGGAAAGTCGCGTGTTCGACAGTGACTGAGAGCCAGCTCGGCACCTGCGAGAGCATGATGAGAAGGCCACCGGCCGAGATGAAACCACCCATGACGGGGCGCGAGAAGAAGTCGGCGATCTGGCTCAAGTTCAGGAAGCGCACCAGCAGCAAGATGAGACTGATGATGAAAGCCGTGAAGATACCGGTCGCGATACGTTCCTGCTCGCTCTTGATGTGGTTCAAGGCCGAGCCGACGAGCAGACTCACTTCCGAGCCACTGGCCACCGAGAGCACGGTCGACGAGCCGAAGAGCGCGTAGATGAACGGCGCCGTCGCGGCCGTGTAGAGCCCGTTCTCCGGTCGCACGTGCATGATGTTGGCAAGCGAGACTTCCTGCGGGATGAGCATCATGGCGACCGTGATGCCGGCGGCGATGTCAAACTTGAGGTTCTCGCGCTTGTAGTTGGGCAGCCAGTGGAGAATGGGGAAGATGTCCTTGACGCGCTGGTGGAACGTGCGCTTGAGCGGCGTGACGGGCCCACGGCGCTCGACGAGCGCCGCGTCGGCGCCCGTGGCCGAGGCGCGTTGGTGGAGAGTCATGGCGAGGAGCTGCGAGCGCTCGGTGGGTCGCTGGATGGTCGCGTGCGCGGGCCGAGGGAAAAGCGCGAGTGAGCAACTGAGGTTAAAGAGCAGATCCGTGGACCCGTGCAGCATGCGTGGGTGTCCCGCCTCTAGGCGGGGCGATCTCGGAACCGGACCATCTCACCTGCACGGCGCTGTGGGCGAGAGCGGCGCGGCGGATTGGCTGCCGGCGAGCCAATGAGCAGCTCCATTCGCCTGCTGTCAACACTAGCGGAACTCATGCGAGTCTCAGCCACTTGTGCATAAACGAGGCGAACTTATACCGGTCCATGGGTGTTTCCACCAATGGGAGGCGTCGAGGGTGGCTTATCCACCAATGAGCAGCGGTCGACTACCGATGCTAGTAGTTTCATTGGTCGCTGGGCAGCCATGTCGTCCCGCCAATCGCCGCGCGAAGCGAGGCTGCGTCAGTGAGACGAGGAGCGCATCCTCCTCGTCCCGGCTCCAGTCTCGGGCCAGCAGCGGCCGTTTGGGGTCAGCGGCGTCGGGATGGACTCGGGCTTCTTTGAGGGCTCCTGGCTCTGCGTGGGGGCGGCGAGCAGCTCCCATTGGCCGCTCGTCGGCTTCTCAGGGCGGAGAGTAGCAGGCGTCTGGCCCCCCCAGCTCGTTCTTTCCTCGCTCGACAAGTCGCTCTACATACACGAGTCCATCGCCCTCGCCACTGGCATCAGCCCAGTGGACTTGGTTCCTAGAAGATGCTGGGTGTGGAGTACCGGTAACTGGACTGGCTGGACGACAGTGCTCTATGCAGAAAGCAACGGGGTGTGTCTTTGTTCCGCCACGTCTTCCTTCCAACCGAGTGGCCAGGAAGCGATCTTCCCACGTCTGAGATGTGGAGCTCGTCTTGGGCACCACGGTCTCGCGTGAAGAGCTGATCAGAGAGCGATGTCGTCGACGGCAGATGAGCGAGCTGCGTTTTTAGTCTACGAAGGAAGCGTGTGCATTCTGGTTCTAAGCTGGCCAGCCCTGGAGGCGGGATGGTCGCCGCCTCGAAAGTGTAGGCTCGCGGCTCCAGCCAGTCAGCGCGCGCGTCCGCGACGACGTGGCCAGCTATAATATCACGCAATCGCTGTGCTTTCCCAGCATCCCACACTGTGCGGGACAGGCCTGAAGCGAGAGACGCGAGTCTCCCGTCGCCGATGATCGTGGCAGCGTCGGGTGGCGCAACCAGGCGAAGCTACGGCAGCCAGGAGACTCGACTGACCACTCCGAGCGGCCTGCTCTTGCGTTCGCAGCGGCGAGGCGCTGACGGCGTGTGCTGTCGCAGCTCGCAGAAACGGACGCCTGGGTCGATGAGGTCGGTGAGGAACGCTACGACTTCGCTCTGCTGGCTTCTCGCGGCGAGGCGCCTTGCGTGGAAGAGGCACCCGGCAGTGGTCTCGCGGCTCAGGAACCGCACGAGGTCGCTGTAGCCGTGGACAGCGGCCAGGTTGAGTGCCACGTCGCTGCATGGGAGACCGAAGTCTTGGATGAAGTACCGCACGATGGGCTCGTGGCCGCGGTGGACTGCTTCGTTCAGCAGCTTGGTGGTCGCTACGGAGCGACTCTGGGAACACAAGTACTTGACAACGCTGAGATGACCAAAGTGGACGGAGTACGCGATGGCTTGCTCGAGCATGGTTCGGTCGACAACCGTGATGAGCCGCTGGAGCACTGCTAGATCTCCGACCATCGCAGCGCACGCCACGGCCTCGCGCTCGCTCACGGTGCTGGCGTCGATCGCCCAGTGGAGCATGTCGCGCGCGACGGGGAGTCGGTCGCGACTGCACGCGAGGTGGATCGCAGCGTTCGTGTCGGCGAGCACGCGGTTCTCCACGACAAACCGAAGCACGTCGTAGTGTCCGCTCATCGCGACGACGAGAGCTCGTTCGTCTGAGCAGCGAAAGCCGAATCGCTTGTGCAGCGCTCGAACGATCGCGAGGCTGCCGGTCCCGATCGCCGTGGCCATGGCGTGCGGACTGAAGCTCGCGACGGAGCTCTCGAGCAGCCACTCGAAGAGCTCCCTCCGCGACGACTGCGCGGCGCTGTCGACGGCCTCTTGCGACAGCTTGACGCATGCTGCGGGGTGGTTCGCGTGCAGCCAGATCGAGAGCCGCGTGTGGCCGTGCGCGATCGCGATCTCGAGCAGATCGGCGTCGTCGAAGCTCGCGAGCAGCCGCTGGCGCATGAGCCACCGGAGCGTGTCGAGGTCTCCGCAGGCTGCGGCCTCCTGCTTGGCGCCGTGGAAGCTCGCGCGCTCGTCGCGTTCGCAGTCGCCGCGCTCGGCGAGCCGCAGCAGCGCGGCCAAGACGCGTCGGTCGCGCGTGCGGATGGCGAGTCGCGGGGCCATGCCGCGTCGCGACGGCGCGCGCCAGAGCGAGTCGTTGGCGATGAGGAAGTCGGCCACGAGCGTCGGGAGCCCCGGCAGGAAGGACGTCACGTGCGACAAGAGCTCGCGGCTGCCCAGCACGGCCACCGGCGCCGGCGAGGAAGCCGAGGCCATGGCGCCCGGGGCTCTTGCGTGGGAGAACGGCGATGGCGAGAGGCACGGCCTCGGGGGTTTCGGCCAATCGAACGAGAGAGACCACGGTCTCAGTTATCCACGTTGACCACTTCAACTGATGGGCTCATGTTGCATCTCTTCGAGTGTGACGGTCTCACCTCCTTCCCACTTCATTCACGAGTATGCCAAGGTCGCGACTTTCAGTCAACGCTGGGGACTGCTACCGCTACTATTACCACTAATAGTAATACTCGACGGCTTGACGAGCTTCCACTCTGGCGTGACGAGGCGAGTCTTTCGTTGCTGTTCGCAATGCACGCGGGCACGACCGACTTCTGGTTGGGTCAGCACACGGCGATCATCTCTGAAGGAAAAACGACGATCACGGTATCATTCAAAAATACACTTAGTTCAAAAAGAGAAGAATGTAGGCGTCTAGTAATTGCTTCGCATGATCGAGTGTACGCGGTGCAGCGCCTGAGCTGCCGTCGGACGCTGCGATGGATCGACCGAGACACACTCGAGCGCCAGTTGCACCAAGTCAGCGTCCGCACCCTCGCTGAATGCCACACGTAAACGTCCAAGCGACACGAGCTGCAGGACCGCCAGGTCGGGAAGCTTGCGGCCCGTACCAGGCTCGGACGCGTGCCAGTACGGCAGCTGGTGCGTGTCCAGCTCCGACAGCACCACACCAAACGAAAACACATCCGCCTTCTCGTCGTACCGCTCGCCCACCATCACTTCAGGTGCCATCCACAGCGACGAACCCACACCGGCGGTCATCGTCGCGTCGGCGCGTTCACGGGAGACACCGAAGTCAGTCACCTTGGCATCCAGGTTCTCGTTCAGGAGAATGTTCTTGGACTTGAGGTCGCGGTGGACGACCACGGGCTGGAGGGAATGGAGATAGGTGAGTGCATGAGCGATGTGGACCGCGATCTTGACCTTGTCGGCGTCGAATCCTCGCGGTCGCCAGTCGGGGCTCGCCTCTTCTTCCTCGTCATCGTCGTTACCGTCGTTGTCGTTGCTGCTAATTTTGTTTCGGGCATCCCACTGCGTCACCACCGACCTCAGGTCACCTCGCTCCATGTACTCGACCACCACACACGCGTCGCTCAGCGCTGTCCATGCCACGCCGATGAAACGAACGACGCGCTCGTGTTCCAGCGACGCCATCAACTTGACTTCTGCCAGGAACTCGTCGATCTGCGCGATGTGCTTGCGGCGTTCTGGAAGCAGTTGCTTGATAGCGACGGTCTCACCTTTGTAGGTGCCTTTGAAGACTTCCCCGTAACCTCCTCGGCTGATGAGAGGCCCGAAGAAGATCATATCACGCGGGATGCGGATAGTGAGGATCGCTGGATCTTCCCAGAAGCTCTCGGTCTTAGATCGTAGCCGCGTCTTCTCGTTGCTTCCGCTGCTGTTGTTACTGCCGACGCTGTAGCGATGGCGGCTGCCTGCTCGTGTGGTGGACTCGCTGGCGGGTCCAGAGGACGAGGCAGTGAAGACCGACGATGTCGCCGTCGCTCGCTGCGATGATCTTGCCGTGGACACGGTCCTGTCGATGTTGGACGATCGCCGCGGCGGCCCGATGGAGTTGCGCTTGGCGTCGAGTTGCAAATAGTCGACTTCGGCGGTGACTGCCGACGGCGGGCGCGCTGCCTCGAGGTCGGGTTGCAGCGTCGCGGATTTACGTTCGCGCCGTCGCTTCCACATGAACACAGCGGCGAGTGCGAGAACCATGATGAGGCCGCCAACGATGCCGCCGATGAGCCCCATGCTGCTGCCGGACGAAGAGCTTGCCGCCGTCGGACTAGGTGTCGGGGTCACCGTCGGAGATGGTGTCGTTGTCGTGGGGGACGAGGTCACGCCGAAACATGCTTTCGGATACACGTCGATGAAATCAGTCTTGACATGGACGCCGGCGAATATGCAGTCCGTCGGAATCGCCGCGGACATGAGTTTCATGAGATTGGTGCAGGCCTGCGTGGAGCATACTTTGACCAGATCATCGCCCGTCGGGATTTTGAGCGAGCTAAGCTTGTAGCCCGACTGCTGGGTGCAGGCAACGCCATCAGCATTGGCGAATGCATCACTGACACTGGTGAAATCACATGCATTGTCGGACGTGCTCATAACTGAGACCGTAGAGGGAGAAATGCGAAGTGGGTGTTGGCGACATTAGACTCATGGGTTGGAGAGATTTGGAAGGAAGAGAGAGAGAGAGAGGCTTCCACATGGGAAAATATCACGAGGAATCCTGTCGTGGCAGGCTGAGTTCTTTCGGTTAAATTCGCTTGACGGTGGGTTCTAAGGTCGGTGGGCTTGATACAAATCTTCCCGCATGGCCAGAGGAATCTTCGCTGTATCTCAGAGTGTGATTCGGGATGAGTGGGCCAAACCCGTCTCTTTTATGTACAACCAGCCGATCTCTCTGGTGTAGTATCAGGTGGCTACTGGATTGCTCGTTGGGAACACCCTACAATACTTGAAGACTGTCTTCTGCCTGCGTGTGGTACTGCAATTCGCGAGGCCAGCATTGCGCCTCGAGAAACTTCCTTCTCGCGTTCGCGCACTCGACTATCGAATGCCGACGGTGAATATCTTCAGTTTTGTTGCGCACTCTTCATTTGTCAACGAAGCTGCTCGCTCGAGCAGTCCACGAATTAGAGAACCAATGACTCTCCGATGATATGAAAGGAACGACTAGGCGCTACTGGTGCCCTTAAGCACCAGCTAAATGGTTGCTCACTGTTGAAGCCGCTGCGAACGAGCAGGTTGAAACGCTCGCTCTCGCAGTCCGAAAACAAGTCACCGAAACCGCCGGCAGCAAACTGCGAGATGGAATCTCATTCTTTCTCTCTCTCTCTCTCTCCCTCTGTGGAGCACGTTGGCACTAGAGAACTATACCATTTTGCCCCCAACAATTGTACTCGTGATCGAGAAAATAAACTCTTTCTTTCTTTATTGGTCAACGGGACTGCTTGGAAGAATATCAGACGAAGAGTGGTCGCCCAACGCTCGGGGTGCAGAATGGAGATCCCTGAGACAACTGAGCCGAGCGAACTGCAGTGTACATTGTACAGTACCGATCTACATAGAAGGGTTGCTTGCATGTTCCAACCTGAATCTCGTCTTTAGCATTGCGTTTTGTCCACGTAAACTCCATCGGTGGTCGAACCTACTGCCTGCCTTCCGTTTGTGGATTACGAGTGCTAACCACTCGACTTTGTGACGTACTCTCCCCTGACGTGGTCACCGATACGCGGTGGAGGAAGCATCTTTGGAGGCAGACCTCCCATCATGAGGACGACGCCGTTGCCTAGTACGATGAGACGAGAAAAATTCATTTTGGCTTCTCGAAAAAAGACAGATCAAGTCAACTTCAAATGCCCTGGTACACCTCCCTTCTCGACTCGTTGTTTGTCTTATCTTGCTGCGAAATTGGTCTTGCAGCCTGAGGTGAACGTTGTTGGCTGTCCATGCGAGCCATCTCGACGACACTGCATAGCTGTCAGCTTGGTGTGTGGGCTATGTCCAACCAACCGATCTCTCCGTCGCAGTCTCCACGTGGCACCTCAAAAGCCTCAACCTTCTTCGGATCGAAGATAAAAGCTTGCATGATGATGATAATGATCCAACCGAAGTCTAGTAGATATCGATTTCTGGGTTTGGGGGCGTGACAACTCTCTCAAGCTCGTCATGATTGCCGGAAACTGGTCACTGCGGTCGTTGATCGCAGAGCTCCAAGGGCGTTCCGCAAGTGGTTCTATGGTAGAACACGCTCTGGCGGCTTTTGCACTATGACTCATTACTCCTTGGTGAAAATCCAGTGACTGCCATAAGGGACGGCGGCACGGCCTCTGAGGGAAGAAGAGACTTCCGATAAGCGGGCCAAATCTACCCGACTATACAAATCAATAAGATTGTCAGCCGGCAAATGTATCATCACAGACACCAGATTGGCGCACACCGCTGGCACCGCCGCGTGGGGTCACACAACTCTATGGCCACAGCGCTGGCCACCCACGCGATGGACGCTCAAACCACGAGCCACGTCCATCACCCCACCGGGAGGTCATGCCATGCAGACCTGCCCCAGCCCCTCGCCTCTGACTTACATCCCTGGCTCGCCAGCCAGGTTGACCCACGGGAACTCAGTGTCGGATAGAGCTCCAGCTATCAGGGTATATTCATTGCGTTTAATAGTCTTCACCTTCACCACCATCATCATCATCATCATCGTCATCATCATCACAGACCGGTGACAACACCAGACCTAGCGCCCAAGGGCTCCACACCTATCCTTGGCATTATCGCAACCAACTCGAGGCCTACCTGATGTCGAGCTCTTACGCCACCCGTCGGTCAAGACATAAACATCACCCAGCTTTGAGATTTGGTGCGTACGAATCAAGAGACCTCACGCGCAACTTCAAAGTTGTCGTTAAAAGCAAACAAAACACTACAACGACCACAACATGTATCTCGTCCGCAAGATCGAGTGCACACGATGAAGCGCCTGCGCCGCCGTCGGACGCTGCGATGGATCCACCGACACACACTCAAGCGCCAACTGCACCATCTCCGCGTCCGCATCCTCACTAAACGCCACGCGCAAACGACCCAAAGACACCAGCTGCAAGATCGCCACGTCCGGCAACTTACGACCTGTCTCCGGCTCCGTCGCGTGCCAGTACGGCAACTGGTGCGTGTCCAGCTCCGACAACACCACACCGAACGAAAACACATCCGCCTTCTCGTCGTACCGCTCGCCCACCATCACCTCCGGCGCCATCCACAGCGACGAGCCCACACCCGCCGTCATCGTCTCGTTCGCGCGCTCGCGAGACACACCAAAGTCGGTCACCTTGGCGTCCAACTTCTCATTCAAGAGGATGTTCTTGGACTTGAGGTCACGGTGCACGACCACGGGCTGCAACGAGTGCAGGTACGTCAGCGCGTGCGCCACGTGGATCGCGATCTTGACCTTGTCAGCGTCGAAGCCTCTCGGTCGCCAGTCGAGACTCACACCCAGCGTGTTCTCGCGGCTGCTGCTTTCGCCAACGCTGCCGTCGTCGTTGCCAAAATTGTTACCCGTGTCCCACTGCGTCACCACCGACCTCAGGTCGCCTCGATCCATGTACTCGACCACCACACACGCGTCGCTCAGCGCCGTCCACGCCACACCAATCAATCGCACCACGCGCTCGTGCTCCAGCGCCGCCATCAACTTGACTTCGGCCAGGAACTCGTCGATCTGCGCGAGGTGCTTGCGCCGTTCGGGCAGCAGCTGCTTGATGGCCACGGTCTCGCCGTTGTAGGTGCCTTTGAACACCTCTCCGAAACCTCCTCGACTGATGAGTGGTCCGAAGAAGATCATGTCGCGTGGGATGCGGATGGCGAGGATGGTCGGGTCGTCCCAGAAGTCGTCGGCCTTGTGTCGTCCACCTTGGCGTGGCCTGTCGTTGCTGTTGAGACTGCCGACACTGTAGCGATTGTGGCTGTTGAGGCGTGCTCCCGACTGGCTGTTCGGTGCCGAGGACGAGATGCTCATGGCCGTCGACGCCACTGTGTCTCGTTGGGACGATCTGGCCGTGGAGCCTGTTGTGTCCATGTTGGGCGATCGTCGTGGTGAGGCGTTGGTGGGTGTTCGTTTGCCGTGGAGTGGTCGATAGTCGACGTCGGAATCAACTGCTGTCGGCGGTGGTCGCGCGATCTCAAAGTCACGCTCCGTCGCTGACGAGGATTTGCGTTTGCGTTTGCAGCAGTACACGGCGATGAGGGTGAGGATGACGACGACCCCGACGGCGACCCCGCCGACGATCCACTTGTTGGTATAGAATGGGGAGTTTTCGTGTGCTGTGATGGTTGCTGACGATGGCTCCGGTGTATCATCCTGAGGTAGCACTTCCGACGTATGAACTGGAGAAGGCGTTTCCTCCGTATCGATCGAGGATGGTGTCTCTAATGTGGGAGCCGGTGCTGGTGGCTTCGTCGTTTCGGGTGGTGGCTCCGTTTTCTCGACAGGAATGGGCGTCTCAATCGCAGGTGGTGGCTCTGGTGTCTCGGCTGGGGTCGGAGTTGAGGTTGCGCGCTCGAGCACCTTCTCGAAGCAGTGATTGAGATACGTGTCGACATCATCAAACATGCTATGTATGCGGTAGAGATCACAGTCAATAGTGTTTGAAAACCGCGCGGCTACGTCTTTGATCAGAGTGTTGCAAGTCATTGAGGAACACTCGTTGGTTTCGTCGGCATCGGCGTCTTCTGGCTCGAGATCAGTGTGGCAATCGCTTTCCTGCTCGTTTAAGACCGTTTGGGCATTGTCGTAGTCGCACGTTCCTTCTTCCTCTGAGCTCATGGCTCAGTCCTTGCAGGGAAATCGCGAAGTGAGGTCTTTTGCGCCGTTAGACTTGGTCGGACTCGCGAGATTTGGGGGAAAAAAAAGCATTATTTTGTCGGATGGTGTCGTGGGAGCGTTGGGTTGAAGTGGCTTAAGAGATCTGGAGGACAGGGTTCCTGAATCGCAACACTGTATGAATCCTGTCGTGGCGTCTGGGTTAAACTCGCCGTAACGGTCGTAGTGTTTCAGCGGTCTTCGGGATCTCTCATTATTCTTCGCTGTACGGTATTTTGCGGTCTAGACAGACTTTGCTGCGAATGCTCCATCTCAGGTTGTGATATGGGGAGAAATCTACCGCAGGGTGTTCCGAGGAGATCCCGCGGGCTTAGGCGGCGAGGCACCACTCGGATCTCTTTACGCTACAGAATATGTTTGAAGCTGTAGGAGTCACGAAGGACGGCAAAATACAGTACGGCAGATTACACTACTTTATGTGCTGTTAGACAGCAGCAAACCGTAGCGAATAGCGTGGTTGGAGAGGACAGTGTGTTCTCCACAAGATTTTTCCTCTCGAGGCTAAACCGTAGTGTTTAGAACTGAAGTACCGACATGGACATTGTGGGTGCTGACATGGACATTACAAAGCCTTGATATTCGCTTCGAAGTAACCACCTAGCTCCTAGACTGAGACTGGGTACAGGATCAATCTCCCAATAGCTAGACCTTTCTGAGGCAAGCGATCTCGCGATCTATAGACCTGCATTTGTTGAATCCGGAGCTCGTTCTTGGTCAAGAGAGCATGCATTCGTGTTCGAGCACCGAGAGCAGTCTCCGTTGATCGTCACACTGTACCACTATCTCGCTCGGCGCGAGCCCCACAGGCTGCCACGTAGAATTTTGAGGCGATGAGTGTCCTCTTGCACGACTACCTCAGGAGACCAGTCGGTGACACATAGATGCCTCCAGCAGCAGCGACCAGGTAGAGTATGCGAGTGTCGAACCCGCGGTTGGTGGAGAACCCATCGCCTGCTCCACGAGATGAAACAGAATGAGCATCAACTTTGCATCAGACTAAGATACGTTGACGATGTCGAGTGTATTGCGACTAATATATGTACCCGACTAGTTAAGTTTCTTGTGGGTGGGATGAGGAAGTTTGTCTTGCTCAGAACGGCTTGCCCTGGGCTCTGTACTCGTCAGAGGCACTTGGGAAGTCGTTGACGCGGAGGTAGTTGTCGGCCTCGACGTCAAGTTGCGCGGGGCCTTTGCGTCCCGTGTCTTTTCGTCGCCGCAGCTTGACCAGCGTGACCGCGATGATCGCGACGCACACGACGGCGCCGGCGACGATGCCTCCAATGAGTCCGGCACTGAACTTGGATCCGCCGCCACTGCTCGAGGCCGTCGAGGCCTGAGGGGCGGGCGTCTGCGTCAGTGCTGGAAAGTACGGCGCGAGCTGCTGGATGCAGACCGTCTGGAAGTCGTTGATGATCGCAGCTCGGACCCGTTTACCGCTGTAGAGGCAGTCGGTCTTGACAAGCTCCGAGAGCTGAGCGACGGCGAGCAGGCATGCTGGACTCTCGCAGATGGTTGTCGGAAAGGCGTACTTGCTGGGCGGCATGAGGTAGTCGAGCGAGTAGCCCGTGTCGTTGTAACACTTTTTGGCGTTGGCGCCCGTGACCGTGATGGCCGAGATGGCAGCCTCGTCGCAATCCGGCAGCTGAGCTGCGACAGCGAGCACAGTCGAGAGCAGGAGCAAGAGAAGGAAGTTGGTCATGTTTCTCCTCGGGAGTAAGTCTTCAAGTGAGCGGCGGTTGGCGAGCAAGAGTCACCGGCAGGTCCGAGGAGACGGGCGTTGCGCCCAACGAGCGGCATATTTCCCTGTCGTCGAGCGCAGCGCCATTCGGGTAATCTATCGTGTAATTTTAGTTTGACGCTGCATTGCACTTGATCCAAGTATAGGATGATATATCTGTTTTGATCATTTGCAAAAGGGATTGAATTCGACAGTCTTCGCTACGCGCAGGGACCGGCCGAAGTGGATTTCTTTTGCAAATCTCCAGTGGATACGTGGATACATCTCTCAGCGGATTGATGGAACGAGGTCCTGAGTCCTCCCGACCACTTGCCACTGGAATCACGGCAACGCCATCTGAGTCTCCGTTCCCGGGGGCCAAGGTCTCCGCTAATAGGCGAATCAGCCTACAGTAACTATCGTCCAATTATTCCGCTCGCTCCAAATCTCCGCAGACGCGTCCCACGCAACACCCCTAGTCACCGCGAGATTCGCCCTGGATTTCTGGGATGATATCGCCTTCTCGGGCGCCGCCAGTTCGAGTTTCTCCGCGCCAGCCCCCTCCATTTGGGCGTGTCTGCCACGACCATGGCGGTCGACGCATGTAACTTCGGGGGGGCGACCAAGGTCTTCGCAAGCTACGACGGCGTCGCCTGCACCAACCAGTCGGGCTACTCGCTCAGCTCCCTCAAGATCCCGACGGGCGATGATCTCGTCAAAGTCTGCACCACGCAAGCCTGCACCAAAGTCATCCAAGCCTTGGACGCACTGTTCCCAGACGACTGCACCTACTCGGGCGTCAATGTCAAGAATGAATTCCTCGAGGTGTACCCGAAAGTCTGCTTCGGCGTGACCGCGTCGCCCACGACCACGACACCATCTCCGACGACGACGACGGTGGCCCCAACGCCGGCAAGCTCTTCGTCTGGCAGCAGCATGGGGCTCATCGGCGGCATCGTCGGCGGTCTCATCGTGACCCTCGCGCTCGTCGGCTTGTTTTTCTGGAAGCGACGGCGCGAACGCAAACCCGCGACGATGGAGTACGACGTCGAGGCCGCGAGACCGCCGACAGCCGTCGACCCAGATGCCGACTATTTGCCACTCGACGCCAAGAGAAATTCAATCGGCGCGCCGCGACGCTCCTCGAACCTGGAGAGAACCGGATCCACGGTACGGTCGTCGCAGCGAGCGACCGCGACGTCGTCGGTCTTCAGCGCCTCGTCCTCTGCACCGAACAGTGAGTCGAGCACGCAGCCGGGTACTCGCCATCGCAACAGTGTCGGCAGTAACGGAAGCAACGAGAGGTCGCGGCTGCGAGCCAAGTCGGAGAGTTTCTGGGAAGACCCGGCCATCCTCATGATCCGTATCCCGCGCGAGATGATCTTCTTCGGACCGATGATCAGCCACGGACGGTTCGGCGAGGTATACAAAGGCACGTACAAAGGTGAGACCGTGGCCATCAAGCAGCTGCTGCCCGAACGCCGCAAAAACTACGCCCAGGTCGACGAGTTCCTGACCGAAGTCAAGTTGATGGCGTCACTGGAGCACGAGCGCATCGTGCGGTTCATCGGCGTGGCGTGGACGGCACTGAGCGACGCGTGTGTGGTTGTCGAGTATATGGAGCGAGGCGACCTGAGGTCCGTGCTCACGCAGTGGGATGCCGGCACCAATATTAGCGAGGGAAGCGAAGACGAAGATGAGCAAGAGCTGAGCCCTGACTGGCGACCGCGAGGCTTCGATGCCGACAAGGTCAAGATCGCGGTCCATGTGGCTCACGCACTCACGTACCTGCACTCCCTTCAGCCAGCAATCGTGCATCGGGATCTCAAATCCAGAAACATCTTGCTGAACGAAGACCTAGACGCCAAGGTGACCGACTTTGGTGTCTCCCGCGAGCGCAGCGACGAGACGATGACCGCGGGCGTCGGCTCGTCGCTGTGGATGGCGCCAGAGGTGATGGTGGGTGAGAGATACGACGAGAAAGCAGACGTGTTCTCGTTCGGTGTAGTGCTGTCGGAGCTGGACACGCACCAGCTTCCATACTGGCACGCGACCGAGCCGACCACAGGCCGCAAGCTGCCGGACCTTGCGATCCTGCAGCTCGTGTCGCTAGGGAATCTACGCGTGGTGTTCAGCGAGAACGCGGACGCCGACCTGGTGCAGCTTGCCCTCGACTGCGTGTCGGTGGATCCATCGCAACGGCCAACGGCAGCACAGGCACTGCACCGCGTGCACACGGCGTTGTGGACCAAGTTTGGCAAGGTGATTTCGTGAGCGTGAAGTTTTTTAAGGTTATGATAAGGTTATGATGATGATAAAGTATGTGTTCCTCTGTGGATTACGAGTCCTTGAGTAACGTGAGTTTTCATTCCTAGTAGTACGCGTTTGTCGTCTTCGCTTTGATCGTTCGTGTCTCCCACCAGCATGCATCAAGGATACGACGTCCATTTTTCCTCGTGGGGGGGGGGGGGGGGGGGGGGGGGCAGATAAAAAGAGGGTGTTGTTTTTCCTGTGTTCCCTTGCCTTCCGTGGGACAACCTGTATCTCACAAAGCAGCTGCGCTGAATATCACGCGGCACATCTCGATGGAGACTTCACGCTGGCGGACTTCACGCTGGCGGTAATATACGTGTATTGCTCACCATGGAAATGGCAAATAGCACGACGAAACAAAAGTTGTGTTCATCCTGAAGATGCACTGCATTGTGCCACAAGCGACGATCGAAGGGTTTGTCTTTTGTGACGGTGGCAACTGAAGGGAAGATGAGTTAGGGAAGAGTTGACCGTTCTGGATCTCACGAGTCCACTGTGCCCGAGCTTCAACTAACACCTCCGACTTCAGTGGGATATAAACGAGGCATCAGTTGAGCCATCAAGGAGGATGTGATGTTGGAGATTCGTGCGATGCAGTTGAAACTTTGGTTATCGGTGATTGGAAAGCCCCATAATCCGTTAATCGCCCCACAGATCGGTGAAACCTGTTTATGAATTTGGCTTAACACGTCTTACGTCTTGGATTTGGCGACAGTGTTGGGTCGCGATCTTGGTAGCCGCTCGAGCTCGTCGCGAAGCGCTTGGCATTGCGAGAAGAGCTCGTCCCGCTCGCGACGAGTGGCATCGAGCGCCTGCTCGATGGCTTCGGCCTCCTGTCGAAGCTCTTGGAGACGAAGATTCCACGAGCCCTTCTCGTCAGTCGACACTTCGTGATCTTGCTCCTGCTCGAGCATCTCGTGAACGTACTCACGCGACTGCCTTTGCTCTTCGTGCTGCCTCAGCACGTGCGCGTAGAGTTTCTCCGCCGTGTCAAGCTTCTCGAGTAAAAACTGCCGTCTCTCCTGGATCGCGAGCGTCTCCATTTCGCTCGCAGTTTCCTTAGATGTGAGCAAAAAGCGACTCGATGCGCGGGACATTGCCATCAGTGCGGACGGTTGGCGGAGTACCGTGATTTCGGACCGCGGAGAGGGAATCCGTGAGATCTCATCGCCTTGCTCGCCGTTCGAACCATTCATCGAGCGATCGAAACCCGACAGGAAGCTCTCTAACTTATACACATGAGACTTCCATTGTCGTCCACTCGACTGACCCAGCTTCTTTGACTCTTTTTTTACCCCAACCACTCCGTTAGAATTCGAGATGCCAGATCCAGCCTCCGTTTGCGCGAGCGACCGTGCCTGATTCTCGTTTGTGTTCGACCTCAGGAAGAGGCTTTGGTAGCACTGGACGAGCAGGCAGTAGACGCGTCCGACGAATTTGGGGTCAGAGACGTCGCTCGTACCCGTTTGTACTGCAGCGACGGCGTGGATTAGCAGCATTACGATCTGACCCGCAGAGAGCTGCGAGAAACAAGCTGAGTGAACGAAGAGCGTCCTTGTCGCTATGTCAAAGTGGGTGAGTCTCGTGAGAGCGCTTGCATCTTCTTTCAGGGTAGGAGTCGACTCCGCGACGACGACATGCTCAATCAAAAGCTCGTTGGAGGCTGGCAATTGGATCATTGGAGCCAGCGCATTCACAAAGTCTACGAGTGTCTGGAGTGTCTCGTTCATCGGCCCCTGAAGTATCAAACCTAGCTCTGTGACACTCTGGGATTCCTCGATGTCCCGGACGATCACGCGCCATTGGCAAGCGTTGTCGATCGCATCCACAATTGCTTGCTTGTAGCCAGTCACGCGCGCTTCATCTTTTAGGGGCGTGCTTTCTTTCGCCTTAGCGCAATGCTCGCTTCGAATGAGCTCTTCGATAGTGTGTAGTCGCTGTTCAATCGTTCGAGACGATCTGCTAATTTCCTCAACCCTTGCACTAGTGTCTTCGATAGTGGTTCTACCCTCAGCACTGCAAGTCAAGTCTTCAACAGGTCGCGCGTCACGAATTTCCCCATCAGTTTTTACGCTACCTGACTCATCGATCTCGATAGATCTCTTCAACCCTCGCTCAACGGCTTGGCCATCACCGGCAGAATTAATAGCGTTGGTGAGTGCGCGCTGTTTTTCCAGTAGCATCCGTTTCTCTTCTGCAATGCGCTCCACCATTTTGGCCTTGACAATTTGAATTTTACGATCATACTCCTCTTCAACTGTCGACAGTTTGCGGGTAAGTGAATACCGCGCTCTGTTCTCAAGTTGTGAGCGGCGGCCCTTTAGCATGAGTAGCAAGCTTGTGGCTTGTTCGTCTTTTTCTTTTTGAAGTTGTTCGAGTTGAGCAGAGCCAGGCTTGAGGTCTCGGACGCGGTCTTGGAAGGCTAACGTCAGTGCGGCTTGCTCTTCAGTAGACAAATGATCAAACTCGTCGCCAATTCGTCGGAGTTCCGCACCAAGTTCGTCGTGTAAGCGCTGAAGTTCATTCGATTTTTCGACTAGCAGCAACTGTATGCGCTCATCGGCTTTGATCTCTAGACGGGCACAAAGCTCATTGATTCGATCTTCGTTGCCGTCTCCACGACTAACAATATAGTGGAATTGCGGCTGAGGGACTGCTTCATCACTTAATCTTACCATGCTCTCGACTCGAGCTGCATCGTTAGCCTGTGCTTGGCGATCCATTTCCTCGAGTTGGAAACGTTGGATCTCCGCAGCGTACAATGAACCAAAATATGTGAGCAGAAACTTAGCCTCAGCAAGGTGGTGGTCTTTCAAGCGTTGAGTGTCCACGGATGCTTGGTTCTCGAAGAACTCAACGGTCCGTCTCTCAACTTCTCGAATCCGTTCATCGTAATCAGCGTCGATTGCAATCATCTCGCGCTCTAGATCACTCGTGCCACCGCTTCGCATTAGCGCGGCCTTGGCCATCGCCTTTTGCTGCATGATTTCATGCAACGCATCGCGAATCGCTCCCGATTTTCGTGCATATTGGGATGCTAGCAACTCTGCCATTTCGTTGTGGTGGCGCTGGCTTAGTACGAGCTCCACTGCCGCCAGCAAAGGCATGCGGACCGGAATAACTCGATTATCGAATAGCTGCTGAACTGCGGCGATGTCCCGCTCTTGCTGAGCTGCTCGCAGAATAAGGCTGTCGTGAATTTTAGAAGATTCATTTGCCGTTTTTGTGGCTGTCACATTCGTCTTTAGAGCTAAAACCTCCTCTTGGAATGTAACAGCGTTTATCAGTGGTACTGTCGCATCGCCAAGCTGGTCGTCCCCCCCTGCAGCGGCCAAAAGTGCGTCGTTCACTGCTTCGACAGCTTTCTGCTGCTCTGTTAGTGCCACGCGTTCTTCCTCTTCTTGCTGTTCGCGAAGACGCTGTAGTTCCAACGCTCGCTTGGCCTCCAGCTCCATCAATCTCTTTTGTTTTTTCGCAGCGACGCGAGCTTCAAGCTTCTGCTTCTGTGCTGCGAGGTCGTTCATATGAGCTTGGTTGAGCACTCGAGTGTTTTCATCGAACTCTTTTGCTAATCTTGCTAGCTCTACCTCTCGAGCAGCATCCATTGCTTTCCGGGCAGCATCAGCTTCAGCCGCAGCAATCCTAGCTTGAGCCACTCGCGCCACGACTTCAGCTTCTTGCTGGCGCTGACGCTCCCGCTCCTCTTCAAGTCTTCGGTTAATCTTGGCATTCATCTGGACATCGAAGGCTAGCTTGTCGGCTGCCTCCTGCTCCTCCAGAAGTCGATTTTGACGTTCTCGCTCACCAGCGTCTTCTGTTTCTTTCTGGTGCTTTTGCTGTTTGGATCTACGAGCCGCAATGCGCTGCTGGAGTTGCTGCTGCTGACGTTTCTGTTCAGCATCCAAGGAGGCAGTGAGCGACGCCATCTCAGATTTATGCTCTCGCTTTAACCTCTCCAACTCGGCCTGGGCACTCTCCTGTGCTAACTTCGCTTCTTCTTGCTTCTTCACCGCAGCCAAACCAGCTTCCATCATGTCCAAGGAATTTCTACTTCCACCAACGGAGCCAGCAATAGACGCTGTCTTCGGTATCATTTTCTTCTGCGCTAAGCGATCTTTAAGTTTCGCACGACGAGCTTGTGCATCCGAGACATCATTCTCCTTAGTTTGACGGCAAGCCAAGTCAAACTCAGACGCCACGCGATCCACCTCCGCTCGCCGAGCTACCTCGATCGCACGCCGAGCAGCCTCCGCACCTCGCGCCTCCGCCGACGCTCGAGCGATCTCGCGAGCTAACGACAACTCGCGCTCTTCTTGAACACGACGCTCCTCTTCGTACGCTCTTGCTGCTCCTTCTTTTAGATCCTCCTCCACCTTCAGACGCTCCAGCTCCTCTTCCGCCTCCATCGCACGAACAACTGCACCATCCACAGAACCGTCCGACGGAATCGGTCTCTGCGTACGACGCGCCGCCAGCTTCTCCTGCAGCTTCTGCTCTTGCCGCCGACGCTCACCCTCCAGCGATGTCTGCAACGCCGCCAGCTCGCGCGCGTGCTCCGCTTGTACCCGCCGCAGCTCCTCTTCCGCCAACGCCCGGCTCGCTTGAGCCGCCGCCTCTTTCCTCTTCGTGTCCGCCTCCAACACCTCCAACAACTCGCGAGATCGAACTTGCTGACACTCCTCAGCCTCCCGTAGTCGGCGCGCTGCTTCGTCTCCAAGTGTCTTCGCCAGCAACGCCACCTCGCGCTTCTCCTCCTCCGCTAACGCTTCTTCCAGCTCCTCTCGCGCTCGAGAACTAGGATTGCCGCCACTCTGCTCCACCAGCTCCGCCGTCCTCTGTTCTCGTCGCCGAGCCAGTCGATCACGAAGAGCATGCTCTTTCTGCACCCTCTCCAACTCCAGCGACCGACGCAGTGCCTCCGACTCCTTCGAGTGTGCGTCCTGACACTCCCGCAACAAACGATCCAGCTCCTCACCACTCACACTCGCTACAGTATGAACAACGTCTTCGGCTGCTCGCTGCTCTACACGAGTCGACACGGCGGCCTGCTCCACTTTCGCCGCTGTCTCGGCATCGATCGCCGCCTCCGAACGTACAGCTTCGGCCTCCAGTGCGTTCAGCTCCTTCTCCGCCTCCTCGCGGACGCTCGCGCTACCACCTCCACTCTTGACCGCGTCCAGCAGCTTGCGTCTCTGCTCCACACGATCCTTCAATGCCCTCTTCTTCGCAGCCGCCTCCGCCTCGATCTCACTCACGCGATGCTCGAGCTTCTCTGCGTACTCCCGCTGGATGCGATCCACTTCCGATTCAACTGCATCGTCCATCGCCTCCACCGCGACTTCGCCCACCATCGAACCTCCTCCCACTCCACCACTGCCATCCATAACTTTCACGACAGATGCCCGCGCCACATCGCCCCCACCCGCTTTCACTCGTCCGCCTCGTGCGGCAAGCCGACCTCGAAGCTTGCTCTTCCGAGCCTCTGCATCCACAGCCTCATCGCCCAGCACTCGCCGACGAGCAGCCTCGAACTCGGACGCCACGCGATCCACCTCCGCTCGCCGAGCTACCTCGATCGCACGCCGAGCAGCCTCCGCACCTCGCGCCTCCGCCGACGCTCGAGCGATCTCGCGAGCTAACGACAACTCGCGCTCTTCTTGAACACGACGCTCCTCTTCGTACGCTCTTGCTGCTCCTTCTTTTAGATCCTCCTCCACCTTCAGACGCTCCAGCTCCTCTTCCGCCTCCATCGCACGAACAACTGCACCATCCACAGAACCGTCCGACGGAATCGGTCTCTGCGTACGACGCGCCGCCAGCTTCTCCTGCAGCTTCTGCTCTTGCCGCCGACGCTCACCCTCCAGCGATGTCTGCAACGCCGCCAGCTCGCGCGCGTGCTCCGCTTGTACCCGCCGCAGCTCCTCTTCCGCCAACGCCCGGCTCGCTTGAGCCGCCGCCTCTTTCCTCTTCGTGTCCGCCTCCAACACCTCCAACAACTCGCGAGATCGAACTTGCTGACACTCCTCAGCCTCCCGTAGTCGGCGCGCTGCTTCGTCTCCAAGTGTCTTCGCCAGCAACGCCACCTCGCGCTTCTCCTCCTCCGCTAACGCTTCTTCCAGCTCCTCTCGCGCTCGAGAACTAGGATTGCCGCCACTCTGCTCCACCAGCTCCGCCGTCCTCTGTTCTCGTCGCCGAGCCAGTCGATCACGAAGAGCATGCTCTTTCTGCACCCTCTCCAACTCCAGCGACCGACGCAGTGCCTCCGACTCCTTCGAGTGTGCGTCCTGACACTCCCGCAACAAACGATCCAGCTCCTCACCACTCACACTCGCTACAGTATGAACAACGTCTTCGGCTGCTCGCTGCTCTACACGAGTCGACACGGCGGCCTGCTCCACTTTCGCCGCTGTCTCGGCATCGATCGCCGCCTCCGAACGTACAGCTTCGGCCTCCAGTGCGTTCAGCTCCTTCTCCGCCTCCTCGCGGACGCTCGCGCTACCACCTCCACTCTTGACCGCGTCCAGCAGCTTGCGTCTCTGCTCCACACGATCCTTCAATGCCCTCTTCTTCGCAGCCGCCTCCGCCTCGATCTCACTCACGCGATGCTCGAGCTTCTCTGCGTACTCCCGCTGGATGCGATCCACTTCCGATTCAACTGCATCGTCCATCGCCTCCACCGCGACTTCGCCCACCATCGAACCTCCTCCCACTCCACCACTGCCATCCATAACTTTCACGACAGATGCCCGCGCCACATCGCCCCCACTCGCTTTCACTCGTCCGCCTCGTGCGGCAAGCCGACCTCGAAGCTTGCTCTTCCGAGCCTCTGCATCCACAGCCTCATCGCCCAGCACTCGCCGACGAGCAGCCTCGAACTCGGACGCCACGCGATCCACCTCCGCTCGCCGAGCTACCTCGATCGCACGCCGAGCAGCCTCCGCACCTCGCGCCTCCGCCGACGCTCGAGCGATCTCGCGAGCTAACGACAACTCGCGCTCTTCTTGAACACGACGCTCCTCTTCGTACGCTCTTGCTGCTCCTTCTTTTAGATCCTCCTCCACCTTCAGACGCTCCAGCTCCTCTTCCGCCTCCATCGCACGAACAACTGCACCATCCACAGAACCGTCCGACGGAATCGGTCTCTGCGTACGACGCGCCGCCAGCTTCTCCTGCAGCTTCTGCTCTTGCCGCCGACGCTCACCCTCCAGCGATGTCTGCAACGCCGCCAGCTCGCGCGCGTGCTCCGCTTGTACCCGCCGCAGCTCCTCTTCCGCCAACGCCCGGCTCGCTTGAGCCGCCGCCTCTTTCCTCTTCGTGTCCGCCTCCAACACCTCCAACAACTCGCGAGATCGAACTTGCTGACACTCCTCAGCCTCCCGTAGTCGGCGCGCTGCTTCGTCTCCAAGTGTCTTCGCCAGCAACGCCACCTCGCGCTTCTCCTCCTCCGCTAACGCTTCTTCCAGCTCCTCTCGCGCTCGAGAACTAGGATTGCCGCCACTCTGCTCCACCAGCTCCGCCGTCCTCTGTTCTCGTCGCCGAGCCAGTCGATCACGAAGAGCATGCTCTTTCTGCACCCTCTCCAACTCCAGCGACCGACGCAGTGCCTCCGACTCCTTCGAGTGTGCGTCCTGACACTCCCGCAACAAACGATCCAGCTCCTCACCACTCACACTCGCTACAGTATGAACAACGTCTTCGGCTGCTCGCTGCTCTACACGAGTCGACACGGCGGCCTGCTCCACTTTCGCCGCTGTCTCGGCATCGATCGCCGCCTCCGAACGTACAGCTTCGGCCTCCAGTGCGTTCAGCTCCTTCTCCGCCTCCTCGCGGACGCTCGCGCTACCACCTCCACTCTTGACCGCGTCCAGCAGCTTGCGTCTCTGCTCCACACGATCCTTCAATGCCCTCTTCTTCGCAGCCGCCTCCGCCTCGATCTCACTCACGCGATGCTCGAGCTTCTCTGCGTACTCGCGCTGGATGCGATCCACTTCCGATTCGACTGCATCGTCAATAGCATCATCCACAAGAGACTGAATTCGATATTCGGTTAGGTTTTCCTCTTGTTTACCTCTTGGTGCGGCTGGGATGGATTGGGCTTTAGTGTGAGTAAGCATGGGTAATGGATTCATCGGATCTATCAACATTTTGAGGGCCACTTCAACTTGGCCACTTCCGTGAGTTGAACGCATGAAAGCGTTGGCTGAGCTAAAACTTCCATATTGTGAAGCAGATACGTCTCCGATCACGTCCGCATCAAGGAGCATCATGACTGGAGTGGACTCATCTCCGTCTCCTTCACCTCCAGTGAACTCGATCTCACCGTCTGATGTAGCACCTTGATCCTCTTCAGCATCGCCCAGACCAGCAAACTCTTCTTCTAGTCGCAACAATTCGCGTTGGTACTCTAGCTCAATCTCCTCCTGTTCTTTAGCGTATTTGGCCTCCAAAAGCGAGAGCTCTCGCTTTTGATCCTGTCCACTAATTTGTAGGTGGCGTTGAGATGCAACTGCGAATGTCTTGTTGTGGCTTTCAACGGCAACTTCACGAGCCGTGAGCATGGTCTTGGCGTCTTCGAGTGATTTCTGCGCTTCGACATTCAATGCGCTTGTGAGCCGGCCCAGATCAGTAGAATACTCGCCAATCAGTGATTGAACATCGGGAAGCGAAAGGTGAGGGAACTTCTCGTGGAGCATTTCCGCATAGTCATGATGCATCTTCTCCTGGCTTGCAGCCAATGTTAGAGCTTCAATCTCAGCCAATCGCTCCACTGCGTGAGGATCATTCCCAGACGCAATTAGTTTCCCAATGCTACCCACTCCCAACCCCAGGCTATTGCTTCCCTTGCTATTGGCTAAACTCTCGACTAGCGGAGGGGACTGAGGTATTGGGGGGTTGCTCATCTGCGGGATTACAGGTGGTACGAGTGCGCCGTCTGTTGTGGACCTTGCACGCTGGGTTTGTTCAATTGTTCCATCCGAAGGACTATCAACAGGGGCCGAGAGCGTTGGGACCTTTACGGTAGTAATTGTAGACAATGCATTGAGGAGCAGGCGCTTCAACTCGTCAGCTTCGTGTTGCAAGTGCTTAAAAACAATTTGCACGTCACCCTTCTGGTCGTCGAAACACTTCGTCACAGCGTCATGATGTTGCTGTAGACGATCGACAAGTTCTCGAAGGTCCAGATCATTTTCTTCATCCCATCGACCAAAGTTTGAATGGAAGTCACCGACATTTTGACCGTCAACACCCTTCACCCACCGTGGGAACGTCGGTGAGCCAGAATCAGCTTTAATAGTGTCTGACGAACTCACTTGATCAAGAATTAACACTGGTGCAGGGTCGAGTGTGGACACCTGTGAAGTGCCAAACTTCGCAGCGGACGGGTTTGCAGGTTTCCCAACAGCAACACCTTTTGAGTGCATCGTCGCTAGGTCCGTAGCTTTGTTCACTGCGCGATACCCCATTAAACGCCGCCGAGTGCTTGATGTGGACCAGCTTTTCGTTCGGAAGAAATAGAGACCGGCAATGACTACAACCACCATACCCACGAGACCTCCCAGAAGTCCAATTATTAGACCCCAGTCAGGTGCGAGGATGATATCGTCAGATCTCCGCTTGACACTCACAGATATAAGGTTCTTCTCATTTAGCGGAACAATTGCTGCTTCGGTTGGGCATGTTGTCCCTTCTTGCATCACCGAGATTAAAGTCTTAGCCGCGCTGTTCAAAGAGTTCCCGAATACGTATATTCCCGGTTCTGAAAACGAGAACGCCAAGGCCGAGACAGCAGACGCATTTGACTTTATCTTGGCTGCCAACGCTCTGAATACTCCATAGTCGAAGTTCGGGTTCGTATTTAGCATCGAGTCCTTGAGATAGATTGGGTAAGAGCCCTGAGTTGACAGATCAAAGCAGACACCGTCTCCAACTTGAAGGCAAATCATAGGATTGTTGACCAAAACTGCCCGAGCGGTGCTTACCAGTCGTCTCTGCCGGCGTTGAGAAGAAATTGCTGCAACGCTCTTGGGTAGATCAAACGACCCAGCGAATCCCGTGGAACTCAAAGATACAGTATGAAGTTGGCATTGACCTCCAGTTGGGCACGACACCTTCGAGATGATACCCGATGTGGATGCATCTGATAGCGGCTCGGTAGAGTCTGTCACAGGGTCGTACAGCTGCAGTGTCCCCGTCAACGGGTCAACACGTAGTTGCGTAGCTGAATCTCGACATTTCTTGTCACAAACCATGTCGATGTCAGTCTGCTTATCACACTGACAAACACCAAGACTGCTGACGAGGGTCCCCGAGCTATTGCCACAGCTCTCCTCACAGGAAATATGGGAGGCAATCACACAACCACCGCTGTCCGATCGGATTTGGTTCGACCCACAGCGGTCATAAACGATTGGTTGGCAATCAACATCATCGTCTTCGTCGCTGCGAAGCACCATATCCTGATCATAAAACTCGTATCCTGGCTCACATATACAATATCCATCCGTCATCTGGAACGCTCGATGACTGCCTATGCATGTGCAAGAAGTAGCACCAACTTCGGCGAACGCACTCTTGGAGCATGGTAAGCAGCTCGCCTGGCCAGCATTGCTCTGGTAAGAGTTCGCTGGACAACGCCGGCAATCTGAAGCACTGGCCGCCTGAATATTCGGTTGATAGGAACCACTTGGGCAAGCGATCTCTCTTGAGCTCCCGGAGGGGCAGAAGTACCCTAAAGGGCACGGATAACCGTTATCTTGCTCTTTGGACTTCGGTCGACTTGATTTTGTGGCCTCAAGACAGACGTATCCTTCTAGACATATCTCACACTGTGTCCGATTTGGGTCAATGCCGTACGTGCCGGCAGGACAGGGTTCGCATGCATCCACGAGTTGACTACGAAGACCATTCAAAGGAGTCAAACGTCCTATATACCCAAGCGGGCACGCAAGAGGTTCAATCGATTCTTGGGGACAGTAGAATCCTCGATCGCAGGAAATTGGAAGCGCAGCACCCATAGGGCAATAGAACCCAGCTGGACACGTGACTGGAGCTGTCGTGTTGTATGGACAGTAAAAACCGCCTGGGCATTGAAGAGGCTCCCCGGAACCTACAGGACAGAACAGCCTGCTTGCACATACAGTCGGCTCGATAGCACTGACGTCGCAATACGATCCTCCAATGCACGGTACGCAATCATCAACAGATTTACCACCGCGGTCGCGTCGAAACCGACCTTTCGGACAGGAAGTTGGCACAATCGAAGCTTCTGGACAGTAGTGGCCAGGAGGACAGTCGAAGAGGTCCGTGAGGTCGATGATACCGGTGATATTACAAAGCTTTCCTGGTAGACACGGCTTGCAGTCTTCGAGCTTTGCTTGGCCTTGTAGCGGGTTATAGCTACCAACAGGGCAAGCAACGGCACTTTGTGCTTGGGCACAGAAATGGCCGGCCGGACACTGAACCGTAAGCGCACCGTCCTCACAACTCATTCCAGCGGGGCAAGGACCACAATCGCTGACGCTGGACCCATGGGTCTCGAGACGTGCAGTCGACTTAGGACAAGGGATTGGCTCGAGGATACCTTCTGGACAGTAGTGGCCAAGAGGACACGGACCACCGAAGTCGAAACCTCTGGACTTCGATACGATTGACGCTGTCACATTGAGCGATGGATTTGGCTCGAGGTTGTACAGTTTGCAGTAATAGCCTGCCGCGCATGATGCAGTGAGGGTTCCGCCCACGCAGTATTTTCCAGCGGCACATGGAGCACATTGATCAGCCGATTCGAGCGAAATCGAGTGTCCATAAGTCCCTGGTGGGCACAGTATTGGCTCAGTCGTGTTCTCTGGGCAGAAGAATCGCAGCGGACACGGAGCTGGAGTTGTCGAGTTCATGTCGCAATAACCACCAGCAGGGCAAGATGCACAGGCCGCTTGAGCTTCAAAACCGTTGAATGTTCCTTTTGCACAGCGATGTGGCACACTTGAGCCTCGTGGGCAGTAGTAACCGCGAGGACATACGCTTCCAGTTACACCATCGACTGGATTCGAGACCCAAGCACCACCGACACAAACATATCCGCCACTGCACAAGTCCCCCGTCACACCGTCCGATGGCGTAGCTGATACTGCCCCACGGATGCAATAATGACCACCCCCGCAGTCACCAGTTGGGCGATCAGTGGGAGGCACGCCGGAACAGTATTTTCCGGGAGAGCACGGGGAGCACTCGGTCATACTAGCAAGCAGTCCGGTGCTACTAAACGAGCCTGCAGGGCACGGGTACTTGGTCGAAAAAGGCGTTTGAAATGGACAATAGTAGCCTGCCGGACAAGGAGCTGGAGTAATTGTACTCGAACCGCAGTAGTAACGCTCTGGGCAGAGTTTGCACAGACCCAGTCCTTCTTCATCACTGAAACTTCCGGCAGGACAAGGCTTTGGAGCAGAGCTACCAATCGGACACTCGAACCCTTTTGGGCATCGCTGGGTCGCTACTCGCTCACCACCCGTGCAGATGAATCCCGCCGGACATTTCTCGTGTGGGGAAACGATTCCAGAAGTACTACATACGTAGCCCGGAGAGCACGGTGTGCACTGGCTCAACTCTTGGTTCTGTGAGTTCTCGGAATATGTACCTGGCGGACAAGGAATGGGGTTGCTTGTCCCCGACGGACAATAATGACCAGGAGTGCATACGTCGCCGATGACGCCAAGAGAGTTGTTCTGGCCCGTTGGATTAGCTGTAAACGAGCCTTGCACACAGTAAAACCCAGCGTCGCACGGTAGCGCCTTGTCCGTGTTCGTTGAAGAGCAATAGTAGCCTGCGTCACAGACAATAGGGACCGCGGAGCCTTCTGGGCAGTTGGTTCCTGGTAAGCAAGGTCCACCTGTCGAGGTAGTCGTTGGTGGCGTGCTTGTCGCTGAACCACCGGAACAATAGAAGCCACTCTTGCAGTAACCGCTGGCTTTCACGGCCGCAAAACCTTCGATATACATACCACCAGGAGCTGGAGTACACTGCGACACATCTTGCAAGCCAGTGCGATTGCCATAGGTTCCTGGTAAGCAAGGATAGTCGGTTCCGCGCTTGGTGCCAACAGGACAAAAGTACCCTTGTGGACAAGGATTTGACGTATATCCGGAACTACCGAGCGGACAAAAAAATCCTGCTGGACATGAAGTGCACACGACGGCACGCAAATCATCCGAATACGTTCCTTCGGGGCACGGTCTGGGAATTGCAGACCCTTGAGAGCAAAACGAGCCTTTCGGGCACGGACCTCCTGTACCATCTGCTGGACTACCAGACGGCTTTGGCGTGGAAACGTTTTGAGCGCAGAAGTAACCCTCGCTACAAAGACCAGAAGGCGCGTTCAACGCAGTGTCTCCACAGAACGATCCACCGGGACAAAGTGAGCATGAAGAAGCGTCCGTCCCCCCAGTTGATGCTCGGAAAGAGCCACGAGGGCACTGTATTGCGGCACCGGAGCCTGGAGGACAGTAGCTGCCAATTGGACAAACATATCCATAAGCAGAGGCAACAGGATTTGCAACTGGTGATCCACCAGAACAAACGAAACCTTCGAGACACATCCCACTCGGTTGTGTGAGGCCGAATGAATCACAGAAGAAACCAGGAGGACACGTTTTACACTGAAGAACTGCGACCAAGCCTTCCATATCTCCAAGTGTTCCTGGTGGGCATTTCACTGGAAGAGCTGTTGATTTTGGGCAGTAGCTTCCTTTCGGACAAACTGTTGGTCGGATTGTCGCAGATGCGCCGCAAAAATAACCGGCAGGACAGTCACTGCAATCTTTCTGCATACCGTACGTGTTGAACTGGCCCGGGGGGCATGGTAAAGGTGCACTCGATCCGTTCCCACTGAAATAACCTGGTGGAGTCGGGACTTGAGTAGGCGTGCTGGCTCCGCCAGTGCAATAATACCCCGAAAAGCAATCTCCAGTCGGCAAAAAGAGCCCTGGGGTTTCGCAATACTTTCCCGGAGGACAGATGACACACTGTGCTTCGATTTCGAGACCGGTGAAGTTGTTGTACGTTCCTGGCGGGCACAAAGTTGGGGCTGCTGATCCAAGTGGACAATATGCTCCGCGCGGACATTGTCCTCCGACGTTTCGATTGGTTACGCCGAACAAAGTCGTCTCGTAGTTCATTGGAGCTGAAGTGTACGAGCCAAGCGTACAGTAGTAGCCAGGGTCGCAAGGACCGCGCGGGACAGTAAGACCTGTCGAGTCGCAATACATTCCGGGTGGGCAAACGACACAATCATCGACTTGTCGAATGCCCGTTGCATTTGAGTACGTCCCAATGGGGCATGGTTCTGGTAACGAGACGCCCGTCCTGCAGTACGACCCAGTTGGACAAGGAGTTGGGAACGCAGATCCACGTGGACAGAATGATCCAGCAACACAAACCGCGCAATCTTCCTCGCTTTGGCCTCCGGTGCGATTAAGGTAGTATCTCTCCGGGCACGGGATCTGTGTCCTCGATGTCGAACGCTTTGGGCAATAGAAACCTGGGTCACACTTCCCCGTCGGCTGTAATGCACCTTCGAGGCTATAGAAACCCGCTGGAGTAGGTATACAGTCGCTCACCTCGTCTAGTCCAGTAAGATTACTGTATGTACCAGCCGGGCATATCATGGGTGCAGGCGTCGCCCTCGGGCAAAAATATCCACGTGGACAAGCGTCAATCTCCAGTGCAGGCTCGTGGTCGCAACCAGGTGGGCAGTATGTACCATTGTAGCAGGGTCCGAAAAGGGAGCCTGGTACTTGCCAACTCACGATATCAGTCCGCATTTTCTTATCACTCGTGGTCTGACTATTGCAGAAGAAGCCCGCTTCGCAAATCAAACAGCTCTTGGAACCCTTCGGCGAATAAAAACCCTTACCACAAGGAGTTGGAAAAATCGACGCGTCTGTGCAGTAGTATCCTGCTGGGCATATCACGCAGTCAGGCCACGCGATGCCTGGCCCTACAGTCTTGGTATTGTTAAGGGATGAGTACGAGCCAGGCTTGCAAGCAATCGGTACGACAGACCCAGCAGGGCAGTAGTATCCTGGCGGACAGTCGTCACATTGACTTGGTTCAAAGAGCCAGGTTTTCGATGTGAATGTGCCGCTGGGACACGGGAATTTGGTCGGAGATGGCGTACCAAGGGGACAATAATAGCCTGGGCTGCAAGGTCCGTCAATGAAAGATTTACCCCCGCTGCAGAACTTCCCGACTGGGCAAATATCGCACTCCGACGGGTCTGCGAGCGAAGTGCTTGAGCTCCAGGTACCGGGCGGACATGGAAACTGCTTGGCGTAGGCTGTACCGTTTGGACAGAAGTACCCGGAACCACAATCGAGCATCGTCTGAGCTTCGCCGCCTGTGCCTTGTGGACAAGCATGACGCAAGGGGCATATTGTGCAATCTTCTGCTCGAATGAGATCAACTCGTTCTGTGTACGTTCCTGCTGGGCAGGGGTTAGCACTCGATACCACAGTGCCACTCGGGCAATAATGCCCTTTGGAGCAGCGATCAGTGAACTCAAACTGGCCGACACGTGGGCAAGACCAACCAGGTGGGCAATCGAGACACTCAGGAACCTTTGCCGAGCCAGTGAAGGGATTGTACGTGCCTGCTGGACAAGGTGTTGGAGTACTACTTGCTTCTGGACAATAGGAGCCAACTTCGCAAGGTTTGCACTGGGAAGCAACAGTGAGGCCGGTGACAGGTCCACTGTAGGTTCCAGCTGGACATGGGTACTGATTAGCCGATATCGTACCTTCAAGGCAAAAGTAGCCCTGCGGACACACGACTGGATTAGCCGATCCCTGGACACAAAATGATCCCGATGGACACAGCATGCATGCATCAAAGCCGAACTTCCCGGGCAACGAATTGTAAGTTCCAGGTGGACATGGATATTGAGAACTTCTTCTTGTTCCCGAAGGACAAATGTACCCCGGAGGGCAGATTTGCCTTGTGAGCTGAGTACTGCCCATTTCACAATAGTAGCCATCAGGGCATGGTGCGCATGCTTGATCAACGCTCTAAGGCAGACGTTCCAATCAGTTCTACGCTACAGAAATCATCACTATTAACACATTCTCACCTCTCCAGCGGTCACATTCCCGTAAGTTCCTGCAGGACACAGAAAGAATGTCGTCGGAGGATTGCAATAGCCTCCCATTGGACATGCATCTTCTGGGGGCGTTGGATTCGTTGAAGCAAGTCCACATTTGTATCCGGGCCGACACGCTTTGCAATTTGCGACGGCACCGCCGCTGTAATATCCAACCGGACACGGCTGCGGCAGCTGGTCGGACCTAGGGCATTCGTAGCCCGGATCACACGGTACACAGCTTGTCGATGCCTTCATGCTGTACGATCCAACGGTGCAGTTCTTGGGTAGCTCGTACGGTACATCGCAGTAATATCCACGCGGGCATTCTGTGCAAGATGCGCTACCTTCAGGCGAGTACCAACCCAACGGGCACGGGACAAACGTAGCACCAGTTGTCGTTGGACACGAATATCCTGCTGGGCAGGGTGTGCACGAAGAGGCTGCACCAGCCGAAAAAGTGCCGTTGGTACATGGTATTCTCAGCGTCGATGTAGTATCGGGGCAGGCGTAGCCAGCAGCACAGGGAGTACAAACCATCGACCCTCCAGTGCTGAACGTACCAGCGGTGCATTGAACCGGCATCGCAGTGCCAATGGGACACGCATAACCGGCAGGACAGGTAACACAAGCGGAGTAGTTACCATTACTAACTTCACCGGCTCCGCACGCAACAGGCAGACCAGGAGGTGTGCACGTGTGGCCGAACGGGCAAACTGAGCAACTCGTCGCTCCAGGTAGACTGAAGCTTCCTTGCCCACATTTTATGGGAGGTAGCGTGGTATCTGGACAATAGTAGCCTTGGGCACATAGATGACACTGAGCATCGCCTCCAAGAGAAAAAGTACCTTCTGGACACTTCACCGATGTGAGGTTGGTAGTTGAACATGAGTAGCCGGCAGGACATACAGCACACGGCCTCGAACCAGCCTCGACGGAGAAAGTCGCATTCGGGCAAATGGCCGGAAGGGAAGTACCACCAGCACAATATGCACCAGCAGGACAACTATCGCAGTGTCCGCGGAATGTGTCATTGTTGAATGTCCCTGGAGGGCACGGCCGGCACATTCCTTGGCCCAACACGGCAAATGTCCCGGATGGGCAGGGTTCGAATAGATCATCCTTTTGAGTGCACGATGCACCACTCGGGCAAGGAAAGCACGTGGTTGATCCAACCGCATTCGTGTACGTTCCGGTCGGGCACTCAACACAAACGTCACTAGTGACTGCGAAAGTCGTACTAGAATATTTCCCAGCTGAGCATGGCACCGGCGTCGAGCACTCCCCCGGGCAGAAGTGGCCTAAGGGGCAGGCGACGCACTGAGCTACACCTGTTGATGCGTTTGCGAGGGAAAACCATCCTGGCCGGCAAGGCTCTGGGCAAGACACCAACTGCAACGGTTCGTAATAAACTTGAACTGTGGGTTGAGGGACAACAGTCATGAACATAGAGTCGTTGGAGCTGATTCGGTGCTGGAGGGTTGTCCGTGCTGCATTCAATGATGACGGATGCGCTCGAGCCGCCACGTGCACTAATCGCGAGAGATTCCATGAGCTGGGAGTGAAAAGAACGGCACTAGGCGAGACGTCGAGGAACAAGGACGGAGAATCAATCGTAACCACAACGTCGCTGGAAGGTCGAGAGAGAAGGACGACCTCGTATGAGTCGTTGCGTATCTGCTCAGCGACTGCAACATAACGAGTGGAGAGGTGCACAAGAGGTAGATCGTTGTCCTGGACATTCACAATCACGCGATCAACCGGACTGTATGAAGGCTCAGCCAAGGCTTCGCCGAGTGAGTGTGAGAGAATATAGCGGGCAGAACTGGGCAACGCGATCTCGTCTTCGACTGCACGCACATTGATATTGGCGGGAACGCTCCAGTTCGACAAATCAAATTTCACAAGGGACGGTTCAATCACAAGGCTCGATGCTGTCGAGAGAGATGGCAATAGGCTTGGCGTAATGGCAATGGAAACCCCGCTTGAATGCTCTGGTGGAGCACTAAGAGAAATTGTGTAGCGGTCTACGCCCCCAGCTTCCTGGACGTAAAGGCTCTGCTTGCTTAGTGTCACTGACGCGCGCTGGAGAAAGTAGTCAGTCACGTCGGTGGTCGCTTGATCAATGAGGTTGTCGTTGCTATCCGCTGTTTCGATTCGCACTGCTCGACCGATCGGTCCTTCTACCAGTGGATGCCGCAGTCCCGACAATGTCACCACGACAGATTGTGCAGAGAGGATACCACCGGGATTCGTCGCGTTGGCGATCCACGCGAGTCGCAGAGCCGTTCCAACAACCAATATCTCAAGCTGGCCACCAACCCCATCAGCGCTCGCGATGGAGACCTTACTCAGCAGAGCTGGCGATGCGTACAACTGCGGAAGGTGAACGAAGAGCGATCCATCGACGGGGACAGGATGTGCCGGCGTGAATGCGAGCGACAGCAATGACTCGCGACCGCTGATGAGATTCGTAAAGTTCACCGCCGTGTTCCACAGCCGCCCAGGCGTGATCAGCACCGCCGGCAGCGCGGCCGATTCGACTGCTGCATGCGTCGCGTTGCCGCGGGTGATCGAGCCGAGAAGGAACGCGCCTGCGACGGGCGGCGCCGTGAGTCCCGTGAGCCGGAAGGTGATGCTGCCGGTGGGAGTCGCCGCGGTGCCGTCGCCCAGGCGCGCGACCGCGAGCGAGTGGTTCACGTTCGTGACCTCGAAGGAGCCGTCGACGTCTGCCGCGAGAAGCGCCGTGTCGATGGTCGCGGCCGCGGAGACGCCGAGCTCGGGCGCGAGCGCGAAGGCGACGACGGCGTCGGCGGGCAGCGTGGCGCCGTCGAGCGCGAGCGCCACGCGCAGCTCCGTGGGCGCGGCGACCGAGGCGTTGGAGAGCGCGGCCGAGAGCACGCGGAGCGCGCGCGCGGCGTCGAGCGACGCGGCGGCCACGGCGCCGAGCAGCGCGAGCAGTCGCATGGGGGCTGCATGTGGCTCTTGGGGCAGGCGAGGTGGCGGGGTGGAGGGGGGCGAGGGTACTGCAATAGGTGAATGCGGCCGAAAGAGGCTAAAAAAGTGGACTTGGTTATTAGGTAAGGGGTTGGAGGCAATTCGATACTTGCCAGAGGTGGATAAGGAGCATCCGAAGTACACACCACCAGGTCCCAGATTCCCGCGTGGGCTTTCCGCGGCGAAAAGCCAACCGCCTCGCACTCGACTACTTGGGCAACCCGAATAAAGGGCACGAACAGGTTTTCGCTCTCGGCATCGACAGTCTCTTCTCGGACAACTGCAAGACGTCCGTGCTCGCGCGAGACGCGTTCGTCATGCTGAAGACGGACAAGTGCGGCAGCTCGTCGGCTGCGGGCAACAGTTCGAGCTCGACTCCCAGCGCTGTCGTCTTCTGCTGTTGTCGCATTACAGGCTACGCTCGGTGCTGCAGTGGCTGCTGCAGTGGCCTTCGTCGCGAGCAGCTACGTAGTAGCATGTGCGACTCCATTTTGGTTAAATGTAAATGGCTAGACGATTTCTATTGAACGTGCTGCGATTCCTATTGAATTCGACGCATGGGACGCTACTCAATTTTCAGTAAGTTGCTCGGAGCAGTACACCGCACCGCATCCCGAATGATCGGAGAGACTGAATCTGGCCGGTTGTTTCGTCGGCGGCGGCGCCGGCACGAAGGACTTCGTGGCCACGAGCGCAGCGAGTGTGATGATGATGATGATGATCGCTGCGACCATGCGCCTCATGCCCAACCCATCGTGCGGATCGGGGAAAGCTGTCTCGATTAAGCGGATGTCCTCGCTGTCAACATCGCTCAGTTTGTCGAAACCATCGTCGATGCCGTCATCGACACTGACGTCGCTGTCGGCATTGAACTCGACCACGGCGCCATCCAGGCTGGATCTTCCTGTAGTACCTGGGTCTACTGAAGTGAGCGCCACTGCTTTGTTGAAGATGACAGATCGTACCGATATCATCCGGATCATATTGAACTGTAGGCTCTAGCACAGCGCCATCTGGGCTGGATTCTGCTGTGGTATCTGGGTCTTGTGAAGTGAGCGTCATTGGCATGTTGAAGATAACAGATCATACCAATTTCGTCCGGATCGTCTGGAACTGTAGCCTCTCTGCATTTAGGCCGCATGGCGACCTCTCTGAGAAGCCTGTGCATCTCTCGGCTGTGTCGAAGCCGACGGTGCTCGCTGCGGCATTTCTGGTTGTGGTGGAATTTCGCGACAACGCGCCACTCTTCGTACTCGTTGCGGACTGCGCGACCCGACACCACGAGACCTTTGCACGCTTTCTCACCACACATCATGCGAGAGCTTTCAAGGTCCATCCCGAGCTCTCGCATGATGGCTTGGACGTCTCTTGGCTTGAATGTTTTGGTTGAAGACGCTTTGTTTTTAAGTTGCTTGGTTTTGGTGTGGCGGATGACGTCCGGATGCGCCGTACGCCACGCGAAGAACGCCTCCCACGTGGGCAACTCGCCTGGAGATGGCTCGTGGGCTCTCGAGTCGCGTGGCGTGGCGCCCTGCGGGTGTACTGTCGCGCGGGTCGTGGGGCTTGAGGCTATCGCCATGGTCGGTGCGAGCGATGAAGTGTATCCATGTTGCCCTTCCCGGGAAATAAGATGAGCAGAGATTCTCAGAATTTGATAAACAGCATGTCTATTGTGGAATTTCGAGTATTTGGTGTCGCCTGCTGGAAACTGGGTTTGGAATGATAACATGGCCGTGCATTCGCACGGGAAGCTCTGGATATTGGGATCAGCCTCGAGTATCGAATTCTGCAGTGTGATGAAGTATGCTACACTGTAGCAAAGTTGGACGGTGTTGGCGTTTTACAATCTCACATGTCCAGTACACCACGTGTGAGGCACCGTGGTTGATGTGAGAACGACTTCGGCTCAAGCGCATTCAGAGATAAAACTCAAAACTCGATTCAGTGATGTATTCGACAGGCGAGTTGACGCCCGAAACGCAGCATCCGAAGTCGCCATCGCCGAAGCGTCCAGGGTCGCGCGTTACCAGCGAATTACGTCCAAGGCGCTAAGTGGGTAGGGTACGAAAAAGCAGCGGCTTGCGTAGGATCCAGCCGCTGCAAGGCTTGTTGATGCTGCGGCAGCGCCGGCCGCTACGCCGTCCATCGCGTGCTCACAGACCATTTCCTAGTTTCTCCAAAACGCTGTCAAGACCTATTCTAATTGTTCTGACCGAGTTGAACGCTACGCCCCAACGAGAACAAAGTCCCAACTCAGAAACGCTGTTGTTCGATGTCTTGCGTCGCGCGGTTTACCCGAAAGTTGTGTTCACATTTGGAGTCTATTGGGTTACAACTGTGTGAACGCCTATAGCTTTGAATACGGTTTACCCGAAAGTGAGAGATGAGTAATCACAGGCGGCGTCATGTCGGACCAATTGTTCTCGTCCGCTTTGCCACGCCGAGCAGCAGGCGGCTCCGACAGACGGCTTGGTTGGAGGGAGGTAAAACTGAATTGTTATATATTGGACTACCCCTTGCGGTTGCCTCACTGGCTGCATCTGATGCAAATGGCCGTGTCTCTAGGTACCTAACTGGCTTCTCATTTCTAGCCTTCAACAACGGGGCATCAACCACAAAGTTGTGGGATCAGACCACAACTTCGGCTTCATGAGTTCAAACCCCAATTTAGTGTGAGTATACCACTGCTTGGTGGTTAGACACCTTGCCGATCACTTCCCCCTCCCTTCTCGGCGGCGATTATGATTTTCGTGCTCATCACCTTACACGCGCACACGATGGCAGCATGCGTGTGGTGTGTGTGGGCGTGTGTGTACCAAGTGGGAGACGTGTGGGGTGCGAGTTGAGTGTGGTAGACACTTTTGTGTGGGGTGAGACACAGTCTGGCGAGCCTCGGTCACAAATGACGAAGGTTGTTGTGGAGTCCCGTGGTGGAAAGCTTGATTGTCGACGCCGATCACAATGCGCATGATCGGTGGGAGACGGCGTGTGCCACGTTTGGCGGGCGTGCACTTGGAACTGGTCGTCCGCGCGCAAAACCTTGTGGATACCCGGTGTGTCTGGTAGGGTTTAGTCCGAGCCCGTGGAGACACAAAAGAGCTGTTGGAGGCTACGGAACGACCGAAACGACACGCGCACACGATGGCAGCATGCGTGTGGTGTGTGTGGGCGTGTGTGTACCAAGTGGGAGACGTGTGGGGTGCGAGTTGAGTGTGGTAGACACTTTTGTGTGGGGTGAGACACAGTCTGGCGAGCCTCGGTCACAAATGACGAAGGTTGTTGTGGAGTCCCGTGGTGGAAAGCTTGATTGTCGACGCCGATCACAATGCGCATGATCGGTGGGAGACGGCGTGTGCCACGTTTGGCGGGCGTGCACTTGGAACTGGTCGTCCGCGCGCAAAACCTTGTGGATACCCGGTGTGTCTGGTAGGGTTTAGTCCGAGCCCGTGGAGACACAAAAGAGCTGTTGGAGGCTACGGAACGACCGAAACGACACGCGCACACGATGGCAGCATGCGTGTGGTGTGTGTGGGCGTGTGTGTACCAAGTGGGAGACGTGTGGGGTGCGAGTTGAGTGTGGTAGACACTTTTGTGTGGGGTGAGACACAGTCTGGCGAGCCTCGGTCACAAATGACGAAGGTTGTTGTGGAGTCCCGTGGTGGAAAGCTTGATTGTCGACGCCGATCACAATGCGCATGATCGGTGGGAGACGGCGTGTGCCACGTTTGGCGGGCGTGCACTTGGAACTGGTCGTCCGCGCGCAAAACCTTGTGGATACCCGGTGTGTCTGGTAGGGTTTAGTCCGAGCCCGTGGAGACACAAAAGAGCTGTTGGAGGCTACGGAACGACCGAAACGACACGCGCACACGATGGCAGCATGCGTGTGGTGTGTGTGGGCGTGTGTGTACCAAGTGGGAGACGTGTGGGGTGCGAGTTGAGTGTGGTAGACACTTTTGTGTGGGGTGAGACACAGTCTGGCGAGCCTCGGTCACAAATGACGAAGGTTGTTGTGGAGTCCCGTGGTGGAAAGCTTGATTGTCGACGCCGATCACAATGCGCATGATCGGTGGGAGACGGCGTGTGCCACGTTTGGCGGGCGTGCACTTGGAACTGGTCGTCCGCGCGCAAAACCTTGTGGATACCCGGTGTGTCTGGTAGGGTTTAGTCCGAGCCCGTGGAGACACAAAAGAGCTGTTGGAGGCTACGGAACGACCGAAACGACACGCGCACACGATGGCAGCATGCGTGTGGTGTGTGTGGGCGTGTGTGTACCAAGTGGGAGACGTGTGGGGTGCGAGTTGAGTGTGGTAGACACTTTTGTGTGGGGTGAGACACAGTCTGGCGAGCCTCGGTCACAAATGACGAAGGTTGTTGTGGAGTCCCGTGGTGGAAAGCTTGATTGTCGACGCCGATCACAATGCGCATGATCGGTGGGAGACGGCGTGTGCCACGTTTGGCGGGCGTGCACTTGGAACTGGTCGTCCGCGCGCAAAACCTTGTGGATACCCGGTGTGTCTGGTAGGGTTTAGTCCGAGCCCGTGGAGACACAAAAGAGCTGTTGGAGGCTACGGAACGACCGAAACGACACGCGCACACGATGGCAGCATGCGTGTGGTGTGTGTGGGCGTGTGTGTACCAAGTGGGAGACGTGTGGGGTGCGAGTTGAGTGTGGTAGACACTTTTGTGTGGGGTGAGACACAGTCTGGCGAGCCTCGGTCACAAATGACGAAGGTTGTTGTGGAGTCCCGTGGTGGAAAGCTTGATTGTCGACGCCGATCACAATGCGCATGATCGGTGGGAGACGGCGTGTGCCACGTTTGGCGGGCGTGCACTTGGAACTGGTCGTCCGCGCGCAAAACCTTGTGGATACCCGGTGTGTCTGGTAGGGTTTAGTCCGAGCCCGTGGAGACACAAAAGAGCTGTTGGAGGCTACGGAACGACCGAAACGACACGCGCACACGATGGCAGCATGCGTGTGGTGTGTGTGGGCGTGTGTGTACCAAGTGGGAGACGTGTGGGGTGCGAGTTGAGTGTGGTAGACACTTTTGTGTGGGGTGAGACACAGTCTGGCGAGCCTCGGTCACAAATGACGAAGGTTGTTGTGGAGTCCCGTGGTGGAAAGCTTGATTGTCGACGCCGATCACAATGCGCATGATCGGTGGGAGACGGCGTGTGCCACGTTTGGCGGGCGTGCACTTGGAACTGGTCGTCCGCGCGCAAAACCTTGTGGATACCCGGTGTGTCTGGTAGGGTTTAGTCCGAGCCCGTGGAGACACAAAAGAGCTGTTGGAGGCTACGGAACGACCGAAACGACACGCGCACACGATGGCAGCATGCGTGTGGTGTGTGTGGGCGTGTGTGTACCAAGTGGGAGACGTGTGGGGTGCGAGTTGAGTGTGGTAGACACTTTTGTGTGGGGTGAGACACAGTCTGGCGAGCCTCGGTCACAAATGACGAAGGTTGTTGTGGAGTCCCGTGGTGGAAAGCTTGATTGTCGACGCCGATCACAATGCGCATGATCGGTGGGAGACGGCGTGTGCCACGTTTGGCGGGCGTGCACTTGGAACTGGTCGTCCGCGCGCAAAACCTTGTGGATACCCGGTGTGTCTGGTAGGGTTTAGTCCGAGCCCGTGGAGACACAAAAGAGCTGTTGGAGGCTACGGAACGACCGAAACGACACGCGCACACGATGGCAGCATGCGTGTGGTGTGTGTGGGCGTGTGTGTACCAAGTGGGAGACGTGTGGGGTGCGAGTTGAGTGTGGTAGACACTTTTGTGTGGGGTGAGACACAGTCTGGCGAGCCTCGGTCACAAATGACGAAGGTTGTTGTGGAGTCCCGTGGTGGAAAGCTTGATTGTCGACGCCGATCACAATGCGCATGATCGGTGGGAGACGGCGTGTGCCACGTTTGGCGGGCGTGCACTTGGAACTGGTCGTCCGCGCGCAAAACCTTGTGGATACCCGGTGTGTCTGGTAGGGTTTAGTCCGAGCCCGTGGAGACACAAAAGAGCTGTTGGAGGCTACGGAACGACCGAAACGACACGCGCACACGATGGCAGCATGCGTGTGGTGTGTGTGGGCGTGTGTGTACCAAGTGGGAGACGTGTGGGGTGCGAGTTGAGTGTGGTAGACACTTTTGTGTGGGGTGAGACACAGTCTGGCGAGCCTCGGTCACAAATGACGAAGGTTGTTGTGGAGTCCCGTGGTGGAAAGCTTGATTGTCGACGCCGATCACAATGCGCATGATCGGTGGGAGACGGCGTGTGCCACGTTTGGCGGGCGTGCACTTGGAACTGGTCGTCCGCGCGCAAAACCTTGTGGATACCCGGTGTGTCTGGTAGGGTTTAGTCCGAGCCCGTGGAGACACAAAAGAGCTGTTGGAGGCTACGGAACGACCGAAACGACACGCGCACACGATGGCAGCATGCGTGTGGTGTGTGTGGGCGTGTGTGTACCAAGTGGGAGACGTGTGGGGTGCGAGTTGAGTGTGGTAGACACTTTTGTGTGGGGTGAGACACAGTCTGGCGAGCCTCGGTCACAAATGACGAAGGTTGTTGTGGAGTCCCGTGGTGGAAAGCTTGATTGTCGACGCCGATCACAATGCGCATGATCGGTGGGAGACGGCGTGTGCCACGTTTGGCGGGCGTGCACTTGGAACTGGTCGTCCGCGCGCAAAACCTTGTGGATACCCGGTGTGTCTGGTAGGGTTTAGTCCGAGCCCGTGGAGACACAAAAGAGCTGTTGGAGGCTACGGAACGACCGAAACGACACGCGCACACGATGGCAGCATGCGTGTGGTGTGTGTGGGCGTGTGTGTACCAAGTGGGAGACGTGTGGGGTGCGAGTTGAGTGTGGTAGACACTTTTGTGTGGGGTGAGACACAGTCTGGCGAGCCTCGGTCACAAATGACGAAGGTTGTTGTGGAGTCCCGTGGTGGAAAGCTTGATTGTCGACGCCGATCACAATGCGCATGATCGGTGGGAGACGGCGTGTGCCACGTTTGGCGGGCGTGCACTTGGAACTGGTCGTCCGCGCGCAAAACCTTGTGGATACCCGGTGTGTCTGGTAGGGTTTAGTCCGAGCCCGTGGAGACACAAAAGAGCTGTTGGAGGCTACGGAACGACCGAAACGACACGCGCACACGATGGCAGCATGCGTGTGGTGTGTGTGGGCGTGTGTGTACCAAGTGGGAGACGTGTGGGGTGCGAGTTGAGTGTGGTAGACACTTTTGTGTGGGGTGAGACACAGTCTGGCGAGCCTCGGTCACAAATGACGAAGGTTGTTGTGGAGTCCCGTGGTGGAAAGCTTGATTGTCGACGCCGATCACAATGCGCATGATCGGTGGGAGACGGCGTGTGCCACGTTTGGCGGGCGTGCACTTGGAACTGGTCGTCCGCGCGCAAAACCTTGTGGATACCCGGTGTGTCTGGTAGGGTTTAGTCCGAGCCCGTGGAGACACAAAAGAGCTGTTGGAGGCTACGGAACGACCGAAACGACACGCGCACACGATGGCAGCATGCGTGTGGTGTGTGTGGGCGTGTGTGTACCAAGTGGGAGACGTGTGGGGTGCGAGTTGAGTGTGGTAGACACTTTTGTGTGGGGTGAGACACAGTCTGGCGAGCCTCGGTCACAAATGACGAAGGTTGTTGTGGAGTCCCGTGGTGGAAAGCTTGATTGTCGACGCCGATCACAATGCGCATGATCGGTGGGAGACGGCGTGTGCCACGTTTGGCGGGCGTGCACTTGGAACTGGTCGTCCGCGCGCAAAACCTTGTGGATACCCGGTGTGTCTGGTAGGGTTTAGTCCGAGCCCGTGGAGACACAAAAGAGCTGTTGGAGGCTACGGAACGACCGAAACGACACGCGCACACGATGGCAGCATGCGTGTGGTGTGTGTGGGCGTGTGTGTACCAAGTGGGAGACGTGTGGGGTGCGAGTTGAGTGTGGTAGACACTTTTGTGTGGGGTGAGACACAGTCTGGCGAGCCTCGGTCACAAATGACGAAGGTTGTTGTGGAGTCCCGTGGTGGAAAGCTTGATTGTCGACGCCGATCACAATGCGCATGATCGGTGGGAGACGGCGTGTGCCACGTTTGGCGGGCGTGCACTTGGAACTGGTCGTCCGCGCGCAAAACCTTGTGGATACCCGGTGTGTCTGGTAGGGTTTAGTCCGAGCCCGTGGAGACACAAAAGAGCTGTTGGAGGCTACGGAACGACCGAAACGACACGCGCACACGATGGCAGCATGCGTGTGGTGTGTGTGGGCGTGTGTGTACCAAGTGGGAGACGTGTGGGGTGCGAGTTGAGTGTGGTAGACACTTTTGTGTGGGGTGAGACACAGTCTGGCGAGCCTCGGTCACAAATGACGAAGGTTGTTGTGGAGTCCCGTGGTGGAAAGCTTGATTGTCGACGCCGATCACAATGCGCATGATCGGTGGGAGACGGCGTGTGCCACGTTTGGCGGGCGTGCACTTGGAACTGGTCGTCCGCGCGCAAAACCTTGTGGATACCCGGTGTGTCTGGTAGGGTTTAGTCCGAGCCCGTGGAGACACAAAAGAGCTGTTGGAGGCTACGGAACGACCGAAACGACACGCGCACACGATGGCAGCATGCGTGTGGTGTGTGTGGGCGTGTGTGTACCAAGTGGGAGACGTGTGGGGTGCGAGTTGAGTGTGGTAGACACTTTTGTGTGGGGTGAGACACAGTCTGGCGAGCCTCGGTCACAAATGACGAAGGTTGTTGTGGAGTCCCGTGGTGGAAAGCTTGATTGTCGACGCCGATCACAATGCGCATGATCGGTGGGAGACGGCGTGTGCCACGTTTGGCGGGCGTGCACTTGGAACTGGTCGTCCGCGCGCAAAACCTTGTGGATACCCGGTGTGTCTGGTAGGGTTTAGTCCGAGCCCGTGGAGACACAAAAGAGCTGTTGGAGGCTACGGAACGACCGAAACGACACGCGCACACGATGGCAGCATGCGTGTGGTGTGTGTGGGCGTGTGTGTACCAAGTGGGAGACGTGTGGGGTGCGAGTTGAGTGTGGTAGACACTTTTGTGTGGGGTGAGACACAGTCTGGCGAGCCTCGGTCACAAATGACGAAGGTTGTTGTGGAGTCCCGTGGTGGAAAGCTTGATTGTCGACGCCGATCACAATGCGCATGATCGGTGGGAGACGGCGTGTGCCACGTTTGGCGGGCGTGCACTTGGAACTGGTCGTCCGCGCGCAAAACCTTGTGGATACCCGGTGTGTCTGGTAGGGTTTAGTCCGAGCCCGTGGAGACACAAAAGAGCTGTTGGAGGCTACGGAACGACCGAAACGACACGCGCACACGATGGCAGCATGCGTGTGGTGTGTGTGGGCGTGTGTGTACCAAGTGGGAGACGTGTGGGGTGCGAGTTGAGTGTGGTAGACACTTTTGTGTGGGGTGAGACACAGTCTGGCGAGCCTCGGTCACAAATGACGAAGGTTGTTGTGGAGTCCCGTGGTGGAAAGCTTGATTGTCGACGCCGATCACAATGCGCATGATCGGTGGGAGACGGCGTGTGCCACGTTTGGCGGGCGTGCACTTGGAACTGGTCGTCCGCGCGCAAAACCTTGTGGATACCCGGTGTGTCTGGTAGGGTTTAGTCCGAGCCCGTGGAGACACAAAAGAGCTGTTGGAGGCTACGGAACGACCGAAACGACACGCGCACACGATGGCAGCATGCGTGTGGTGTGTGTGGGCGTGTGTGTACCAAGTGGGAGACGTGTGGGGTGCGAGTTGAGTGTGGTAGACACTTTTGTGTGGGGTGAGACACAGTCTGGCGAGCCTCGGTCACAAATGACGAAGGTTGTTGTGGAGTCCCGTGGTGGAAAGCTTGATTGTCGACGCCGATCACAATGCGCATGATCGGTGGGAGACGGCGTGTGCCACGTTTGGCGGGCGTGCACTTGGAACTGGTCGTCCGCGCGCAAAACCTTGTGGATACCCGGTGTGTCTGGTAGGGTTTAGTCCGAGCCCGTGGAGACACAAAAGAGCTGTTGGAGGCTACGGAACGACCGAAACGACACGCGCACACGATGGCAGCATGCGTGTGGTGTGTGTGGGCGTGTGTGTACCAAGTGGGAGACGTGTGGGGTGCGAGTTGAGTGTGGTAGACACTTTTGTGTGGGGTGAGACACAGTCTGGCGAGCCTCGGTCACAAATGACGAAGGTTGTTGTGGAGTCCCGTGGTGGAAAGCTTGATTGTCGACGCCGATCACAATGCGCATGATCGGTGGGAGACGGCGTGTGCCACGTTTGGCGGGCGTGCACTTGGAACTGGTCGTCCGCGCGCAAAACCTTGTGGATACCCGGTGTGTCTGGTAGGGTTTAGTCCGAGCCCGTGGAGACACAAAAGAGCTGTTGGAGGCTACGGAACGACCGAAACGACACGCGCACACGATGGCAGCATGCGTGTGGTGTGTGTGGGCGTGTGTGTACCAAGTGGGAGACGTGTGGGGTGCGAGTTGAGTGTGGTAGACACTTTTGTGTGGGGTGAGACACAGTCTGGCGAGCCTCGGTCACAAATGACGAAGGTTGTTGTGGAGTCCCGTGGTGGAAAGCTTGATTGTCGACGCCGATCACAATGCGCATGATCGGTGGGAGACGGCGTGTGCCACGTTTGGCGGGCGTGCACTTGGAACTGGTCGTCCGCGCGCAAAACCTTGTGGATACCCGGTGTGTCTGGTAGGGTTTAGTCCGAGCCCGTGGAGACACAAAAGAGCTGTTGGAGGCTACGGAACGACCGAAACGACACGCGCACACGATGGCAGCATGCGTGTGGTGTGTGTGGGCGTGTGTGTACCAAGTGGGAGACGTGTGGGGTGCGAGTTGAGTGTGGTAGACACTTTTGTGTGGGGTGAGACACAGTCTGGCGAGCCTCGGTCACAAATGACGAAGGTTGTTGTGGAGTCCCGTGGTGGAAAGCTTGATTGTCGACGCCGATCACAATGCGCATGATCGGTGGGAGACGGCGTGTGCCACGTTTGGCGGGCGTGCACTTGGAACTGGTCGTCCGCGCGCAAAACCTTGTGGATACCCGGTGTGTCTGGTAGGGTTTAGTCCGAGCCCGTGGAGACACAAAAGAGCTGTTGGAGGCTACGGAACGACCGAAACGACACGCGCACACGATGGCAGCATGCGTGTGGTGTGTGTGGGCGTGTGTGTACCAAGTGGGAGACGTGTGGGGTGCGAGTTGAGTGTGGTAGACACTTTTGTGTGGGGTGAGACACAGTCTGGCGAGCCTCGGTCACAAATGACGAAGGTTGTTGTGGAGTCCCGTGGTGGAAAGCTTGATTGTCGACGCCGATCACAATGCGCATGATCGGTGGGAGACGGCGTGTGCCACGTTTGGCGGGCGTGCACTTGGAACTGGTCGTCCGCGCGCAAAACCTTGTGGATACCCGGTGTGTCTGGTAGGGTTTAGTCCGAGCCCGTGGAGACACAAAAGAGCTGTTGGAGGCTACGGAACGACCGAAACGACACGCGCACACGATGGCAGCATGCGTGTGGTGTGTGTGGGCGTGTGTGTACCAAGTGGGAGACGTGTGGGGTGCGAGTTGAGTGTGGTAGACACTTTTGTGTGGGGTGAGACACAGTCTGGCGAGCCTCGGTCACAAATGACGAAGGTTGTTGTGGAGTCCCGTGGTGGAAAGCTTGATTGTCGACGCCGATCACAATGCGCATGATCGGTGGGAGACGGCGTGTGCCACGTTTGGCGGGCGTGCACTTGGAACTGGTCGTCCGCGCGCAAAACCTTGTGGATACCCGGTGTGTCTGGTAGGGTTTAGTCCGAGCCCGTGGAGACACAAAAGAGCTGTTGGAGGCTACGGAACGACCGAAACGACACGCGCACACGATGGCAGCATGCGTGTGGTGTGTGTGGGCGTGTGTGTACCAAGTGGGAGACGTGTGGGGTGCGAGTTGAGTGTGGTAGACACTTTTGTGTGGGGTGAGACACAGTCTGGCGAGCCTCGGTCACAAATGACGAAGGTTGTTGTGGAGTCCCGTGGTGGAAAGCTTGATTGTCGACGCCGATCACAATGCGCATGATCGGTGGGAGACGGCGTGTGCCACGTTTGGCGGGCGTGCACTTGGAACTGGTCGTCCGCGCGCAAAACCTTGTGGATACCCGGTGTGTCTGGTAGGGTTTAGTCCGAGCCCGTGGAGACACAAAAGAGCTGTTGGAGGCTACGGAACGACCGAAACGACACGCGCACACGATGGCAGCATGCGTGTGGTGTGTGTGGGCGTGTGTGTACCAAGTGGGAGACGTGTGGGGTGCGAGTTGAGTGTGGTAGACACTTTTGTGTGGGGTGAGACACAGTCTGGCGAGCCTCGGTCACAAATGACGAAGGTTGTTGTGGAGTCCCGTGGTGGAAAGCTTGATTGTCGACGCCGATCACAATGCGCATGATCGGTGGGAGACGGCGTGTGCCACGTTTGGCGGGCGTGCACTTGGAACTGGTCGTCCGCGCGCAAAACCTTGTGGATACCCGGTGTGTCTGGTAGGGTTTAGTCCGAGCCCGTGGAGACACAAAAGAGCTGTTGGAGGCTACGGAACGACCGAAACGACACGCGCACACGATGGCAGCATGCGTGTGGTGTGTGTGGGCGTGTGTGTACCAAGTGGGAGACGTGTGGGGTGCGAGTTGAGTGTGGTAGACACTTTTGTGTGGGGTGAGACACAGTCTGGCGAGCCTCGGTCACAAATGACGAAGGTTGTTGTGGAGTCCCGTGGTGGAAAGCTTGATTGTCGACGCCGACCACAATGCGCATGATCGGTGGGAGACGGCGTGTGCCACGTTTGGCGGGCGTGCACTTGGAACTGGTCGTCCGCGCGCAAAACCTTGTGGATACCCGGTGTGTCTGGTAGGGTTTAGTCCGAGCCCGTGGAGACACAAAAGAGCTGTTGGAGGCTACGGAACGACCGAAACGACACGCGCACACGATGGCAGCATGCGTGTGGTGTGTGTGGGCGTGTGTGTACCAAGTGGGAGACGTGTGGGGTGCGAGTTGAGTGTGGTAGACACTTTTGTGTGGGGTGAGACACAGTCTGGCGAGCCTCGGTCACAAATGACGAAGGTTGTTGTGGAGTCCCGTGGTGGAAAGCTTGATTGTCGACGCCGATCACAATGCGCATGATCGGTGGGAGACGGCGTGTGCCACGTTTGGCGGGCGTGCACTTGGAACTGGTCGTCCGCGCGCAAAACCTTGTGGATACCCGGTGTGTCTGGTAGGGTTTAGTCCGAGCCCGTGGAGACACAAAAGAGCTGTTGGAGGCTACGGAACGACCGAAACGACACGCGCACACGATGGCAGCATGCGTGTGGTGTGTGTGGGCGTGTGTGTACCAAGTGGGAGACGTGTGGGGTGCGAGTTGAGTGTGGTAGACACTTTTGTGTGGGGTGAGACACAGTCTGGCGAGCCTCGGTCACAAATGACGAAGGTTGTTGTGGAGTCCCGTGGTGGAAAGCTTGATTGTCGACGCCGATCACAATGCGCATGATCGGTGGGAGACGGCGTGTGCCACGTTTGGCGGGCGTGCACTTGGAACTGGTCGTCCGCGCGCAAAACCTTGTGGAT
>JALJCQ010000010.1:17500-20000 GCA_023091665.1 Pythium myriotylum
GGTTTTGTTGGTGGTTCATAGGGTTTTGAAAAGTAACACGGAAATTTGTGAGTTTGTGAAAATTTGATACAAAAAACATGTTATATTTGTGGATATGGATGGGAGAGAAATAACGAAGAGTGCAATAGATGCGCACGAGTAAGGCGCATCTTTTGGCGTTTGCAGACCAAAAATTAATATCGTGGGTGCAAAGTTATGGCCGTTGAAGTGGCGGTCATGACCAAAAAAATAGGGTTTGGGCGGAGGTCAAATGCAATTTGTGAAAGCCTGTAGGGACTCGAATACCGCGTTCTACCGCCTACCAACGGTGCAAAAGAGTGTAGGAAGTGTTGTAAGAGTGTTTTCGAGTCGAGGAAAGGGTGCGGAGGGGGTTGAAGTGTAGGTTTTGTGGTCGAAAATAGGGTTTGGTAGCCCTACTTTTGTATAAATATGGCATTTTGGAGCCCTTGCGCGGACCGGAGGCCAAATCTGACTTGACTATCGTGCTCAGCGCATTTTTGTCACCCTATCCATGCATTGAAATCCGGGTTACATGTCGGTTGGGTGCGTTTTGTGAAAATTGTCAAGGTTTTCGACAAACTTTAAAAACATAGTGTTCAGGGTGGTTTTTCCTACAATTCCGCAGCTAGAGTGCCGATTTTCGCGTGCAACCCCGGATTTAAAAGCTTGGACGTGTAGTATAGAGCACAGGAAGAAAAGTTATATGATTTTTTTCCGGCAGAGGGCTCGGCTAGGGGGCCTTTTGGGTCCGAGAAGTGGTCGGCGGGGCAAAAATTTCGTGCAAAACCTTGACTAACTTTGGCCCAGTAGACCTGGGGTAGCCTATCGGGGCATCAAAACATGCGCACACATGCTGTCTACACGCCTGCAAAGTTTTACTGGCGTCGCGGCAGCCGTCTTTTGTCGGCGGCGGAAAATGTACCCGAAAAACCGCCCAAAATCGCCAAATTTTGGGTACAAAAAAATACAAAGTCGCATGTAACTTTTCGACGGCTGCGCGGATGCGAGTGGTTCTCTTTGCATTCGGTGGGTAATGCCACGGGGCATATAGTCAACGTATGTCGGGCGCCGCCATCACCAACGCCGAAAATGTTAATGCGTTTTTGTTCGATTCGGCCCAAATCCCACAAAACGCGCGTAAGCTTTGCCGCATCGCACAAAGTCTCGACATGTGAGGCTACGGGGACGTGCACACACCTCCCACACATGTTCTGACAAAGTTTGGCGGTTGTGGGGGTCGCGCGGCCTCGCCGGCACAAGTTGCCGTGCTCCCCGACACCCCCGCTGGCTGCGGGAAGGACCCGTATATTCCCGGCGATCCCGTAGTTTACCGACCGTTCCGACTTTTTCTTCCATAAATTCCCACCTGCCCGGCAGGGAAACCTCGCTCACTAAAACAGTGGGTCGCCTTCCCGGCCAGAAAAGGCCCCACGGTACTGCCGGAAGGAGCAAAATTTGTCGTTTGGTGTTAAAGAAAGTACGGAAAAAGATGGCAGCTGTTGGGGCCGCGCGCATAACGCAGGCGTAGACGGCCATCTTAGGCTGAGAACACCGTATCCCGTCCGCTCTGCGAAGTTAAGCAGCCTCAAGCTCGGGTAGTACTCGGGTGGGTGACCACCGGGGAAGTCCGGGTGCTGTCTACTTTTTGCTCCCGCACGCGTCAAATGTTTATATAGGAAACTGCCATACAATTTATACATAGGAAACAGCCCATACAATTTATACACAGGAAACAGCCCATACAATTTATACACAGGAGGAAGTCCATACAATTTATACATAGGGCAAAGCCCATACAATCTATACACAGGCAAAGCCCATACAATTTATACACAGGCAAAGCCCATACAATTTATACATAGGAGACAGCCCATACAATTCATATACAGGAAAACGCCATACAACTGCCCGGACCACCCCACCAGCACGCCCGCATGCACATACGCCCCCAGGAGCGCTCGGAGGGCCCTCCGCATACTCAAACTTCCACCCCACTGCCCGGCACCAAAATGGTATATACAAACTTCCATATAACAGGCCAGCCCCAAAATGGTATATACAAACTCCTATATAAACCCTTCCCTACCAAACCCCCATACAAACTACACACACACTGCGCCCACACACAAGCCCTAGCCGAGGCAGCGGCCCATTTTGCACCAAGTGCCCACAGCCAATTTATACATAGGGATTCCCCACACTAAAACTCCGCCACACTTTCACCCAGACTAGCTACTCAGCACCCCACACATAGAGCACTCTTCCCGCACTGCACCTCATCTTCCCTCTTCCTTTCCCATCATCTGCCTGTTGCAAATCTCATACAAACTTCCCCCAAACTCCACACTCTAACATTAGCAAATGACTTCCACCGACTTTCTCCTCTTCTCTTCCACCTTGTGTGCCCTCCACTTTCCCACACTATAACATTAGCAAATGACTTGTGCGTTTTCGCCTCCATCCTCAGCACCCTGCCTGATGCTCTTCCCGCACACTTTCC